>CAMZMU010000103.1:18901693-19404438 GCA_947311845.1 Poa pratensis
GGTAATCTTCTGGATACTCTCATGGATTTCTCACCGAGAAACAGGGCATTGTAGGCCGGTAGGGTAATCTTCTGGATAGATTCTCCCATGGATGTCTCACCGAGAAACAGTTCATGGGAGTACGAAGAAACAGTTCATGGGAGTAGGATGAAAGTTGTAAGCTGTGTTCGGGGTAATCTTCTATCTCATGGATCTCTATCATCAACTGATGGCACTTGTCAATGCGATTGGAAACGCGGGCGAAATACTGTCTCACCCTCATGCAAGCTATGGAGATGAACTTCGCCGATCTGCTTCACATAAAGTTACGTACAGCTGTCCAGATTGGAATCGCTAGTTAATTGAACGTGTATGCGATTCTTATGCTGTTAGATTCGGTGTGGAATTCAAAATTGATGCTTTCAAAGATTATAATACATTCATGCTTTATCTATCACTATCAGCAGTTCAGCCGCCGGGTATACCAAAGCAGTTCAATTAGATAATGAGGTAGCAGCGGTTTGGCCTTCGGACTACTCCGTCCCTCCGTACAAAAATAAATGTCTCAAGTTTGCCTAAAAGTGGCTATACATGAAACATGCATAAATACATCCATTTTTCGTTTGTTAACTCTGTCAGATACAAAGCAAAAGAGGTGATAATCAATATATCTGTTTCGCATAAAATCGCTCCACAAAAACTGAAACAAAAAGCTAAAGAAAAGGGGGATAAAACAGAGTGGTGTTTGTGTGGCGAGTTACTAATGAAGCACCTCCACGGGTAAAGAAGGCGCTATCAGCGAAACTCCCAGACATCAGTCTCGGCCTCCATGAATCAGAAGAACAGCTAAGCGAGTTAATCCGGGATTATGGAGGCCATGCAGCACGGGAATACCAAAACTAGAAAAAACCTAGAAAAACATAGATTCGAGAGAGATTGAAAATGTTCAAGAACCAATCCGACACCCAGCAACAGAATTGTAGGGTGAGACACGGTGGAGGCTCTAGATCGGTGTACGCCCGCAACGGAACCAGCACGGCACGAAGATACTCCGCCCGGTTCTCTCGAAGGCGATGATGTACTCCTTACTCCAATCTTACGACAGAAAATCAAGAGCGAAAACAAAAGCGGCAAAGAAAGGATGAAACGAAGCAAGCGCCGCCGCAAACTGCGAGAGCAAACGAAGAGGCGGACGGATCTAGGTTTAGGTTTCTACCGTGCGGCGGCGAGACCAAAGGGCGATGGAGAACTGGTATCGCGAGTGCCTCTGTTATAAAGGCGCGAGCAGTCGGGCCTGGCAGGCCGCTAGGTCAACGACGGGGCGGGCATGAGGAGAGGATCCAGGCCCACGCTACCATGGGCTGCTATTAGAGCGAAATGCCGCTTTGCTCCTCGACCTCGTTCATGGGCTTAGGGGCCGTGAATTCGAAAGCTGGAGGTCATTTGCTTGTGACGCCTGTCCCGCCTTCGCAAGGAGCAGCCCGGTTCTGCCCTGCTCTTCCGTGTATCAAATGTCTACGTCGCTCCCACCCGATTTCAGTGCCTTCAAATGTCAGGTCACGCATATATAGGATACAGTCAAACCCGAGCCGGATTTTTCCAAGGATGTAGATAGAACTCTCTACCGATCTTTGTCCCTGCTGTATCTGAATGTGTATACTTTCAAGACAGGTGCAATTTGCCCCTGCTGTATCTAAACATCGCCATAATTTTCTCCATCCAACACCGACCTTCCCCACAGACGCATCACGCGTGGGGAACGAGCAAGTCGCAGAGGCAAGAAAACGTCGCGGGGTGATTGGACTGGTTTCCGCCGGCTTTGGAAAAGATGGGCATCGTCCACAGATGTAATCCAAGAAGATCGGCAGTGTGAAACAGTCGGTGGCCGGCGAGAAACGGCGACCTGAACTGCTATTCCATGCAGCTGGGGCCCCGCATTCCATTTCCAAGAGACACAAAAAGAGCCAGGTGTTGAGGTTGTACATCAATGGTGAAGCCACATTAATTTTGACGCGGACCAAATGCAGATCATCGACCGCTCACCATATAGTGCTCAGATGAGTACTTAAGCTGCCCACCATAAATGTTATCACGGCTTCAGCTGCCGCGATTCTCGAATTCAGATTGACAGATTCCCAGTGGTTCCTTCTGAAAAAGAATATGCTTATCTCTCACTTCTTTATATTCTGTTTGGCTATCCAAACTGATGTTGCTGCCACAAACGGATTGGATTCTTCTCCGTAACACGAAGGAGCGAGAAGAAAAATGGAATTCTTGACTGCAGGTACTAGTCGCACTACTTTTCTCAAGAATACAGGTGCTACCACCTAAAGTGGGATAACCAAAAGATGAAGGATTTTGTTGCTGGATACCTGTCTCCACTGTACTAGCTTTTGGTTCCCTTGCGATTGATTCAGCGTGAACAATATCATCTCCCCATCCGCTTCGGATTTAGATGCTCCTCCTACCTTTGCTACCCACAAGGGCAGATTAACTGAAGATAGAGTCATAGAGAACTTAGGTGTGTCCATGAACTTTATTGCTCGCAGAATATTTATGTTCTCTTTCTTTGAGATGATTGATTGTCAAGAGTTCATGGCACTAAAGCTGCTCCTGTTCCTTAAAAACAAAAATAATAGACACGTCAGATGAACTAGTTATGTAAAGAAAAATTGTAAAATAGAAAAGACAATAAAAAGAAAGAAACAATAAAAAATTCTAGAAAATAAAAACTCGTCGTTCTCTAAAGCATGATTTAGAACGTCGATGAAAAATTAAAATATAAAAACATCTATACTCTCAAATAATCTAGAAACATTGCCGAAAAATATTAGTGAATGCTGCTAAATTATTTGTGAGTTCTCTCGAACTCCTTGGTTTTTCAAGAATTTCCACCTTTTAATTTTTTCTCGAGGTTTCCCATACGGTTCATTCTAAACCTAGGTACCATGTGGGGCAGAGTATACGGCCGTGCCACACCAAGGTTAGGGGAAGGAACCCACGGCTTGATCCTCAATTTAGACCTCTGAATTCCATATCAAATAACCTAGTTTATCTTCAAGTTAGTTAGTATTTGCCTTATCCTAATTATGCGGCTTAAGATTTCTTATTTCCTAACTCTCTATAATGAAAGTCCCGCACTGTCATAACGGTGAGTCATCAATAAACCATAAAAGGGAGAAGATTAAACTCCAACCATAAGCGCACATCAAATTTGGTATCATATCGGCTCAATCCTAGGTGCCCAGCTTGGTCGTCGCTCATTACGTGATGACTTTGCATAGGCGGACTTCAGAGTACTTCTTGTTGAACAATCACGAAGTTGGGAAGTAAAATGCACGCCTTAGTTGTGTCGCCACGTCAAGGTAGGTGTCCTCGATAAGATCGAGGTGTACGTCCTATACAGGAAAGGGCAGACTGTGACCAACTCGTTGCATATCTCACACATTTAGAAAGGTGGAACGAGCAAGGCGCACATCATGGAGGATGGCAAGACGGAGGGTGATGATGTCAACGTCAACCTCTATCGAATTATTTCATAAGCAATGGATAGGGCAGGTAATATAATTCAATAGGCTCCGACAAACCTTGGACGTGGGATCGATGATGTGTCGGTCGGGTCTTGAACTTGAAATTTATTGGCTCTGATACCATATTTATCTGTGGCACCTGTCAGTTCACCTGAAAGGTAACTAATGGAATGAGCTAGGAAATATTTTTCAACATCCTCAAGCGTGTTTACATCTCCAACGGATAACAAGGCATTGATTGGAGGGTTCGCTAAAAAATACAAATTGTAAGGTCCCATGTACGACGTGGAAGGAGACGAACTACGTAGATTGAATCGCACAGAGCGTTTGATCAAGGGACAAGAGATGGAGGAGGAAGACAAGGTGTAGTTTCCATGGTAAGACCTTGTCTGGACATAGAACATACAACCACCATCGTCTTTGTGGGAAGACCTTGGCTTAGTATGTTGACATGTATTTTTTTGGGAGGGGGGGGTACTTATTTGGCAATTCTAGTCGGTACTACTTTGTATGGTCGGAGATAGACTTGTGAGAGCGAGGGGGGCGCAAGGCCTGAGGGTACGCCGGTAGTAGTAGTGAAGTGTCATGGAAATTTGAACGAACTTGTAAGTGGATCTGTTGAGTTCACCTTAAGATGAAATTCGAGAGTACCGACCAACAGTACGGGACACTTCAATAGGTGGGAATTTAGAAACTAGTACTAGCCTTGTTCCTTGGTTATGGGACAAAGTTTCGGTGTCGGTTACAGTATGTGCCTTTGTCGAGTCTAGAGATTGAATGAGTTTGACTTGAATGAATGAGATGAACAACTTGACTAGCAGGCGAGGTTATGGTATGATGATTGTGGGAAGCCTGCGAGGAGGCTAGCCTAGGTCAAGCGTGCATGATCATGTGATGAGATTATGAAGTGTGGTAGTGTGATGTCTACTAGGAGGCTAGCCAATGTCAACGTGAGTGGCTTTAAGAATGTTCATGTTTTAGGAGTGATATGTTGTTTTATAACTATCGACACCTTGTCACAGGTAAGGTTTGGCCCTTACATACCCGTATATGATTCAACCCTAATTGGCTAGGACTTTGTACTCGGGATGACTTGATTGATTGTTATGCTAGCATATAGTTTATTCTCTATATTCTTGGGCCTCTGCTAGTTTTGACATGCTTGTTTGATTTATGCCATGATTTGTTTGCTATAACATGCTACTTTTCATTTATAGTTGCAAGTATGTTTATTAGTTTGTTTTTCATGATTGCTTTGGGAGCTATATTTGTGGTTAGATTTGTGAGTACTTCATAGTACTCACCTACTCTTCATAAAGCCATATTTTAGGCACGGTTCAAAAGAGATGGAGATGACAAAGTGCTACATCAGGAGACCAGCCAGATACCTTCGAAATGGAGCGCTCCAAGTCCCCGTTGCCTTACTACTTAGTTATGTCTTCTAGCAGTTAAACTATATTTTATGAAAATGGTGTGTTTGTCATGACTCGATGGCCTTGTAAACCATTTTGTAGCAATTTTGTGCCTAAATGTTCAATGAATATCGTTATGTCGCGATATAAAAGTGTGCAGCCAAATATCTTGGGTTGGCGTACCCAGAAATGGCCTCCACGACAAAGTGTGTCAGGGAGGATCGCTACAGGTAGGAATTTGTAACATGCAAAATTTTATTTAAAAATATGTCTCTTTGTATCACGTGCATAAATAATAAGAGATAAAAATATTCATCTTGTCTTTCTATTTTATAAGGCATACAGTTTTTCATAGTTTTGTTAATTGTTGCATGATCATGCAACATCCCATGCGTTCATGATTTTTGAACTTTTGTTAAGACTTCAAAAATGCAAACCAACTTAGATAATTGGAGGGTAGTTTCTTATTGTCAGCGCATTTTTAATATCCGACCACGTCCCATGTACTGTGTGTACCCGTGTTGGCCAGGTGGGCTTCACGTACATGTACTAGAAGACTCCAGAAGAAACTCCATGAGTTCACAAGGGAAGACATGAAGAACAAGAAATCAACCAATTTGGAAAATAAGAAAGAGAGGCCTCTCCACTAACAACCAAAGCTTATATAGTGGAACCCTATGTGTGATACCCCGAATTAATTTTGGTGCTAACCATTTGTGCTTATTCAACTTTTCAAAAGAATAAATAAATATGACCGTGATGCCTTTGAGATATAAGTTTGGAAACAGAGAGTTAGAGGAAAGAAAAAGAAAAGAAAGAAAATTAGTGTGCTTTAGCATAGGCCACCACCAGTAGTCATTCGTTGAGCTTTAGCATAGGCTGCCTTTCTTTTATTTCTTCAGTACGTGAGGAAGAGGGAAGCCATGGGCTGGGCCCAAGGCCTTATCGGACTTGACGTCCGTTCCATCTGCGCCTCCTCTTAGAGCATCTCTAGCAGAACCCGCAAAAGGGGCAAACCCGCATAATAACCGCTCGATGCGGATTGAAAACCGCAAAAAGGCGGAGAACAGAATCCGCAAATTTGCCCAACCCGCAAAAGATTTTGCAGGCCCCCGTGAATCCGCGCCTCCGAATCGAGAAAGCTAGGTTTCTGAAAGCGAATAGCAGTAGTCGCTCTGCTTGATGTGTATTGCATCGATCAGTTTAAATACAGGAGGAGTTACATGAAGAGTCACCAAGACATACGTTACATGAAGGAAACGAGAGGTCCAGAAGCTGAACAGGAAACGTCCAGCAAACTGCTAACACCCCCCCGCAGTTGGAGCGGGAGCTGAGCTGACGTTCAAACTGGAACGAAAATCCCGAAACAGCGGACAGACAAGCCCTTGGTGAAGATGTCAGCATACTGGGAAGCTGTTGGAACATGTAGAACACGTGCCTCCCCCAAAGCAACACGCTCACGAACAAAGTGGAGATCGATCTCAACATGCTTCGTGCGTTGGTGTTGTACCGGATTGGTTGATAGGTAAACTGCACTGATGTTGTCGCAGAAGACAACAGTTGCCTGGTGAAGAGGTCGATGAAGCTCGATCAGCAGCTGTCGAAGCCAACATGACTCAGCCACAGCATTGGCCACAGCACGGTACTCGGCCTCGGCACTAGAACGAGAAACCGTGGTCTGTCGCTTGGAAGACCAAGAGACGAGGTTGTCGCCCAGGAAGACAGCATAGCCGGAGGTGGAGCGACGTGTGTCGGGGCACCCTGCCCAGTCAGCGTCAGTGTACACTGTGAGTGTCGACGAAGAGGTACGATGAAGCTGAAGACCATGATCTATGGTGCCCTTGAGGTACCGGAGGATCCGTTTCAGCATGTTGGAGTGAGGCTCCCGTGGGTCGTGCATATGCAAACACGCCTGCTGCACAGCATAGGCAATGTCCGGCCTGGTAAAGGTGAGGTACTGAAGGGCACCTGCGATGCTCCGATAATCTGTGGCGCTGTCAACGGTTTGCCAGAGGCAGGAAGCTTCGAGTTCGTGTCGACGGGAGTGCTGCAGGGATTACAGTGAGTCATGCCGGCACGAGAAAGAATATCCTCAATGTACCGTCGTTGGGACAGAAACATCCCTCTGAGCGAGTGACGGAAACACCCAAGAAGTAGTGTAGAGACCGAGATCCTTGAGAGAGAACTCCCGACGCAACGAGTCGATTGTCGATCGAAGTAGGACCGAAGAGGAGGCGGTGAGGACAATGTCATCGACATAGAGTAGTAGGTACACCAGGTCATTGCCACTCTTGCGAATGAAAAGTGACGGGTCAGCGCGGGAGGGAGAAGCCGAGTGACGCGAGGTATGTGGCAAACCGACTGAACCAGGCTCGTGGTGCCTGCTTGAGGCCATACAACGACCTGTTTAGACGACAAACATGATCAGGGTGAGTGATGTCAACAAAGCCGGATGGTTGCTGGCAGTAGACCGTCTCAGAGAGAGTGCCATTGAGAAAGGCATTGTCGACGTCGAGCTGGTGTACGGGCCAGTCACTAGACACAGCAAGGGTGAGCACCGTCGCACCGTGGCTGGTTTGATGACCGGGCTGAAAGTCTCATCAAAGTCGACCCCGGTTGCTGAGAGAATCCCCGAGGACCCAGCGAGCCTTGTACCGTTCCAAGGAACCATCTGATTTAAACTTATGGCGGAATATCCACTTGCCAGAGACAACGTTAGCACCAGGGGGACACGGGACTAAATCCCAAGTGTGATTGGTGCGCAAAGCATCGTACTCACGCTGCATGGCTGCTCGCCAATGGTCATCGAGAGAGCTGCCCGATAAGACTTGGGCAACGAGGAGAGATTGTCGACGACTAGGGTGAGGCGATCAACAGGTTGACGAAATCCGTGCTTGCCACGAGTTGTCATAGAGTGTGCATTAACGACCGGTGGCACATGCACGGCCGACGGTGGAATGACAACAGCTGGTGATGAGGGCGGAACCGACGTTGGTGAAGGTGGGGCTGATGGTGGAGAGGTGGCTCCGCTGGCTCAGGATTTGGCGAAGCAGTGGCGAGAGGACGCGCGACCGGGAGAGGCACCATGAGTGGTGTATGGAGATCATCCAGGAAGTCGAAGTCAGAGGTAGCAAGAGGAGGAGTACGGCCGGCGAAAGGGAATTGAGTCTCATCGAATGTGACATGACGGGAGATGATGATTTTGTTGGAATGGAGATCAAGACAACGATAGCCGAAATGATTATCTGGGTATCCAAGAAAAACACAAGGTGTGAACGTGGAGAGAGTTTATTAGGAGCAGTGGCAGAAAGGTTGGGGTAGCAAAGACACCCAAACACTCGTAGATGACTATAGTTTGGAGGATTTCCATGGAGAGCCAAGTAAGGAGTGGAAAAGGCTATGGTTTTGAAGGGTGGCGATTGAGGAGGAAGGTGGCGGCATGAAGAGCTTCCACCCAATATACAGGCATGCTAGCCTGAAAGAGTAGGGAGCGAAGATGTTATTGATGTGCGAAGGATGCGTTCTGCTCGACCATTTTGCTGTGATGTGTGTGGACACGACATGCGAGTGCAATGCCGTGTGAGAGGAAGAAGCTGCGAGCAATTGTATTATCGAACTCACCACCGTTGTCACATTGGACACGACGAACGACGGTGCCGAACTGAGTACGGACATAGGCGAAGAAGTTCTTTATGGTGGCGAACACATCAGACTTCAAACGCAGCGGAAAAGTCCACGCATAGTGAGTGTGATCATCGAGGATAACCAAATAGTATTTATACCCAGAAATGCTAAAAGTGGTGATGTCCACAAATCACAATGAACAAGTCAAATTTAGTGGTGGCACGTGAATAATTATTCTCAAATGGAAGTCGTACATGACGTCCAAGTTGGCAGGCATGACAAAGATCATCTAGAGGAGGTTCTTTATTACATGCGATGTGAGAAGATTCACAAGATGATTAAGAGCTTCACGACCAATGTGTCCTAGGCGACGATGCCACAAGGTTGAGGAGGACGTCGTGGAGGCGCGAACACGGTGGAGGGCATCTGGAAAGGGTAAAGATCGCCACGACTATTGCACCGAATAATCACGTTCCGAGTGCGAAGGTCCTTCACAGAAAGACCAAAAGGATCAAATTCCACGGAACAATTATTATCGGTGGTAAACTGACGGACGGATATAAGATTTTTAATTATGTTGGGAGAAACTAGAACATTATTAGATGAAAGGTTTGGGTGGGAGTAGAGATGGTGTGACCGGTGGATGTGACAGGAAGAAAAGAACCATTGCCTACCACTACTGGAGAATGTGCAGCGGAAGAGGGAAGATGGAATTGGAGATTACCAGCAGCAGATGTCATGTGAGCCGAGCGCCGGTGTCCATGACCCATTCAGCTCTTGGTGGCGTGAGGTCATGGTGTTGAAGGAGTGCATTAGTTGTTGTTGATCCCATGTAGTTGGCGCAGATGTGTTGTAGCTCGGAGTCGAAAACCGGGTGCTGGGAGCTGTCCACGTCGGCGCGGCAGGGGACATTATTGGCTGATTGGTGATGAAGGCTTGGCGCTGTGGACCAGGGCCGAGAAGACCTTGTCCAGGTCGAAGTGGCTGACCAGGCCACATTTGAATCGACCCTGCCCAAGGATTGTGAAGGGGGCCACTGTGGTGCTGCAGCCTTGTGTTGTTGTTGCCGTAGGCACTTCCGGCGCCGTAACCACCGCTGCCGCCATTGCGGTTGTTATTACGGCGACGGTTGCCATTACGGTGGCTGCCACCGCGTCCGCCGGCGTTGCTGCTACCACCACCAGAGGCGTTGGTGGTGTTGGACTGCTGAAACACGACAGAGGAAGCCCCAGGGCATTCATTTTCCTTTGTGAGGGAATTGCCGCTGGCGTAGAACGCAGAGTGCGCCGATGTGGGCCAGAGCACATATCCTCGAGGAGAAGTGCAGAACGCAGCTCGGTGAAGGAAGGCAGGGGCACTCGCATGCCCAAGTTCATCCGCATGTTGGCATACTGAGGATTGAGCCCGCGGAGGGTCTTGCGGACCAAGTTACGGTCTGCAATGGTGACACCGAGACCGGCGAGCTCGTCAACAAGACCCTTGATTTTCCTGCAGTAATCAGCCATCGATAAATCTCCTTGTTGAAGGCTGTAGAATTCTTCCTCGAGGAGAACCGCACGGGTGTCGTGTTGTCACGGTGAAGGTCCTCGATCTCCTGCCAGACGGAGCGCGCGGTGGTCGTCGAGGAGGAGTGCAGCAACATGCTTTGGAGAGAAGGGGAGATGGCTCCGTACAGCCATGAGAGGACCAAGCGTCGCGACGGCGCCACGCCGGGTCGACGACGGAGGTCTCGGTGGCGACCGGCTCAGCGATGTGCTCGTCAAGAGCATACTTGGTGAGGGCAATCTCAAGCTGTCGACGCCAAGCGAGATAGTTGCCGGCCTCGAGATCCAGCGTGAGAGGAACGATGGTCTTGACGTTAGATATGGCGAAGGCGAGCGACCAGAGGGTGGCGCGAGCCTCGGCCTCGGCTGCAGCGCCAGTTCCTCACGGGAGGGAGCCATCGGATAGAGAGAAGGATCGTAAAAGACTGATACCATGAAAGCGAATAGCAGTAGTCGCTCTGCTTGATGTGTATTGCATCGATCAGTTTAAATACAGGAGGAGTTACATGAAGAGTCACCAAGACATACGTTACATGAAGGAAACGAGAGGTCCAGAAGCTGAACAGGAAACGTCCAGCAAACTGCTAACAGTTTCCTCCCCCGACCCGCAGCCGGAACCTCATCCTCCAGTGTCGTTGGCGCGAGGGAACCTTCAGCTCGCCCGTCCCCGCCGCCGCTGCTGCAACCTCTTTCTCTTCCCCCACTCCGGCCACCGCGCGCCCTGCCCCGGACCGGCCATGAGCACCGCCGACCCGTCCCTGGTGACCGTCCGCGTCGGGGACGCGCCATCGTCAGATCCAGCGGGCCGCGGAGAGCTCGGAGCCGCCGCCGCCGCCGACACCGCTGCTGCTCCAGTGGCGGCGCCGAAGCGGAGAAGATTGGGCACCGCAGGCGCGGCCCAAGTTCTGCTTGCCGCGGCTGCCGCCGCGGGCACTCCCGCCGCCGCGAAGCCGAAGAGGCTGGCGGGGAGGAAAATCAGGGCCAGCGCCGCCGCCGCTGCCGCTGCTGCTGCATCCACCGCGCCCGTCCCCGGCGCCGGGACCGAAAGGTATGAACTTTCGAACTCAAAATTGAGCTCTGTTCACCTTGCCCGTCCCCGGCGAGCTGAATTCGTTCAGCTTGCAGCACGCAAGCGTTCATGGACATGCTTGGGTCGGTAGACATCGACTCGCCTCCGCTCGGCAACTACAGCTACAACGAGTTCGACGGTGGCGTCGATGGTGGCACGGGAGAAGACGACAACGAGGTCGAGGAGGTGGGCGGGGCCGGCCTGAGTCGGAGAGGATCGAACTACACCATTTTGGAGGACCAAAAACAGGTCGAGGAGATATTGCATCGAAGGAAACAAGCGATGCTAAAAGCTAGCGGTGGTGGTGGAGGTCTCGGTGGTGGTGGTGGAGCTGCCGGCAATGGTGGAGGTGGTGATGCTAGAACGGTGTAGGGCCTTTCGACGATGCGGATGGTGTTTTGGAGGCATTTTTTGGTCACACGGATGGACAACTAGTTAATGGCCGTCTTTAGATTCAAGAAACTACTTAATTTGCTATATTAATGTCGAATTTGTAAGCAATTTGAAATTTTATGATATTCTGCCTATCTTGCTGTTTTGCATATGCAGTCTCAGAACGCCGCGCGGCGGAGCAGAGCCCGCAAAGCAGAACCGCAAAACAGAATCTGTTTTGCGGTTCTGCTTTGCGGGCTCTGCTCCGCCGCGCGGCGTTCTGAGCAAAAAACCGCGAGTTGCGCGAACTGCAAAACTGTTTTGCGGGTTCGTGTTTTGCGGGTTCTGCTAGAGATGCTCTTAATGGCATTCTAGGGCTGCGCCGACTCGTTTCGGTCTCCTCCTATCTCAACTCTACCTACCGTCTCCGGATCGAGGCCGCCGCCGTGGGTCGTTACCGCTGGAACATACGGCGCCGTCGCCGCCGCTGTGGGGTTGCTTGGCTGGGCTGTCTGCTGCCGGATCAAGTTGCTGTCACCGTCGTCGTCTTCCACGGTACGTGTTCTGCATTCGTGGCCGGCGGCGTAGTGTTCCGTTAGCAGGCTTGTTCTTTACGGCTGTTGTAGGGGAATTTGAGAGGATTAGGGAGATTGGAATTAATCTCTAATTTCAGTACTCCCTCCGATCCATATTAGTGGGCATAGCTTTGTCTAAATTCATATGTATCTAGTTAAGTATTTAGACTAGATACATGTGTATCTAGACAAAGTTGTGCCCACTAATATGGATCGGAGGTAGTATTTTTTTTGTTTTGGGGCTCACGTATTTCTGGGAGAGTTTTTGTAGCTAAATTCTGATAACTCATATGGAATCCATCTTTGGTCGTTTCGTGTTCTGGAATTTCAGTGTCGAGCTGGTTATCTGATCCTCTGTATCTATTTGGTGCTCTAAGTGATTTATCCTTTGAGGTATACGGGGAAGTATTGCAAAGCTGCGGGGTAATAAGAAATGTCCTTGTCCTTGCTAGCTTATTACCTGGGACAAATCGTGAGACAAATCGCATGTGCTGTATCAAGTGTCTAGTCTGAACATGCTGCTCCGATATGGTCAGTAGGTTCAGCTAGCTGTTGCCCTAGCTGATGCTTTAAGGCACTGATCTTGGACTTCAAATTCTTGGTTGATCTGTGCATAATTTCGAGTTAGAATACGAACGAAAGTTGTAGATCTTGTTTCAGGCTTTCCTTAGAGTATTCATTTGCGCAATTTGGTTGAACGGTTTGGTCGCAGCGGTCAGTTTGGTGTTCTGCCTAGAACTGAACATTTTCTACACGCTGTGATCTTCTTTCAACTTTAGGCCTTCATAACATTCGAATTAAATCATGGGCTAAGCATGAAAGTTGTAGAGAATGTTTTACTGATATATAACTAATAATGTTTAGAAGATTTCGTGTATAATATCAATTCATATAAAAGATTAAGTGATCTGTCCTGTTTTGACAGATTTTCAATAATGCTTAAACTGAGTGAGTTTAGGTGATCTTGTCCAGGTTTTGTCTGTAGAGGAAGTGTGAGAAGTAGTCTGCTAATGTTGAAATGGAACTTATCTGTTTGCCCACTTTTCTTGTTGGACCTGGGTTATTTAAGGGGGTCTGGCGCGTAGGAGCGATGCGATATATTGCTTGTATGTTGTTGAAGTGATGATGAGTATTGAGTGTGTTTTATGTTCACTAACAGGCGTTGGTACTTTCGGTTTGAAGTTCTACGATTAACATGTGCTCCATGGTTAAGGCAAGTCCATGAGGAGATAATACTTTGCATGATTCCCCTCACTCAACTTTTATTTTCTAGCACTTGTTCTTTATTTAGTGCAAAGATATTGTTTAATCATATGTGTGGAGACAAAGTGAATATGGCAAAGGATATGTGGCGCTTGCATTCTTGCATGGCATCTTACAGACAGTGCATAGTGTTGTGACCTACTGAGGTAGTCACCTTGAGGCCGTCAATGATGGGTTGCGACCCACATTGTAGGCAATCTCCACAAGTTGGAGTGGGTGTCCACTCAAGCGATACCGGTATACGCAAAGAAAAGTGAAAGCAAAGAGCATGTAGGCATATATAGTCATCTTTGTGTTACGACAAGTGTTAAAGGATAATCGTTGGTGTTGTGTTTTATGCATTGCTTATTATTTCTTTATGTTCTTGTTGAGTACTTTGTACTCACCCTTGTGGCTTCTATGTTTTTAGGTACCTTTGAGGACGACTTGCATGGGTTTGGGTGTAGCACATCTTCGACACACACAATGCTCACACTTAACCAGCTCCGCTAAATATATTGTTTTCAAACACGATAAAGACGGTCCATGTATTATTCTTTATCGTTGAGGTCTCACTAATGTTATGTGGATTTTTAGTTGGTTGTTACGACACTTTGAGAGTATTAATTTTAACTTGAGTTATTGTATAGTCGTGTGTAAGAACACAATTGGTGGAGTATCTTATTCTCCTTTTATCGATGTCCTTTTGAACAAAGAAAACTATGCTGAAATTTATAATGTGCAGAAAATAATAGGGTTTAAGGTTTGTGTGGCATCGCCTATCTGGGGTGTTACACTATGCTCCCTCGAAGATCTAAGCAATCTCAAGCGCAACATAAGCGCCACCATCATCATGAACATCATCATCCACTGGCCAATTCAATCTAGAGATCTACCTCTAGATCGTCCACCTCTAAACCTCGCCGAGTTCCCACATACATAGCAATTTCTCTTCGTTCTCTACATATTAAAGAGCAAGGCAGGAGCATGGCTTTGAGCCGCACAAGGGGACGAACAAACCCGGTGTTCGTGAGGTCCATCTGTAGATCTGAGCGCTCCCATGACTTCAAATTCACTTGCCCTTCTGAGTACGGTAGCGAGGTCACGACCATCGAGATTTTATCGCTCGACACTTATTCTTGGGTTCTATAATATATTAGACAAATGGTTTTGTGTAGATAATGCTATAAATAAAAAAGGATAAAAACTCAACAACAAATATGATCATCTACATTCCATACTAAAAATATAATAAATGAATGTTTGTTGTTTTATTTTCTCACATGACATATATAGTTTTACATTCTGATGAATTTTGTGGACTATCATGTCATAGCATTCTCTAGACTCATGGCTTTAGTTTATATTTTTTTAAGGGTAGAAACATTAAGTTTAAAATAGGGTAGAAAACTATATAGGGTTTATTTTCAATGGATTTAGAAACATTAGTCTTGAATTTAGATGGCGATATAGTCTGGGGGTTTAAAACACTATGAGTGCGTGAAATGGACGTTCGTTTTAGGAATTCAGGACTTTTCTGTATACTATGGGTGTTGTCTTTGGGTTGATATTCCGGTGTTGTGTGCATCTTCGGTTGCACAGTCGGGGACCTTTTCTTCCATTATGTAACAAAAGTTATAACAGGGGTGCACCAATTGAATCTAAAGAGCATTTCATCTGGTATGAACGGAGAACGATGTTGCACAGGAAATGTTCTTTTCAGTACAGTTGATCCTCTAACACCTAACACCTGAGATAACTTATTTTGGAGTGCTACTTCTTGTGCTTCTTTTAATCATCGAAATGATGTTTCCAGTAGGTAGATACATATATGCATGATCACACTAGGAAATTGTATGGTTGAAGACGCACCAGTGACAGCTGACAATACCATGTAGTGTAAACCAAAAGCTTCTCGGACGCTAAGCAATCGCTGTTTTCAGTAAAACACGGTGCACCAAATTTGACCGGTAAAATTAAGATCTGGTATAGTTTTTTTTAACGTACACACTTCAGATAATGTAAATCCAAGCAATTTGTTAATCTTAATGAGGCACTTTCATTCTGCAACTTTCTTTATTTCGCTGTGGTTTGGTATGGATTAGGTCAGGAAAACTTTATCCTGTCTATTTGTAGTTTTGTAAAGACTAAAGAGTGACCGGTTGTTGGTTACTTGGATCTACCAATGGATGTGAAGAAGTATGGAGTTCATGGAAGGAAGCATAGAAAAGTGCCACTACCGAAAGATTCAGCGCGCACACGACAAACGGAGGGAGTAGATATAGAACTAACAGTTGTCTGACATTTTGTATCTTGGAACTAGCAAATATTTTCTAATAGCTGTATAAGGTACAAAATACTATCACATCTCCCTTTTGTGGATGTTATACTGACGACCTTTTTGTCCAATCTTGGATCCTGGCAGTTGGCACCTAACCCTGATAACTATGCTTGCTTGTATAGGAAGGCCTCTTAAGTTCCTCGCTGTCACTCCCGTTATCAGCCAATGTCATTTGATCCTGGAAACAGGAGGAACTAAAGAACTGTACCACAACTCTTCAGCAACACCAACTATCTTGTATCATCTATTTCTTTTATCACGTCCTATCCCATTGAATCTCCTCTTTTAGTTTTGTTATACTTGCTGTGCTCGAGTATAAGATTCCAAGTCACTCACCAAGACATAGCAAAATAGTATCTTTCTTACTCCTTGTTTACTGCAAGTTGGAGATGAATCTTGGTTTCCTTCTCTTGGGGTGAAATGTCTTCCCCTGGAGATCCATTGGTTTATACTATGAGCCGGCAAAATGGACTTTCGAATTCCAACTGGTCTCATCATGCCTCTGAAGATCTTTTTTGGCACTTGACATTGCTTCCGTGGATAATACAAAGTTCGTTTTCCTAACTGAGGCTAACACAAGACTTTTCAAATCAGTTAACCCTGTCGACTAATAAAACATACATAGAGGAGCAAAGGTATAAGATTCCTGAAATGAGCCATACAAGAACAACATATACAGCATGACGGCGACATGGCATAACATTATTGGACACTGCAGATTCCACGGGATCCCAGGTGCAGTTAAATAGGCCAGCATCGCTGAGATTGAATTGTCAAATACCATAAAGGGAGATGATGCCAATGTGTCGCCTTCATCGCCACAGGTGTGCGCTCCCCAGCGAATCAGGAGTCCTCTGCCACATCTTTCTCCCCTATTAAGCCCCAGATGCTACGTCTCCACACCATCTTATCATTATCAGGGCCAGAGAATTTCTTCTCCTTCTTCTTCTCCCTACCTTGTTGCTTCCCCTGTGCCATCGATTGGCATGGCTAGGAAATGCTCGAGCTGCGGGCACAATGGCCACAACTCCAGGACCTGCAGTGGCAACAGCAGCGGGCTGAGGCTGTTTGGGGTGCAGCTGCACGTAGGCGCTGCACCTCTGAAGAAGAGCTTCAGCATGGAGTGCCTGTCGTCGTCGGCGTCAGCATACTACGCGGCGGCGGCCGTGGCCGCGTCCAACTCGTCGTCGTCCGTGTCGTCGTCTTCGTCGCTGGTCTCGGTGGAGGAGACCGCCGAGAAGATGGGCCACGGCTACCTCTCCGATGGCCTCATGGGCAGGGCTCAGGAGCGGAAGAAGGGTGAGTTCGTGTACTGATTTCTTGATCAGTTCGCTGACATGCTTGATTTGCTAGGCTCTGGATTTTGGATATTAATCATATTATAGTCTGTGATAGCGATCTAATCATCATGATGTCTAAGGCCTGATTGCTAAGAAAACAAATCTGAATTTTTTTCCTGGAGACAAAAAATCTAAAGATTCTTGTTCATCCACTAGTGGTTGTACGACTTGTTTCGATCCAAATGTGCCATCAGTTGCTATCTGCTATGCCAAACTATTTTTCTGCCAATCTTGGTGCAGGGATACATAACTGTCTCAGGGGTTGCAACTTGCAACTTCCATTCCTCTACATAATAGTAATCACATAGTCGTCAATCTCGAAAAAAAAAGTAATCACATAGTCCGAGAGGACTTAACTTTCAGTAATCATGTTTAATAATAGCTTGCACGAATTAGTTCGTTCTCTGTTCTTCACCTGAAGATGTGCAGCTACGTTGGGTGAACTAATCTGTGACGTACTCCAGGGGTTCCATGGACGGAGGATGAGCACCGTAGGTTCCTGGCCGGCCTGGAGAAGCTCGGGAAAGGCGACTGGCGAGGCATCTCCCGGCACTTCGTCGCGACGCGCACCCCGACGCAGGTCGCCAGCCACGCCCAGAAGTACTTCCTCCGCCAGGCCGGCCTCGCGCAGAAGAAGCGGAGGTCCAGCCTCTTCGACGTGGTACGTATTTACACACCTCTAAAACACGAGCTGACAGTGCTGGCCGTTGTAGCAAACCAGCTGACATGCACGACCCGTTCCTCTCTTTTCTTCAGGCCGAGAAGAATGGCGACAGGGCGGCGGCGAACGAGCGTCGTCCGAGCATGATGAAACACCCGGCTAGCACCTGCGTGGACAGGATGGCAATGGGATCATTCCCTGCTCTGTCCCTGAGCGCCGGCAGGGCGTCCAGGCCGGACGTCGACGCCGCGGGGCCGCCGTGCCTGACCCTGATGCCGAGCTGCTCGCCGCCGTCGATGGCGAGCCGTGCGCCGAAGCTCCCTCCTTCCCTCGCGGCAAATGCAAATCCTCCTCCTCGGCAGGCGCCTGACCTGGAGCTGAAGATCTCGTCGAGTGCTGACCAGGCCGGTGCCGGTCCGTCACCGAGGACGCCTTTTTTCGGAACCATCTGCAGGGTCACCTAACGGAAAAGATGAACATTGTTCGTAGACGATGATGAAGGAGATGAGCTTTTGCTAGTGGCGTACAGTATGTCAATATGCGTGCGTGTGTTGCTGGCGTTAACAATGCCACCGATCGATGATCCATCCTGTATTATCACAAGATCAAAACCGGAAACTTTACCGGCCTAATTTAGCCATGCAAATAAACAAGGAACGGGCTATGTCATATCACCTCGGCATCTTTATGTTGACACAAAGGCGACCCTCGCCGAGTGGGTCTTGTTTTTAGGACAAGGTGGGATAGTATGAGCTCACAATATTCACCTGTTCGGTTCGCAATGGATTACTGACAAGGACGTGCAGCCTAATCAGTCACTTGCCACCTTCGAGAACCGAGATATTTTTGCAACAGCAATGATATATATGCAGTTTAAGTTGCCCAGATGTCGTTGAGGATTTGGCTGTGATCCTGATAATGCACAATAATACTATATCCGATAACTGGCGGCCAGAGTGACAGATGGCGGCAGTGAGTTCGTTGCTTAAGTTTGCACGACAACAGCAACGGTGGTTGGAGGCTCGCTTGCGACATGCGTCGCTCTCCCGAAATGGATGCATTGCTCAGGAAACACACACGAATTCTTTTCTAATCTATTCTAATAAAGTTTCTACTCTATCGTCATAGAAGTCCCGTCAGCTTAGTAGTGAGTAAGTAATCAGTTGCTTTGCTAATGATCATGCCATTTACCTAACAAGGAATTGGCGCCATTAGGAAGGAATAAAAGGCGGCTCAAGATTTGGATTAGTGGAAGAGTAAAGGTAAAGGTTGAGATACGCATCGCGGATTTGCAGTTGTTGCTGGACGTAGTAGCCTCAAGCACATGGTGTGGAAGTATTGTGTTCTGGTGACGTGCGGAAATGGTTAGCAACCGAAATAAAGTGATGAGACAGTGGAAACAATATATCAGACAAAGCTGGCGTGCTGTCATCTTATCTTTGATCATTTGATCCGTAGAGGATATGGGAGGATAAGCTTTTTCACTCATCTGATTTCAAACAACATGCTGACTTCAATGGATAAACTAGGACAACACATCGAATATCAAAAAGACCGAATGAGGTATGAGAAACAAGCCTTGGGTACGAACAATGTTGCATCAAAGTTCTCTGAAACTATTGTCTCTACTCAGCTATCCACATCCTGACGCGTCTTTTAGATAAGAGGCTATTAGCCCTGATTTATAAATAAAACCCCAAAGGACCAAAGTTTCAACAAGGTTTATGACAGTCGAAACAAACCGACAAACAGAACAAAAAAATGCATGAAATGAGTCGACGCTAGGAGGATGTAGGAAAGGAAAGTTGCTCTTATATGAAGATCGACTTGTTCTTGTAAATTTGGTACTGACGAGTCTTCTTATGCTCATATTATCATTCCTCGAAATATCTAAAGGGGTATGAAAATGACTCGATTTTCATAGATCAAGATTCTCCTCGCAAAGTAATGCAAATATAGGCTTATAAAATGGAATAGAATTTCTAAACCGGAAGATCAAAGTGGTCTCGGTGTTGAGATATTTGAGAGTAAAACAAGTGATTACTCAGCAAATGACTGTTTAAATTACTTATTGATCAAAAGGTGTGGGAGTAGGTTTTACACACCAAGTACCTTTCAAATAAACCTTTGTCGCAAGTACATGTCAAACTCACGGATTTTCCATTTTGGAAAGGACTTATGCGGGTTAACAATGAGTTTGTTAAGAGTTTTTTTTTCAAAATTGGTGATGGAGCAAGTACTCAGTTTTGGGAAGATATTTGGTTGGGTGACACCCCCCTTGGGCAGCAATATCCTTCTTTGTATAATATCGTGTAGATAAAAAATGTTACCGTTGTTGATGTCTTGTCGATGGTACCTCGTAATATTGGATTTAGGAGATCAATTACTTGGGATAAATGGAATGCGTGGATAAATGCAACAGGGGCAGAAAACCGAAGGCCAAGCGTTCGAACCTGTGATCGAAGACTGGCATTACTTTTAATCTAAACTACTGTTACTAGAGGGCGCCACTAAGAGATAAACTCTAATCATGTATAAGGGTAGTAGGCAGTAAACACTCATTAGCTCTGTAACCTGCCATGCCACTATATAACATATGGCTTGGGATTAGTTTGAGGGGAGAGAGAAGATTAGACAAGATCCTATACGATCAAAGAACTAACAACAGTGACATGTTCTCATAGCACTGATAGAAACAAAGACATGTCGATAACAGGCCTCTCGAGTCTCTCAAACTCACATTGTCGGAAATATATGGATGAAGACATCAAGACATATCGGGAACGTGTTAAAGATTGACTTTACATATTTTTGTGCGGATTTGAAAAGCAAACTATGTGTAATTTATGAGGGTGTCTTTTATCTATTTTGCAAAGTGCCCCTCTTAATAGGCACACATGCCTACGACTCAAGAAAATAGAAACTACATTTCATAGGAGTTTATACATTTTCTAGCTCTTTGAAGGGTCCCCAAGCATTGCTCCACTTTTGCATGATGATTGATCCAGTTATAATGTCTAAAATAACTTTGAACTTAAACTACAAAACTTTCAACAAGGATTAGTTTTCTAATTCGCTTGTCATGAAATCATCCAAAACACTTATAGGGATTCTAGGTGCATTTTAAAGGAGCTATTTTGGTGTCTGGTCTGTGCCTGACATTGTGGTTCATCGTCTTCATCATCGACGGGTTGCTCATTCCGGTGACGACAATGCTTCTTTTCTTGGTTGCGCCTCCCCACCCCCATGCGTTTTCTTGCGGGCTTGGTTTCCGGTTCCAGCTAGCAACATATGCCCGACTATTGGCGTGGCCCGTTGCATTTACCCTAGCCGATATGTCGTGTTGCCTTATATACTGTCATACATGGATGATATTTATTGTGGCGACTCAAACGAGGTTGAATCTTTAGATGTATGTGCATTGCTCAGACAGAGCATGTGTATCCTTCGTCTTCCCTTTGGGCGTGACGGTAGCGGCGATACGAGCACCGACAAATTCAACATTAGAGATTTTCTCTGAATGGTTTGTTTATACTTAATAGGTTTTGCAAGGGTTTGGACAATTGACCGTTGTGTACGGGTGTAATCTGGTTGCTCAATACTATATTTCAGATGTTGCGCTTTAAAACCATCCCTTGAAGAGATGCGGATAGGTTAACGCGCGCGCTGATGAGTTATAGGTTGAATCTTGAAACACTTGAAGGGTTGGCGCTCTGTTCGACAAATCTTAAAGCTAGAAATTTCTTATTCGCACAATTTTTTCAGATCTTCAAAATTACAATTGAAAACCCCACTCACACGATTTGGCAGCTATGTCCGCCATCAGCTCGAAGTCGGACGGTTGGGACCGACGGCGACTCGCATGCATGGCACAGGTCGGCCGAGCCAAACACGTTCGCACGGCGTCAAAGTTAATCTCGGCAGTACGCCGGAACACCAGTCAGCTCCCCATTGGTCACTCATTCTGGTCCCGGTCACTGGTCCCTTGCCAACCGACCACCAAAGTAAACATGGCGTCGTACGATCCTGGCTACTCCCTCCGTTTCAAATTAGTTGACTTGGTTTTGTCCAAATACGGATGTATCTATACTTGTTTAGTGTCTAGATACATCCGTATGTAGACAAATCCAAGTCAAATAATTTGGAACGGAGGGAGTATGTCGGTACACACAGATGGCAAGTTGGGGTCCTTTTCGTGCAAGCTAATGTCGACGGCCGAGATCTGACAAAGTAGCATTTCCTTGGACGCTAATGTCGACTGCCAAGACTTGCTGTGGTCTCAACTTGGGATGTGTCCACGAACCTAATTCTTCCTGACTTTTATTTCCTTATTTTATTTTCTAGTACGATGATTCATCTCATAAGCATGTGTATGTTGCGTCTACGCTTGAACAGGAGCAGTACGAAAGATGAACCTGAGAAGAGCCTGAGATTGGATATGCCATGATTCAGCAACAGTAATGGGATGGTTGCAGATTGCTGTCAGTTGTGCAACAGTAGCTCATGTACATTTTTTTTACATCCATAAACGTTCAAATTAACAACCTTTTGCACCCTTGCTGAGATATCACATATACTAGTTGAATTTGGCGTGCCGTCACGGCACGCCCTTGGTGTTTTTTTTTTCTGTAGTATATATTTTTTTTAACCAAAATGTTAGCTAAATTGGTATGTTGGAACATGTTTTTATTTTGTCATAGATAGGTAGCATTTTTTGTGTGCATTTCGGATATGTTGTATATAATGTTCAAATATTCAGTGGATTGAAATGGTCAGACATGTTTGCATTCCGACATCAATATTTAAGTGAAATCAGGAAAATCCATTTGAATTTGATTCTACATTTGCGGAAAGTTAGTTTGTATGATGGCGAAATATTGGCTAAAATTAAATGTTGAAATATTTTTGTAATTTGCTATGAGTTTTTTTTTTTTTGTTATTTCGAGTATTGTGTTATATTTTGTGGAACATCGGAATATTAAGAAATTGGAAATGTCTGAAAATGCTGGTATGTTGACTTAAATAGTTCACTTTTTTTTTTCGAGAGCGTGTTGGTACATCTAAAATTGAAATGGTTGGAAAATGTTTCTATTTTTTATCGTAGTTAGTTGAATTCCATATGTGGGAAACGTACATTTATTCAATTGAATTGCATATAATTAGAGGGAGTGCATATTACTGCCAAATATTTACCAAATTGAAATGTTTAATTTGAGATCACAGTTAGAGGAAGTGCATTATGTGAGCATTTAATATATGTAACTCCACGTAATTAGAGGAAGGGCAATTAGATTTTATCCAACTATTCACCAGTTGGAAATATTAAAACATATTTGTCTTGTCCATACATTTTAGCATCTTTTTTCTGAGCTGCACCCTTGATGCTATTTTTTGGAAGGCATTTTTGCTTGGAATTTTCGAATTTGAATTTCTGCAATTGGCATGTAATGTTAGCATTTTTTGCGTGTAGTTATGTTGCTATGTTTTCATATTTTTTTTGGATGAGTATATTTGAATAGAAAATTCTTGCTGAATTAATATATTTGTTTTTCTTGATGGATTTTGAAGGAATTTGAATGTTTTGAATACTTTTTTTGTAATTTGGTCACATTCAATAAGTAGTCAATTCAGCACTTAGTAGTGTTGCAGAATTATCTAAATACCGTAAAACAATACGTATAAAGTGTTATAAACTCTGTTAAGCATGTTCTATTTAGAATTTGATTTGTAGTTTCAATATATTGGTTTGGGATTTTTTTAACAGTTGTTTCCTAATATTTACATTTGTGGTACTTTTATGTTAATATTCTGAACACATGATATAAATGGGTATTTGTATTTTGATTTTTTTTTTTTTGGTGTTTGTTTTTGATGAATTTTTTCAATTTTTTCTGGCGGTTATAGTCGAAGCTACTGATTTCTCGGCATTTAGTAGTTTCGCAAAATGGTTCAAATATCGTAAAACAATATGTATAAAGTGTTTTAAATTATGTAAATCATGTTATATTTTAGAACTTGGTTTCAAAATATAGTGGCTTGGGAAATAATTGTAAAACATCTATTTCTCGATATTTACAATTGTGGTATTTTTATTTTGATATACTTAAGCTCATGGTATAGATGGGCGGTTGTATTTAAATGATTTAGTAAACTCTATTTAAGTAGGATGGTTTGTACCAAAAAAAAATATTCGGTCTATCATATTGAATGATATTACTGATGTTATTTCTGTTGATTTTATTTGACTATAGAAGAAATTTGTGAAAATACATATTTTTGAAATGTCGTAAAAGTGTGAGCTGCAAATATCTAGCAAATTGATGGCATAAGCAGTGAGCATTTTTTTATGTGCATGTTCATATTTGTGTCATACTTGTAAATACTGTCGTGGCAAAAAGTTAAACTTGGAAATGGCCGTAGCAAAAAGTGGTTCAGAATTGAATGTATTGAATTTTTTTTAAAAAAATTACATTTGTAAGTATCTGAAATTTTTACATTGTTAACAGTGAGAAAACATTCGTACGTGATTTCTTCTTTACGGTTTTTAAATGCTAAGGTTTGGAAGGTATGTTTTTCTCCTATACTTTGAATAACGCGGTGTAAATAATTGAAATTTGGAGGTGTGGACATTCGGAAGGTTTTCAGATTTTAATATATTCAAATATGGTTTAATTTTGCCATAATTTTTTATTTAGCACCATATTCAGAGGAAGCCATATTTGTGAGTATCGTGGTGTAAATAATTGAAATTTGGAGATGTGAACATTCAGAAGGTTTTCGGATTTTAATATGTTTAAATATGGTCTAATTTTGCAGTAATTTTCTTATTTAGCACCATATTGAGAGGAAGTATATTATGGTTATGTAGAATGTTAACCAATGTGAGAAGTAATTTAAATTTGGAAATGGACGTATCCAAGAATATTTTTAGTGTTGGAAATTGTTGCAATTTAAAAAAAACGCACGCTTGAAAATGGTTTAGATTTCGAAGTTTGTTCAAAATGTGAAATTTTGCGTATTAGGTTTTTTTTTTTACATCCGTAAAATGATCAGATTTGGAAGACATTTAAAAATTTAAAGTATCCAAATTTGGAATTTAAATAATTAGCATTTAATTTTACGATCACTCTGATATATCGGTGGATATATTTAAAGTTACTGATTATGCAGCATTTAATACATTTTTGAAAAATGTTCAAACACCATAGAACAATACCTATGAAGCGTTTTAAATTATCTAAAGCATGTTCTATTAGTTCGATTCAAATTTATTCCCAAATTTATTACGAAGAAGTGGACTTTGAGAAGAAAAAAAACTATGCAGGCTTTGCACATATTCTCCAAATTTAAATTTTCAGATATGTTTGCACTATGCGGAAAGCAGGTGCATTTTTTGTTTTGTGATCGTTGTGATATTTTTTGTTCTCTCTCCTTTTTTTTCGTGGATAGATTATATCATTCATTTTGTGGATATTCTTAGACGGACAAATTAAATTTTTGATTATGTTTGCGTTATGGCAGAAATAGTTTTTTTTCTTTTCTAAACATCTTGGACAAATTAAAATTTTCGATTGTGTCTGCGTTATGGCAGAAATAGTTATTTTTTTTCTTTTCCTAATCATCTTGCTAACAAATTCATGCAAATATAAAAAAATAGGAACATTTGAAATTCTTGCTTTGTTGTCGAATTATTCTGTTTTCTCCTAGTGATTTTAATGTTTTCTAATATTTCTGTGGATGGTCAATTGTGGAAATGTTTCCATTTTTTGTTTTAGTTTTGAAACGATGGTTGGGAATGTTTATGTTTTTTCCTTGTATTTTCTGTTGCAACCATGCAGAGTGTGTGTGTGTTTGAAATTTTTAAAAATTTCTGTGAAGTTTAGTTGAATTGAGTGTTGTTTCAAATTTTGGAAGTTTACAATGATTTAGAAAAGGTCCCAAAGAATTTGGAATGTTTTTTTTTGTATTTCATGGATTGCTAGGAATTGGTTTGAATTCTTTTTGAAATTGTATTTGGAAAGTTCTGAAAGTTTTGAAAAAAAAAAAGAATGAAAGAAAAAAAAATTGCTCGGTCCAGCTGCACAGCAGGCCAGCCCAGCTGTGCGGCCCAGCTGCGCAGCCCGCAGCCCAAGCCCGCGTGACGTCAGCGTGACGTCACTGGCGGACGCTCTGCCGCGGCGGCGCGGGCGGCGTGGAGGTCGCCGGCGGCGCTACAGCGCTCTCCAGGACGCGTCCGTGGTTAGCACGGATGCGCGCCGAGACGGGGGGGCCGTAGGTGGCGGCGCCGCCCCCTGTAGGTCGTCGGAGCGGCGCCGGCGAGGTGCGGAAGCGGCGGCGGGCCGCGAGCGCGTCCGCGGCGATTCCCGCGACGGCGAGGCGCCCCGGGACGCGAGCTGCGGCGAGGAGGGGTAGGCGGCGACGGCGAAAGCCTCCGTGCGCGTGGATGTGGACGGGGAGGGCAGGAGCGGCGAGGACGCGCGCGGCGGCGGCGGCGGCGTGCGGCCGTGTGCGGGAGAGAGGAGGGAGGGGTCGATCTGCGGACGTTTTTACACGGAGGACCTCGTAGTTTTCCGAAATTCCGCTCAGATCCCTGTCTGCGGGGAAGTGTGGAGTGCGGGTTAATTTCTCGATTAGGCAGGGTTTTTTTTGCAAAAACATCACGAACGTCTACTGTGGACCGTCGGATCGCCAGCGAACGGACGGGATTGAGTACTGTTCAGCACTATTCATTTCTACAGTAATTACTGTAGTTGCTACAGTAGACAGTCGCTGTGAGAGCGCCGTTTTGTTCAGCTTTCATATACTTAGTAATAAGGGGGACGCCATCTATAAGTTTCAGATAGACAGGTACCTGTTGAAGGCAAAACGACTCGAGAAATAATTGAGGTGCTCGCCTGCTGATAAATCTTGGCTGTTTGCAGAACTACCTTTTTTTGAGATAAATTACAATTTTTAGTGGAGTTTGCTGAAACTTAAGCCGTCATGCTTGCCACCGTTGACGAAGCTAACGGGAACTAATATGAGCCCAGCCCAACGGATTATAAAGTTTAGGCCGGACCGAGTAAAGAAAACCAACTAAGAGAACATATTACACGAGCCTGGCCCAACATAACCCATCAAAGGGCAAAAAAAAAACATTATCGGGCCGTGCCTCACCCCGTTCCGTTTTCTCTTGCTTTCCGAGTTCTCTTCACATCCTTGTGTTTCGGCAGATCAACGATAGAGGAAGCTCAAACTATGAACCTGTGGCTCCTTCCGCCTTATGATCCTCTAATAATTCATGTAAATAATATGACTGATGAATAAAATGCTAAGCGGTTATTCTAAAAAAGACATCATTCTAATTCACATGCTACACTTGTTTCGTTGTATTGTGTGCTGGAAAAAAAAAGACAAACGGGTAGATTTGGTTAATTTAAAAAACATGAAATTTTGCTTGACTTTTTTTGTGCAGCCCAAAGTATAACCAGTTTGAATTGAAATTTAGGTTGCTTGTAAATCTCGACACTATGCACATCTGAGAAATTTTTCTCCATTTTTTGAAACTAAAAGGTGCTAATTTTTTTCAATAAACGAGCTCCGAGGAACTCTAGAGCCATTTGTAGTTTCCAGTGCATTGGCCTTGTCTATATGAAGGGCACTACAGAATGTAATTCATGACGGCTTGACAGTAACATGCACAGTCGATGACATGTGCCGACAACTAGAATTGGCACGGTATCAGAGAGCAAGCGTCACTAGACATGCCTCGGCCAATAGGCAAGTAGGTCGAACTTGGTTAACAAATCTCGGTGTTGATCGGTAGATTGTGGGTAAATCCATATGCGCTTACGCTATGATAGTCATACTCTGGAAAGGATAGTGTGCATTCACTCGTGGCCGCACGTACGGCAGAAACACCACGGCTGCACCGCCCATGGTCGGATCCCTACGCTGGCAGATACCACTGCACGCCGCGGCGGTGCGTGTGGGTACAGCGATCGCCGATGGGCCGGGCGAGGTTTTCACAGCATGCATGTGTGTCCCCATCCGGGGAGCAGGTCGCCCACGCAATGACACCAGGATATGGTAGGATAAGATCGGACACTGCGCCCATCCACAAGTGGATAGGGCAGGCGGCCCCGGTCGGTACGGTGGATCCAAACTCCAAAGCAGCCACAGCCGTCCGTCCAGCGACCGACGAGCCCGGCCTGTGAAGCAACTGCAATTTATTTTATCCGATGCATGCATGCACCGCGACGTACGTGTCCGGACCTAGATGTGGTACACGTCGTCGGTCTCCTCCCAACCTTTTCACGTGCCTTTCCTCGCCGTGCATGCCACAACACCGGCTACGTGTGCCGCGCTCGCACATGCATGCGCATGTGAAACGATCCCCGGTCCGCGGCACGTACGTACGGCACCTCGCTTTATCCTCTCGCTAAACCTGGTGACTCACCATTACGTGGTGCCTAAGCCCTCCTCGAATCTCGCGCTTCCACTGTAGTACCCACCCACCCACCACACCAACTAATTAAACCGTCCTTAACTGACCGTCCGTCCGGTTAGGGCAAGTATTTTATCCTCCTGGTGGTCGTGGTGAGAGCGAAGTCGTGTACGTGGTTGAACAGGGACATTGGCCCATAGTGGAGTCGTGTCCCTGCCACAAAACCACACGTACTCCCTCCGTTCCATATTATTTGACTTTCAAATACTCCCTCCGATCCATATTAGTGGGCATAGCTTTGTCTAAATTCATATGTACTCCCTCCGTTCTAAATTAGTTGACTTGGATTTGTCCAAATACGGATGTATCTATAGTTGTTTAGTGTCTAGATACATTCATTTCTAGTCAAATGTGTGTCAAGCAATTTAGAACGGAGAGAGTATCTAGTTAAGTATTTAGATTAGATACATATGTATCTAGACAAAGTTGTGCCCACTAATATGGATCAGAGGTAGTAGATGTATCTAGCACTAAAATAAGTCTAGATACATCCATTTTAGTGTCAAGTAGTACAATATAGAGCTCCATCATCGGAAGAAAAAGGATTCTATCTGCAGCTACCTAAGCTAACAATGCTTTCTTATCAATCTATGCACATCCACCTCTAGCTGCTTTGAGCTAACAGTGAGGTCGGCCGGCACCTTTGCTTGGATTACAATCCACAATGCGCTCCTAATGATGCTCTTTATGGCGTATCACTGCTACTTGCAACTAGTACGATTCGCTTGTCACATGCGAGAGCATACAGACTGAACGGTATCCTGAAGCTGGCCAACAAGTTTTTGCCAAGTATAGTCATAGAGAGGCTGATCAGATGCAACCTAGCCCCCCAAATGAACTCGCCGTCTAACAGTCGCCATCTGCATCTTGGCATCTTCCATTACACGCAGCAGAGCACGCCTATACTTTTGGTCCGGACAAATGGAATTTGGTGAGGTATATATGCACTTTATACAGAGTGGCAACGAAAAATACCTAGGCCACAAATTAGATGTTGTGCATGCAGTATTGACCTTAACCTGCCTGTGCAACAAGTACACCCAAACCCAAGTGTTACAAGTTTAAACGACAGCGTCAACTGCCTAGAGCGCGATACCAGTATTTCCATACCACTGTCTTTTTTTATAGCCTAGTTGTCGGTTAGTCTGTCGGCTCTGTCCGTCTTCTCTTGAACTAATGCGGCTGAAAAACGTAGAGCAAAGCCTTAGCTTCCCTAGCGAGCGACCACCTTCTTATCCGCTAATGCGACTTGGCTAGACTAAGCGTGGCCGGACCGTATATCATCATCGCTGTCCCTTGATCCACAAATTAAGCCTCGATCAACCAGCTTGCTAGCCCTAGGCAGGCAGCCATGCATATCATCATCGCCCCCATCCATCATGTTCCATACTAGGGATCTTGGCGCAGCAGATGCCGCGGCCCGTGTGGTAAAATTTGAATTTAAAAACGTACGCATTTTAATGATGTTTAGATTTGAATGTGCTTATTTTTCTTTTTTTGAAAAAACTTGCAGTTATGAGTTGTCTAAATTTTAGAATTTGGTAAAATTGGGAATTTGTTTTTTAAATTATTTCTTACGTCTACCGGATGCTCGTTTTTGAAAGGCATTCGAAAATTAAATTCTCGTATTTTAATTTTTGTCATATGACATCTATAGGCGCTGTTTATTCTTGTAGTTATCTTTTTCCGTATTTGTAAATAACGTGGTGTGGAGAATTTTAATTTCGAAATGGTCACATTTGGAAGTTTTTCCGATCTGAATTTTTTGGAATTAAAAAATATTGCGTGTTTGCAAGTTTGTCAGGAATGTAAAGATTTGAAATTTTAAATTTGGTCATATGACATAAATAGGCAGTGTTTATTTTTGTGGTCATTTTTTTTTGTGTAACCAGTCTGATGTATTTTGCATATTGTTCAGGTGGACGTAGGTAAAGTCACTGATTTTGCAATATTTAGCAGTGTTCGGAAATTGTTTAAATACCGTAAAATAATATCTACAAACTGTTTTGAATTTTTTAAAGCATGTTGTGTGTTAATTTTTTTTGTTTCAATTATTTTTGTTGGCAATTAAGTTTAAAACGGTTATTCCTTAATATTTACATTTGTGGTGTTCTTATTTCGATATGTTGAAGATCATGAGTCGTTGAATTTAATTGTTTTACCAGGTTCTTTTTGAATAAGATATTCTGTACCAAATTGTTTTTTTTTTGGTTTATCATACTAAGTGATTACTGATATTATTTTTTGTGGTTTTTATTTCGGTTGTAAAGAAAGTTGTAAAATTGAAATTTTGTGTAAAATTTAAGATTTGAAGTAACTTTGGAAAGATCACAATGTATTTGGAATGGTTTTTTTTATAATTTTGTGTGGAATTTGAAATAATTTGGAAAAGGTCACTAAGTGTTAAAAATGGGTGCTTTTATTTTTCTTTTTCTTTTTGAAATTGGTTTCAATTGATTTTGAGTTCTATTTCAATAGGTACAAATATATTGGAAAATAGAAAAATAAAACGGAAGGAAAAAAAATAAAAGGCCGAGCCAGCCCACAGGAAGCAGGCCAGCCCAGCAGGGGGCCCGTCTTCCCGGCCCAGGCCCACTGTAACGTCATGCTGACGTCACAGTGGGCGGACTGTGCCGCGACGGCGGCGACTCGCCGGCGGCGCCTCCGCGCGTGCTGGGACGCGACCGTGGCCGCGGCGGATGCGCGTTGGCGCGGGGTCCCCGAAGAGGCGGCGCCGCCACGTTTAGGCCACCGGAGTCGCCGCCGGCGTGGAATTTCGCCGCGGTGGATGCGGAGCACGGCGGCGACGATTACCGTCGCTGTGCGACGTCCCGGCAAGCGGCGATCGGCGAGGAAGGAGAGGCGGCGACGACGGAAATCGTAGCGGTCGTCGATCTGGAAGGGGAGAGGCGTAGCGTCGGCGGCGTGCGGCGGCGGCCGCGGCGACTTTCCGTCGTGGGAGAGAGAAAGGAGAGGTGGGGGATTGTGCTGGCGATTTTACAGAAAAGTCCACGTGTTTTTTTGGAATTTCAATTAGCTCCACGCGCAGTGTAAAAACCTGGATCGCGGGTTAGTTTCCAAAAGTTTCGGGTTCTTTTTCATAAAATCGACCGCGCCAAAAATCGTGCACGGGCTGTGATTGGCTAAAATTGCTCTGCTACAGTAGCACGATTATTAAATCGATCTGGGTCGCTGGTTCGCTCAATCGGACGGCTGTAGAAATTCGGGCGACGTGGACAGCGGGAGGAGGTGCGAATCGCACGAACTTTTATATATAGTAGGATTATTATTGGGTGCACGAATGCCTGCAGCCATTGGGCACGGACTTGGACTTGGCGTGCTCGGATTTGATTTTGACAGCATCGCCGATTAATTAACTAGGCAGAGAGAGGTGCTTCGGTTACTGACATGTTTCACTCCGCACGCAAATCGGAGTTTGTGTTGTTCGCCTGTCTGCTGCCTTTGTGAGCAGACAACACGCATACCGCAACTCGGAAAAAAGAAGAATGCTTGCGTGAAAAAGTTGATAGATACAGCTCTCCGATGAATATTTATCCATTCCTTTTGCAAATTGCAAGATAGCTTATTGGCACTGGAAATGGGCCTCGTATGAGATGGCTTTCAACTTGGGCACCGTATCATCCAAGAATCGAAGAGAACACTCGTGTGTGCGTTTTTTATGAGTTTGCTTGCATGGACCAGGAGATATTTAGGGTGGCCAGATCGTGGAGGATAAGGCAGAATCCGGTCATCACTGTAGTACTCCATTTAGGGCCACTTCTTTTAAGTTTCTGCTTACGCATAAGCTAGCTTATGGATTCCGGTGGGGAGAAATTGTTGTGGGGAGAAACTCCAAAAACTGGTTGGGACACTTCTTTTGGGTTTGTGCAGTTTTGGCTTCTTCGTTGTGTTGGGTGTGAGATGTCTATAACGCCCCTAAATTTGATTTCACGCATAGTAAAAGCAATGATATATTACATATTAGTATAAAAATAGGTAGAAGTAAAATAAAAGATAGATGATAATAAAAACATAGTGTCGTAGTATAATTTCAGTACATGCCAAAATAAAAGAAATGTCATAGTAATTGAAAATTACAATAACCATAACTTCTCAAGCAACAATTCCTTCGGCGATGCTCTGTCGGAGTGATGCCATGGCGCTATCAGATGAGGAGGGAGCGGGTCCACTGGTATAAGATGCGTTGTCCTCGTGGACATATGCGCATCGCTCAAACTGCTCGAAATATTGATCATAAAGCTTACTGTCACGGATGAAGTTATGCAAACACATGCACGCGGTGATGATCTTCGCTTGCGTTTCAGGGTCATGAAAATGTGGAATAGCAAGCAGAATGCGCCACTTCATCTTCAGAACCCCAAATGCTCTTTCAATAGCATTTCATAGACAAGAATGAAGATGGTTGAATTTTTCCAGCATGTTTCTTGGAGGTGCCCCTTGGAAGTCTGGAACATGGTAGCGCTGCTCTTTGAATGGGGTGAGATAACCAGTTCTGTTTGGATATCCAGAGTCAACAAGATAGTATTTTCCTACAAGTAGCAAAAGAAATTAGAACATGACTAGAATACTTATGAGAAAATACTTTATGTATATGTGCAAAAAGATTACCAATAGGAGGGTGCGGATAATTGGAAAAATGAGGCCGGGCATCAGTCCATACACGTGTATCATGAACAGATCCAGGCCATCCAGCAACAACAAATGTGAACCTCATGTCAAAGTCACAGATCGCGAGCACATTCTGACTTGTAAAACCTTTACTATTCATGTATTGCATCTTGTCTTTCTCAGCAACTGTGACAGGTATGTGTGTTCCATCAGTTGCTCCAATAGCATCTTTGAAATGAGGCCAGAACCTAGGATTGGTAGGTTTATGATGAACTTGGGTGAAAGTGGATCATTAGGTCTAATATAATCATCTGCCATACGATCGATATAGTCTAATACATGGTGAAATTTGTTGCTGACTGTAGAAGCACTTCGCTCAAAACGATCTGCAGCTTGACTATTGGATTCAGGTGCACCCACCATCCACAGAAACAGAGCTAGTGATTCTATACTTGACATCTGAGAAGTGGACTGGAGGCCATAGTCAGCAACAAGAATGTCATGCAGCATTGTAAAAACTGACCTCCTCATGCGAAAACAATTGTAGAATCTTCTCGGATCCTTCATCCTTGACTGAACCCATTGTATCCCTGTCAGTTTTGGCACTCTTCTTTCCGCATAAGGAACCTTTTCATCCTCCTCAATACAAACCGCAAGCATCATCATATCTAATAACTCTTCGTCAGAGTCATCATTGGTAGAATGCATATGCAATTGAAAAAAATATAAGCACATGTGAATGGCAGGTTGGAAACAAATAACAAAGGTGATGACATTCTTGAAAAAAATAGCAGCACACGTGAATGGCAGGTTCAAAACAAATAACAAAGGTTCATTACAGCACACGTGAATGACAAGTTCTAACCAAACATAGGTTCATTACAGCACACGTGAATGACAAGTTCTATCAAATACCACGTTTCATGACAAATTGAAATACAAATCACATAACACTATTTCTTCTTGTTATGCTGCTCCCATGTCATTTTCAGCAACTCAATTCTTTGGCTAGGTGTTGCCTCCTCCATCAGACAAGTGAATACATCACGGTACTCCTCTATAATGAAAAGTTGGGTTGCATAAAAGTACTCCATACTCCCTGGTTTAGCTCCATCCTCTGATATTAAGGAAACCATCTTCCTAATCTCCTGCCTAGCAGTTTCCTTAACTTGTTCAGGAGATGTCACAGAGTTTCTACTCTTCTATTCCTCCATCAACCTAAGCCTCTCCTTATCTTCCTCCATCAACCTAATGCTGGCAGTTTCCTTATCTTTGTTCTTTTTTTCCATGAGATCCATCATACGGTCCAACCTAGAGGCAGCAGCAGGTCCACTACGCAACCTTGGGGTCGCTGATGGACTCGGCGAGTAGGGGCATGCTCTCTTGTTATTGTCCCATGAACGCAAAGGAGTGGCATTAGTATCATCGTCACCTTCACATCCTGAACCGTCCTCATCAACGTTGATCGTAGACTGAGAAGCTCTAGCCTGAGAAGATCTAGGCACCCTGGCTGTCACATTGGTCACAGCATTTTTGTCAAAAATTATCTTCATGTCATCCTCATCTTGGAGTGGGGATGTCCGAAACTTGGCTGAATCTGGACACAGCTGCACATCACAAAACGGCATGAGAGCATATAAAAAGTAACAACTACTTCCGAACATAAAGAAAACATCATTACATGTATCTCAGTTTGCCACCAATCGTCGCTAGCATCAATGGTATTAGTGATTGGATCTCTTCCTAAACCAGTTGCATGTTGCATCAATCCCTTCCAAATCGTGTAATCTTTTTTGAGTGTTTCCCACCTATTTTTCATTTGCATGCGATTGTACTCTCTTTTGGTGCGCTCTTTGAACTTCCTAACCAAATTGATGTAACCATGCTTGTTCAAAACTTGCACTGGACGGTTATTTGCATTCACTTCTTCGATGTACACGTCAAGAAATACACGGTGAGCATGGGCATCCCAATTGGTTTTCACCTGTTTTGGCTTTACCGTCTAGATGCACAACAATATTCATCAATTTTCATGGACCAACTGTGAAATTAAAGTATATAGCAGGCCACTATTTTATTAACAGGAGACATGTTCGTGAGGAATTGGGATGCCCATGCACACCTGTTAGTAAAATAGTATTGGCATGCAGGCTAGCAAAGCTAAACCCCCATGCATGCCGTGCACACGTGCTGCCGACTCAGGATCCCGGAGCGGAAGCAAACCACCAGACAGACAGACGGTTGAGCTAAGCTAGCGCACCGGTTTCTATTCCAAAGTCAGTAAACAAGGGATTTGTGGATCAGCTTACAAGTTGAGCAGGACCATGTGACGGGCAACAAACCCAAGGGCATAAAGCCCACACCTCGCTGGTGATCTTTATGGGCTACGCCGGCCTACGCGGAAGAAAGGAACCGGTCAAACCTTGGGCGCTAAGCACCTGGCAGAACCTTGAAACTCACGACACTATTATCTTCCTATATATCTTTTGGATTAGCACGTACAGTAGGAGTTGAGGGTGAGCTACGTGCTTAAGGTGCATTGATCTCATTCTTTGAGGGCTAACTCGACGACATGGTCAAGGTACGCCTATACCTTAATGACCAAGATTGCATTTTGTGGCATGCATGTCGGTATATGTTAATGACAGCTAGCCTCCTAGAATAGCAGTACAATCGAATTATATGTCCTAGGGTGAGGACAAACATGCATGTTGCTACCTGTGCATTGGTTTCTTTTTCTTTTTTTTGAAAGGGAGTCGTGTACAAGATCAAGCAAGAACAGAGTACACACGCACGAACGCAACTGCAGGCCTCGCCACAGACGACGATCCTGGCACCACCACGCACACCACACACCTAAGGAAGAAGCTCAGCCAACCTTGTTGAGAGAGCCGCATGATCCATCCGACGCAGGCGCCGGAATCTTGCCGCTGAACGAGCATCGGCGCTGAGCCGCCGCCAGACCACCATCGCCGCCTCGCGCCGGAGACGGAGAGGACGGCTCCATCCACCTTCCGCAAGCCCACCAGGAACACCGACGAAGAAGAACACTGCACCTACAACCTCCCAGCGAGAATAAGCAAAAGCACAAGCACCCACCGAAGTGGGAGCCGCCGAAACCCTAGATCTAGAGATGGCGCCACCACCATGGCCACCAGCTCGAAGGAGAGTACGCCACGGCTCCAGAGAGCAGCGGCCGCACCCAAGACGGCAGATCTGCCCAGGCCCTCCACCGGAGAAGCAAGAAACAGAGGAGGGAACCGCCGCCGCCAAAAGCCTTTCCGACCACGCCTCCAACTCCAAAGCGCCGCCGGCAGGCACCCACGCACACCTCGTTTGCACATTCACATCAAATGGTGTTTTCCGTGCGTACACTGAATCTAAAATCTTACATGGCACTACCGTATTCCTGCAGGAATTGCATCTTGCAATGTCACTGGTTGATTTCAATGAAATATCACTCTCTCTCACTTTTTTTTTGGAAATGCCCGCATCTTGTGCATGGGTTCTTCATCGAACCACCAAAAACAACAGTCCTGCCACAGAGCGGGACCTTCCGAGGGTACGTTGTTCTCCAGCGTAAACTACGCGTCCAAAAGATGCATGCATGGATCACAAGCTCTACGAATCGTAAAAATGTACAATAGTAGCTCTTCATGCGGTCACATCCGTACAAGGACGCAGCTGGCGGCACGTAACCATGCATGAGCACATCTGGGCAAGCATTTTCCCCAAGTCGACGGAACCACGGCCAAGCTAAGCATCAAAAGTACTCCTCTTTGCTTCTTTTGGCTCACCCCACTCTGGATAGGATAAAGCAGCAGCGGAATTGAAGAAGATGCTGCTGCTGCTTGTAATGGATGGCTCAGTTTCCTCGTTTGGTGCCCGGTCCACGTCCTAAGCAATGACTCCAACGGAGCGACTCAAACGGACGCGTGTTTGGTCCGTGTTTTATCTGTTTGGGTTGGGGAACGGACGCGCGTCCGTCCCTGGTCCGCCCCTTTCTGGACAGTGCGCCCAACGGACCGACGCATCGAGTCCGTCCGGCGAGGGTTTTTGATCATTTTGATCATTTTTATCAATCCATACAAAACAAGTATATAGGAAACAAAATAAACCATACAATCCAAATAATACAATTCAAATGGTTCATCAAATAGTTATTACAATTCAAATAATTCAGCAAATAATACAAATTGTTTCACAAATAACAAATTGTTTCATGCATAGTCTTACAAACCAAATAAAAATAAGACCAATAGTTCATCAAATGGAACTACTGGTTACCGTAGTGCTGCCAGACATGCTCCACCAAATCATTTTGGAGCTGGTTATGAGACACATTCTCACGAATGTCACGGTGTAAGTCGAGGAACTGATTAAATGTGGACGGTCCCTGGGGCTCAACCAACTGACCCTGAAACTGCCAAGCCGGATCATGCATACCCTTGTCGCGTTCGTCCTCCACGATCATGTTGTGCATGATCACACAAACTGTCATCACCTCCCAGAGTTGGTCCTTGTCCCATGTCCTAGCGGGGTGGCGAACAATAGTCCACCGTGACTGGAGGGCACCGAATGCACGCTCCACATCCTTTCTAGCACTCTCTTGTTCCTTGGCGAACATCTTCTTCTTCTCATCATTGGGATTGGAGATGGTCTTCACAAAAGTAGTCCATATAGGATAAATCCCATCAGCAAGATAATAAGGCTTGTCATACTCGTGACCATTGATCTCATAGGTCACCTGGGGTGCGAGGCCATTGGCGAGCCTGTGGAACACCGGGAGACCGCTGCAGCACTTTGATGTCATTGTGCGAGCCGGCCATGCCAAAAAACGAGTACCAAATCCACAAATCTTGTGATGCCACGGTCTCAAGCACGACCGTGCACGCCCAACATGGCCCTTGTACTGCCCCTGCCAAGCAAATGGGCAGTTCCTCCTCTCCAGTGCATACAATCTATGCTGCCAAGCATCCCAGGGAACCCTCTGGCCTCGTTGATGGCCAAGAGCCGGGTCATGTCGGCAGCATTGGGCTCCCTCAAGTACTCGGGGCCGAACACCTGCACCACGGCCTTGCAAAACTTGTACATTGCTTCTAGGCACGTGGACTCGCTCATCCGCACGTACTCGTCCACAAGATCACCGGCAATTCCATATGCAAGCATGTGAACGGCGGCGTTGCACTTCTGGTATGTTGAGAAACCGAGGGCACCACATGCATCTGGCTTGCATATGAAATAGTCATCAAAATGCATCACCCCCAACCGGATACGGTTGAACAAAGATCTTCTCATCCGGAAACGGCGCCGGAAAATCTTGGGAGGATACGTGGGTCTGTGGGGACGAAAGTAGTCCCCCCAGAGCTAGAGTTGCACAGCTCTCCGGTTCCGGTCCAATGCAGGAGAACGGCCCGGCAACGAGCCTTGGAACACAGGCCGCATCCTCTCAGTGTACTCATTGACGATGAGGGTACCAACCAGGCCGTCACTCTCATCGTCCGAGGAATCATCCGATGATGACACGCACAGGATGTAGCTTTTGCAGTACCACTACTAGGAGAAGGGTTATCAGTGGCGCACCAAATAATGATTCTGTGGCGCACCCCCAGAATTGCTGGGTGCGCCACAGAATTGTCGCCACTAAATTATTATTTCTGTGGCGCACCATCTGCATGCGCCACAGAAACCAACTTTCTGTGGCGCACCGAGGCCGTGCGCCACCGAAATAGGTCGGTAGGCCACATAGCAAAGGAATTCTGTGGCGCACCCGCGCGTGGTGCGCCACAAAAAAATAAAAGCATGCGCCACAGAAATATGAAACAGTAGTACAGGTATTTTTTCATTTTGCTGTATAAATAAAGCTATATACAGGTTTTATACAGGATTTATCCAGAAATACAGATATATTTGACAGTATATAAACAGACACACATTAATCACTATTTCATCACACATATTACTTACTGTGCCCGAGATACATACACATAGTCACAAAAGTGCCGAATGTTAATTTACACAATATATTAGTTATGATAGAAACAAAAGTTCATCATTTCACACTACACATTACAAATAAAGTGTTCACCGCCTAACTAGGATCAAATGTAGTACACATCGGCGATGATGGTGAGCAAGAGCGCGCGGGAGCATGCATGCATGATCATGGCTTCCTCTTCTTGAGCGGCGCCGGGAACGGTAGAATGCCCCCTTTTGTCCTCCACTCCCTGGTGTCATTCTGCGCCGCTAGTCGTTCTTCCATTTCCTTCTGAGACAACGCTGAAGATGGATTGGGATATATATTGGTTAGTGATATACATAGAGTATAATTTGTTCATCTAAGTAGAGAGGCAAGACGATCAATCAATGTTGTCATGGTTGGAAATCATATGGCTATCCTATTTGGGTTTCATAGCATAGCATATATAAATATATAACCCTGCACATGCACTTTTACAAAAAAGTACACACTAGCTAGTAATGCTTAGCAAGGCTATCTTTTATAATACATTCTACGTACCAAAACGGAAGTGGAAGGACCCTGAGGAGTGCATGACATCGTCGAGGATGATATTTGTTAACTGCAGCCGGATGCGATGGAAGTCTTGTCCATAATCAGCATCGGTGAGACCTTCCGCCATTTTGGTGTATTCTGCGAGATTAGATGCAATCTTCGTTTTCTCGCAATCCCGGACAATCGTTTTTAGGTGACGGAGGGCATAGTAGGCCTCCATCACACTGCCATCCAGTTGCTTGACGCAATGGAATCCGGTCCCATGCAAGAACTTGTGTGTGTTGTCGTCCTCCGTGAAAAATTCCGACTTCTTATGGAAGGGGGCGCCCTTTTTGGCATAGGCCTCGAGAGCGTCATCGAGAACACCCTTTATTCTGTTGTATGATCTCGGCTGGGATTTATTCCCGAGTCCAAATAAGTGGCAACGGACCACCTCGGGGATACGTGGATGAGTGCGCAGTACTTGTCCCTGCTCAACACAATTGAAGCAGAATGTTGGACAAAGGATCAGCGATGGAAGAAATGTACAAGAAGGCATAAGATAGGACGGTGGCGAGCAGATGTGTACTTACTCGAAAAAGTAAGGCAGAAGAAGGGCGGTCTTCTCCTTGTTGGCCAGGAAGACCCTAACGAGGTACTCCTTGGCCGTTTTCCGTGTTGTTGATCCTTCCACCAGATGGCTGTCGCGCATGTAGTATGGATCCACTATCGCGATGTACGGGGTATCATCTCTCCTGATCTTCATCGCCGCATCGAGCGCATATAGGCGGACCATGTTATAGTCCAGCCGTTTGGAGTGATACAGGTTGAAGATGTCCTCGTACGCTATGAAGAACACATCTGCGGGGTCTTCCTGGACGAAGTCCACCAACTCTTTTGGCACCTTGACCGGGAACGCCGGGTAACCTGGGTTCTTCTCTTTAAGAAGGGTCTCCTCTAGATACAAGATATTATTCTGCAAAGTAATCATGGGTCCTTCTGCAAGGCGGAGCATGTCCCCGGACAAGATAGATTTACCAGCTTCATGAACTCTGGAGTAGCCTTGTGGATTCGTGTCTTCAGGACCCCGGATCTTAGGATCTTGCTGGCTCGCAGAGGATGCTTTTCTCTTCCTTTGATGACTCTTCTTTTTCTTCTTCTCTGGGGATTGTGGGGGTGCAGTGAACCCCACTTTAACTGTTTCTTTCAGTGTGGTAGGGCTGAAAATGTTACCCGGTTGAGCTTGATGATCGCCGGCATCCGGAGGCGTGTCGGTGAAGGCCAGGCGTGCTACTCTGGTTGCCGAACGGATTGAGTCCATCAGTGCTCATACCGAGCCTGACGTTCCTTGCGTCGCCTCCGAAATTTCTGACGGCGTCCAACTCTTGCCACTGGCTAGCGTCTGAAGGGTGTGTAAGGATCATGCCCTTCTCCGGATCTTCTTCAGGCTTCTCCCTTTCCGCGTGCCATTGCATGAGGTTTGCTTCCTTAGGGTCCACGAAGTACCGCTGCAGACGGGGAGTGATAGGAAAGTACCATACCACTTTGTGAGGACCTTTCTTCCCACGGCTCTTGTACCGTCCTTGGCCGCACACCGGACATGTGGTTCTGTCCTCGTACTCGCCCCGATAAATTGTGCAATCATTGATGCAGGCGTGGTATTTAACGTGCGGTAGGTCAAGAGGGCACACGACTTTCTTGGCCTCCTCGATACTAGTTGGCAATGTGTTCCCCTCGGGAAGACGCTCATGGAAGAATTTCATGTTCTTGTTGAAGCTCACGTCGGTCCATTTGTTTCCCGACTTCATCTCCAGAGCATGAAGCGTTACTTGCAAGCGCGTATCCTGTGGTCGGCACCCTGGATACAACGGAGTCTTCCCGTCTTTCTCCATTTGTGCCAGCTTGGCTTTCTCTCTAACGGTCCTCGCCTCCTTGAGGAGCAGTTCTTGAACATGAGACTCCATCAAGGCCGACATTAGCGAGCTCTGCGGCGTGTTCACGTCTTCTCCACCACCATCTACTCCTTCATCATGACCATGTCCGTCGGCATCTCCTTCGTCACGATCATCTTGCCCGCCCTCGTCTTCAGGCGCAACATTTGCTGTCGGCGCTTCATTGAAGCCTTCCATGAAACCGCGCCTGAGCAGGTGTTCCTCCAATTGTCCGGAATCAGGGTCGATCCATCTCACAAATTTGCAACTTCTACACGGACATCGTATGTGGCGCCTGTTGCACCGATTCATTTCCGCCTTCGCTTCTTCCTTGTAGTTGTTGATTCGACTGGAGCTCATCTTCATGACCATGGTCGCCTACGCGGTATACATATAGAGTATGTGTTATTAAGTCGGAAATGTTCGACGAAAAAATTCGGCATGACTTCCCCTAGAAGTAGGACATATGTGGTGCAAAAATTTACCGAAATGGAAATGAATAAACATTTCGGCAAACATCCATGCACCACGCCGGCGCAAGGAACAACATGCAAAGATTCATGCAAACCACACACACAAGTTTAATGCATAGATCCGTTCAACAAATAGTTTGCTTCATGCAAACCACACACACAATCGCCCGCCGACAAGTTTCTCATGCCTTTAACAAACACCCATCCAACAATACCCACCTAGTAGATCTAGATCCGTTCCCGAGACGTGACCGTGATCGATGAGAGAGAGTGTGTGGTGATGGAGGGAAAATAGTGGACAAAAAGAGAGGAGGAGAATATATATGGAGGCTTTCCCCAAGCCCTCACCAATTCTATGTCAAACAAAGTAGGTTTAACAACAAATAATGGATAATAGGATGGTCAAAATGCCATGGGAGAGAGGAGGAGCTCGAGCTAGATGCATGGGGGGAGAATGAAGAAGGTCCCATGGGGAAAGTGGGTGTTGCCACCTTTTTGTGGATCTGGGCCAACATTCTGTGGCGCACGCAGCTCGGTGCGCCACAGAATGACAACTTTCTGTGGCGCACGGTGTCGGGTGCGCCACAGAAAGCCAAGATTCTGCGCCACAGAATATGAACTTTCTGTGGCGCACTAGGCCACGTGCGCCACAGAATCTCCCCAGATGGACCTGGCCCAATAATTGGAACGTGGGACCCACGCTATTTCTGTGGCGCATGTCTGTCAGATGCGCCACAGAAAGGCCAAAATTTCTGTGGCGCACCTTCTGCCATGCGCCACAGAAATATTTCTGTGGCGCACCAATTAAGGGTGCGCCACAGAATGCCAACCCACCTATAACCCTTCTCCTAGTAGTGTACCATTCATCGGAGCTATCCATGGCCGAGTTCGTACCAGAGTTGGTGCCGGGGCTGACGGCCGAACACCTTGTGGGCGGCGTTGGTGTCGCGGGCGCTCCGAGAGATGTGGCCGCAAGATTCCGGCCGGGGCGGGGAGGAAGTAGCTCCGGTGACGGCGGGGAAGGGGAGCAGGAGATGGCGTCCCCGGAATGGCCTACGGTGCCAAATCTAGGGTGCGACGGCGGGGTGGGGGGCGGCGGGAGGGGCGAGAGAGGCGGAGGAGATTGGCGTGGTGAATGGTATGACGTGCGGGCCAGGAGCGGACTAGGGCATGACACAATAGCGCTCCGCTCGCGTCCGCGCCCGATGCATCGGTGGCCCAAATTTGGGCCAAGAATGGGTCGCGGCGGACAAAAAAAATGGACCGCAGTCCGTTTGCGTCGCCCCATTGGGCCGTGTTTTTGGCTCCCACGGACAGGAACGGAGGCGCGCGGACTCGATGCGTCGCCCGTTGGAGTCATCCTAAGGGCAGCTCCAACGGAGCCCCGCAAACGGACAATCCGAGTCCAAATTTGTCCGGACGGACAGGAGAGCTGCTCCAACGGGGCACCGCATGCGGACCAATGTCGGGGCGGACATATTTTTCCCCCAAACCTGGCCCAAATTTGGTCTGGATTTGGGGTGAGCGCGGACAGAAAATGTTGTCCGGCTGTCCGCTTTGTTCTCCTCCCGTGTCCAATCTGGCCCAGCTGCCAGCGAAACAACAAACTCGTGAATCTTATTTGAATAGGGTTTACTAGGATTTTGGAAATAAAGAAATACCCGCCACATAACGCTTTCTACATTGATGCAAGGTGAACTCAATCGAAAAGCCGTGGACGGCCATATGAGACTCTTGTAACAAGTTTCATGTTTACCATGAGCAAGTAGCGACAAGAAATGAGAGTTGCAAGACCTACTGCAATAGAGTAAGATGAATTGATTTCAAATTTCTATCTATTTGACGTGTGCCCTTTTATCTAATTTGAAATTCCTACATATTTGACATATGGCATTTTATCTAGTTGAAGGATGCTCTATTCATGTAGACATTCAATTTGATGTATTGTTGGAGTCAGATTCAAAATTGACCAAAATGGACAACACTCAGACTCTCTATAAAACTAGGGAGGATCCAAGGCCGGCGATTTAGATGAATCTCAGCCGTCGAGGGACGACATACAGTTCAAAGTGCATTTTGGTGGCCGGCCTTGTCGTGGCCGAGCCTTTATTGGTCAGATCTGATTTATATACTGTATATTTTATTAGCCGGATTTGGTGGTGATATAAAATGTTTATTGTAAATGTAAAGGTAGATTAAAAATGGGCAAATGTAAAATAGGTCCGTCATTTGGGGGTGCCGGTGTCGGCAGAACTCAGAACCACCTGCATTTGTGCGCCACAGTACAGCACAACTGTACTGTCGTAACCACCTTGTGCTTGAAGCAATGAAGCCGCAGACGGATGGATGATCGGTGACGCCAGTGGCGCAGGGATAAAGACTGAAAAAGAGTGCCGGGGAGAGAGATGCAAAGATCAGACGGTTCGGAATTATGGAGACTGCCTAGAGCTTGGCTAGGCGACGAGGGAACAGGCTAGTGAGCGAGAGAGGGAGCAAAGCATGCCCAGCCAGGCAGGCAAGCAAAGGTGCCTTGCTTGCTGTTGCTGGATACGACACAGCTAATTATGTTCAAACCTAGCTGCTTGATGAAGCCTCTAGCGGCTAGCTAGGTATAGCCACATAGCTAGGGTGTTCTGGGCAGACCGGATGCCATCCATCCATCTCGGATATGTTCAAACCTAGCTAGCTCATCACACTAGCCTAGCCTAGGCATGCACGGGTATATGTTGTAATGACAGAGTAATGGCGATCAACCTTGCTTTGGGTGTTCGTCTTGATGTGTACTCCAGTAATTTTGAACATGGATGCACTTTTGTCTCGTCACACATAGATAGTACTCCCTCCGTTTTTTAATATGAGATGTTTTAGGTGTCGCACATGTCTACATACATTTATATACATGTGTATTGAACAAATACTAAAACATCTTATATTAAAAAAAGAGGGAGTAGATGAAATAAAACAAGGAGGAAACCGGACGGAGAGCACAATGGAGCGGAGTGGAGCGGAGTGCACCGACGGAGTAGCTAGTCAGGGTGCATGTGACACGCGGTGGGCTCTGGCAAGCTTAATGTTGGCGCTGCTGCTGCTCACAAGCTATCCCACAGTTATCTTGCGTTGTCCGATTGATGGCAGCACGGCGCGAGAGTGTTAAACTCTGTCTGACGGAACCACGCAGAGAACTGGAGTGGTGTTTATCCTTTTCTCGCTTTTTTTTTCTCTCACTCTTTTTATGTATGCACCGATCGAAGTCATGGAACTCGTGCTTCCTGGAGAAATCTGACCGAGCCCATCCGTTGAAATCTGGAAACCCCGATGCATGCAGGAGCAGAGCACATTTTTAGTTCAGATCTAAACCGAGGAGGATTAAGAGGCCAGATGATCCTGAACAGTAGAGTCCAAAATAAAGCCAGGACACGGAGATCATCAAAGGCGAGCAGTAGGCGCAACAGTAGCGAGAGCTGTGGCTCCGGGAGGGGAGAACACGTTACGACGTGTCGGGTCCTCGGGGGGAGTGGTTTCGGGCCCGGCCGTACGCCCCGCGCCACATCTCGTCGCCGCGTGGACCGATGCCGTACGCCTCGCGCTCCCCGCTGCGTCGATCCGTCCCTGTCTTCTCCGCTTGCACTTCTCTCAACCCTATCGTCCTCCCTGCTAGTCTAGACGAGGAGTAGATTAGATCTCCATCTCCAATCTCCATGGCATGGTAGTAGCAGAACATCTGCCCGCTGTTACCGGCACTGTAAATCAGGATAAGAAGATAGCATGCCATCCTGCTGTGGTCCGGTTGCATGCGTGCTACACGTTCATGGACTTGTTTGGTTCCGTGGCCCGGCAAAACGCCAACGCCCGTATGGAAAGAAAGTAATTTTTAAACACCGGTGTTTTGGTTTACATCCATGTTTAATATTACTCTTACCAAAGCGCCACCACCGTCGGACCGAGGATCATGGGTTTTCACTCGGAGTTGTAGACGTTGTGGCCTAGCAAAACTCGGCGAGGTTTTCCCTCGACATGATCTGTCTGCCTCCTACACAGTTCTTTTATTTTGATCTGATCCAATTCCGTACGAAGATATAAAGATAAAGCTAACTTCGGACGGAGCGAAGCGACTCCCATCGCCGGAGGCTTGGGCCGAAGCGAGGTGTTACCGACTTGGATTAGGTTTCCACCGTTATATATACCTCTTATAATCTGCCTGTTTGGGATAAATCTCATGTTGTAAATCTCCGGTGTTTGTAACCTTATCTGATCATAAGTTTTGATGGCTGGCGCACATAGTTTTTCCTCTTCCATCTTGAAAGGGTTTCCACTTAAAATCTCGTGTCCATGTTGTATTGATCTTACTTTATTGCATCGTTTCTTTCTTGTCATGTGTAAAAAAAATTGCATCGCCACCAAGACCACACCCGTAGAAATGCTCCAACAAGCTAATTGCCTGCCACCACGCCGTCCTCAAGATCGTGGTCATCGGCCAGCATCCAAGGCCGCCGTCTCCACGCGCCGCACAAAAACCGAGTAATAGCACCGCTAGGTGCAACTTTTAGTGTAGCACGAATCACAACGCAAATCAAACGACAAATGAGTCGACGGAGATTTCTTTGTTCTTAGACGATGAGCAAAACCATTGTTCTTGAATAAATTGTCTATTTTAAACTAATTAGAAGGATTAACTTTGGGGTAACTTCATAGAGGGCGAGGGCGTAGAAATTAATTTCACACTCTAAATTTAGCAACTCCCCCAAAATACGGCACACCACGCAGTCGCTAACCGGAAACCACTACGCTTCTAAACTAGGGACGCAGCCAAAACCGGACACAAGCACATGACGAGGACCACGCACCGGGCTGCATGTGTCCAAGCAGCGCCACCAGTCCCGACCCAAGGTTTCCAGAACCTACACGAAGGAGACGAATATCTTCCAGCCCGGACGTCAAACTGCCCAAACCCCTAATATATACACGTAAGGAGGTAGGGCACGCCAAAAATAAATATCGTAGGACGCCCCCCAGTCACGACGTGTCCCGAACCCAGCGCCCGGTCGAGCCACCTCGCCCCCCGCATGCCTGACACCGTGCCTCACGTCCCGACGCGTGTAATCCTCCCTGCCCACCTTTTTTATCCCGACTTCCCGTTGGCCCGTCTCACTGACCACTGGCTTCCAGATCGTGCGGGACACCATGTCAGAGAGATGTTGCCCGCCCACCGGCGTACGGAGCACCAACGGCGTCAGTTAGCTGCTGCGTCCTCGGTACGACCCCGCCGTTTGCGTGACCGACGTTACTCCAACGAACCATGGTTAGATCCCAGCCCAGGCTGTTTATAAGCGCGCGCCCCTTGCTGTTCTTCTCCACACAATCAGTCCCCCACCAAGAAGCCGTCTCTCTCGCCAGCCCAGTCCACAAGTTTCGCCGTAGACCACTCACCAGAGCAGAGCAGCAGCACTAGATGATGATGATGAGCGAGGGAGTGAGCGTGCCGCCGTGGGGCAGCCTTCCCGTGAGCGGCGTCGACGTCGGCGACGAGATGACGCCCTACCTGCTCGCCGCGCTGCGTCAGTACCTGCCCTGCAACGACGCCATCCACGAGGACGACGACGACGAGGCGGCGGCGATGACGGACGCCTACGCGTGCGACGAGTTCCGCATGTACGACTTCAAGGTGCGCCGGTGCGCGCGCGGCCGGAGCCACGACTGGACCGAGTGCCCCTTCGCGCACCGGGGGAGAAGGCGCGCCGCCGCGACCCGCGCAAGTACCACTACTCCGGCACCGCCTGCCCTGACTTCCGCAAGGGCGGGTGCAAGCGCGGCGACGGCTGCGAGTACGCGCACGGCGTCTTCGAGTGCTGGCTCCACCCGGCGCGCTACCGCACGCAGCCCTGCAAGGACGGCACGGCGTGCAGGCGCCGCGTCTGCTTCTTCGCGCACACGCCTGACCAGCTCCGCGCCATGCCCACGCCGCACCACGCCAGCCCCAGGGGGAGCACGCCGCTCTCGCCGCTCGCAGAGTCCTACGACGGCTCGCCTCTCCGGCGCCAGGCGTTCGAGAGCTACATCAACAAGAACATCATGGTGTCATCCTCGCCGACGAGCACGCTGCTGTCGTCGCCGCCCAAGTCGCCCACGTCCGAGTCCCCGCCATTGTCGCCTTCGACTGAGGCCGTCCGTCGCGGGTCATGGCCTGGCGTCGGGTCGCCCGTCAACGACGTCATGGCCTCGCTCCGCCAGCTGCGCCTCGCCAAGGTGCAGTCGTCCCCGTCCGCTGGCTGGTCCAACTACCCCGGCTACGCGTCCCCCAAGGGCGCTCCTGGGTTCTACAGCCTCCCCACCACCCCGATGGGTGCTACTCCGACCAGCGCCTCCAGCAGCTTTATGGCCAACCTCGAGCCGCTGAACCTCCGCTTCATGGACGATGACGAGCCGGTGCAGAGGGTGGAGTCCGGGAGGGCCCTCCGCGAGAAGGTGTTCGAGCGGCTGAGCAGAGATGGTGCCGCATCGGGCAGCTGCTACGCTGGAGCTGGAGGCCCTGACGTCGGCTGGGTCTCAGACCTCATCAACTGAGACTGCCGGCTGGCAAGAGTGTTCTGTGATGAGATGGCGACGCGAAGAGAAGAAGGTGGCGGCGGTAAGAAGATAAGGATGCACCAAAAAAAAATCATCAAATTACTTTTGCTATTTTCAGTTCCTGTACATATCTGTCTGTCTCCCCCTTGTGAATATTCCTGCTCGGTTGGGCGAAGGGAGGCAGGATGGACGAAAGAGGGGTGGATTTGTTTTGGGGTTCTTGGGAGAGTAGGAATTTACCCCAGAAGAATTGTTACCCAAAAAAGAAGGGTAGAAGCTCGGTAGGTTCGGAACATGGTGGCAGTATCCTCCCTGTGCATAGGCCCCTGGTGGTGCTGAAGCATGGAAGCTGGTAGCGACGACGAGGAAGGAAGGAAGGTGGACTTGATTCCTGTGATTAGTGTGTTGTTTATCGTGTGCATCATCGACGATTTCGACCCCTCCCTGTTGATTTTCACATTTTGTTAATTGTAATCCTTACCCAAGGATATTATCTCCCACGCTTATTTTGTACTACCTCAGCTTAGCGGCTTTTAATCTCTACTCATCCAATGGTGATGAACGAACTCGGTCAGTGTCCCCAATGTAATTTGTGATGTGTTTATTATCAGTAATAATACTATGTTCAGTTACTACTACTACTACTACTACTACTACTCTGTACACTGTTTGTTCCTGCTGCTTGCTCTATGTGTTTCAGTAATTTATATTGAGTGTGTTCGTCCAGTAAATCCGACTGCGATCTTGGATGGTGATTGTTGTTTGGCCCGTGTGGCAGTGGATCTGGATGGTTGTTGGTACAGTATGGGCCGGCGACGTGCTGGGTGTGGAACTCGCGATGGTTGGAACAGTTTGGGCGATGGCGAGAGAGACCGGCGAGCGCGACGGCATTGCCAGAGTCGACGCCCGGTCGTTTTCTTCTTTGTGGTGGTGGAGGAAGGAGATTGGCACGGCCGTCGCGCGCACATCGTTCGTGCCCGTCGCCGTCCTTCGTGCGCAAAGATCTATCTTTCTTCAATTGGGATCACAATCCAGCTCGTACGATCGACTTTATTTGGTGCCACTCCGCTCCAACCCCGAGTAGTAGTAGTACATTTTTGTTTGTTTCGTTATTTGTAGATAGAGTAGATCTTGGCGAGGAATGACGGGTGGTGGCGTGGCGCGATGTGATGCCGTGTTCTATCCTTCCCTCGCTCCGCGCCGCGCGGCTACTAGATCGGATCGGTTTCGCTTTTGTCACGCGGGTAGCGGTATGGCCGTGGGCTCTTCAATTCTGCGGCGTGGTGCGGCGTCCTTGCTCGCTTTTTCTGGAGCAGCAGTTGAGCTTGCGTGGTGGAGGAGATAGCAAAGGCCTGTCCGCTTCTACGAGACAGCGAGCAGGAAGAGTCCGTGTCTTCTTTTCCTTCCTTCGCGAACTTCTTTTTCTTCCTTCTTCCTTCTGGAACATTGCTTCCCACTGTTCCGAATTCTTCTCTTTTCTTTTTTCCTTTTCACTGTCTCCACTGGTCGCTCCTTCCTTCGCGATCATAGTAGCATCAACCTCGCTCTCTCGGGCAGTACACATCGTTACCATTCTGGCAAAGTGGCAATTAACATCGCTTTGAGCATCTCCACCGGCGGTTCCTAAAAAAAATGGTCCGGCACCACCCAAACCAGACACGATTTGGGTGGTGCTCACAGGTCGCTTCCTCCACCGTCACCCCCCAAATTCGATTTAGCTGTTTTCTTAACAAATTGCATCGAAACAAACTTAAATCCGGCGAACTTAAACGAAATTTAACAACTTACATTTGAAAACATAAACGAAATTTAACAAGCCCTATTTAAGTTTAGAATCCTATCCCAACGACAATCGAGAGGGAAGGAGGCATATCCCGGCGCCTTGCCAACCACTACACGCACCGTCGAGAAAGATGTCTATCCCAGCGCCGCCGGCCTTGAGGAACTTGCATGCCTCAATGATCTGCCCACGTCAGCGGCGTAGCAACTCGAATGCTGCTGGCACGTGCCCGGCACCGGAAGTGGCTACGACTTCTGGTTTCACCGCTAGTTCGTGGTGGGATTTGATCTAGTAGCTGCGGGGAAGGCTCGATGGCCGTTTGCATGCCCTCCCACTCCGGCTTTGGCAGTCGTCGTCTCGTCTTCATCTTGCGCCTCCTCTCCGTCACCGGCGCTGGTGCTGGGGCAGGTTCCTGTGGCGGTACCGTTGCCGGTGGTAAGGGGAGCTCGTCGCCCTCATCGTCAGAGCGCGCCGCTTGTCGTCCGACGCGAACCACTCCGGCGGTGGTTCCCGCATGCCGGCAGGTAAGAAGAAGCTGCCAAGACGCGCTTGGTACTCCGCCTGCACGACGTCGTGCCAATGCGACGACGAAACGGAGTGTAGAAGCGGTCGACCCGCTGCGCAAACGGCAGGTCCCTCCACCTCGCCATGATTTACTCCAGACACGCCGTCCCACTGAGCCACGGCGCCACTGGCACCTCACCACGTTCCTCACCCACCCCTCCGGCAGCTGACGGCGGTCTGCCACCGGGATGTTGTTGGAGAGGCGACGCTGGGCCTCTTGCTCGTTGCGTACCACGTTGCGGTGTTTCGCACGCTCGCGGATAGGGCGTCGCAGAGAAGATGGCGGTCGCATTCCGCGGGCTCCTCGCGCTGCCCACCATGGTTTGGAACTTGGAAGAGGGAGAAAGATTTGGGAGGGGGGGCTGTGTGGGGGAGAGGAGAGGCGCGGCGCGCGGCGTTTTAAAGGCAGCCGGGGAGGCGGGGTTGGGTGACGTCCATTGGCGCCGGCACCGGCTCCCCTGGCGCGCATTGACGCCGACGACGTCGCGTGTTCAGGGTGCCGCTTGCGAAGCGCTGCGACGTCACCACGTGGACGGCGCGGCTTGACGCGTCGCTTCGCTCTGCGCCACGCCAGGGGAAACCGTTTCGGCGTAAATGGGACGCATGTTGCCGTTGTCTCGTCACTTCGCCTCCCGTGAGTGGGCGCCATAATAAACACGACCACCCGATATGTGTCACTGGCAGGCGGGCTCCGCTTGTCCGAGTGCCCGACCGGCCACTGTCCGGCACCCCCGAGAGGGCCTCCAAAGTTGAGGGCCTGCTCTGGGTGCCGGACAGAATTTGGGTCGGGCCGTTCAAATGGGTGCCAGTGGGGCGAAATTTGCTGTCCAACACCCTAATGGGTCTTTGGGCCCTCCGCCATTGGAGATGCCCTTACCAGGTCAATCTCACTCTCCAGTCTCCACCATCTTCCGGAATACAGCAACTGCCACCTGGGTTCATCCATTCCTGTGAACAGAGAGCAAGTCCACGAGAAAAACCTGAGGCCAACTGAACACGATCCTTTCTCTTTATTTTCCTGACCAGATGCAGTGGCCATCAACAAAACGCGCAGAGGCCCTGGAAGAGGCACTGCGGCTAGTGCCGTCTGATCATAATTACCTGCTAGCTGCTACTACTAAAAGCAAAGGTAAAGTTACAGCACGATGGAGCAGCAACAGAGGAAAGGGAAAGAAAGGATAGTCGATGACGCTTGCTGCTGCCCTGCTCGAGTACTGACGACTACTCGTATTTTTTCATTTCTTCTGTCGTTCAACAGAGAGCATTACGTTCCTGCATTAACTTCGTATTGTCTTGTCTTTTCGCTAGGTTCAAAACCGTAGGTCCCTTTTTTTTTTTTTTTTTGCGGATGTAGGTCCCCTTCACCTACTACTGACTACAAGTACTCAAGGTTCAGTTTACTGCTTGTAGGGAGCACAGCCACCTCCCTGACCACTCGAGGCCACATAAACGGATAAACCCAATCAAATGCCGTCCGCGTCTTGTACATAGATCTGTTTGCCTCGCTTTGTTAGCATTTCGAAATGTCTATGTCGCCTTGCATCAAAACTATTTGAAGGCAGATAACACAGAAATTTGACATGACTATAGGTGCAAAAAAGAGATTACAAAATAGAGTAAAACTGTAGGAACAATCATTTGGATGAAACACATGAAAAGTGGCTCAATCCTACGCGAATGAGTGTAAAAGAGTTAGCATGGAAGTTGAAGTTTCTTTGGGACTGAGGTGCAGGAATGCAATCCATATTTTATTTTGGATGTGTTCATTCCTTTATTGCAAAGGGGTTACTTAGAATATATTGGAAACCTCCATTATACTATGTACATCCTTCAATCTAAAGAGGCTCTAAACTTGTTCGAATCCAGGCTAAAAATTATTAGAGCAACTGTATCTAATGTGCGCCAGGCCAGATGGGTACTGATAGTATACTAATAAAACTCGTAAGCGAGGTTTACTTGTATTAAGTCAACACGAGTGATGACAAGTAAAGCGCAACTCCTAGTTTTTGTAACATCATTTCAACTATGTTACAGAGATTTAGCGTTAGCACAACTCCAGGCCAACATCACACCCAAAGTTTTGTGAGGATTATGGCACAAATTTGAACACACTGGAAGATTTCTCGAAACTAGGATAAAGTTGAGCCAGAAGGTTCCAGTTCACGATGATTCAACGTGGATTTAACATCTTGAAAGTCTATGTTACAGAGTTTTAACGTTCTCGAGGGACATCACAGTACCACGCCAAGATCACACCCAACAATAACAAGCTTTTGCGAGGGGAACATGACACAAACTATAGCATATGTAAGAATGGGTTGCTCCTTCGGCAAAACTAGGATAAACTTGAGCCAAAATTCCTAGTCCACGACAGATTCCAAAGAAGTGGTTAGGATCAACCCTAACGTCAACAGATTGCTTAACTGGTACATTTATAATTTGGTGTTCGGCCCAAAGAAAAAGAACCAAGCCCGAGTACTTTTATTTTGCATCTTCAAAGAGCAGGGGATGAAAGTTAATTTTAGGTTTGGTTCCTTCGAGAGAAAAAAAATTCTAAATTGTCCATTCTATTTACAGGACTATAATTTGCACTCTTATATGGAGGAAAACTCCCGTCCACTCAAACTTCTTTCTATAATTCATCTATTTTACTTGTGGTTATAACCACTTATTGATCAAAATTTATGTAAGGCTTCCTTGATTCATGAGGATTTTCACAAAACTTTGGAGGATTTCAATCCTTAAGAAAAAAAATTACACTTGTGGTTTTAACCACTTATTGATCAAAAATTATGTAGGGCTTCCTTGATTCATAGGATTTTCACGAAACTTTGGGCGATTTCAATCCTTAGGAATTTATTTACACGTGTTGTTTGATCCACATGATCGCAATCCATAGGATACATTCAAACTCGATTTTTTATAATGAAAAATCCAGTAACTCCAACATCTTTGAATGAATCCTACGTTTTTTTTTTCCTCGGACGTAATCAAATAAAACAGAATCATGTAGGGTTTGAGTGGGCATGAATTTGCAATCTTTTATTTTGCTGATCTCGGGGTTTGTGTTGTCTATAAGTCTTATGTGTTCTAGTTGGAAGATTATGTACCGATTGGCATAGAAAGAAGCTATGGTACAAAACCTTGTGCAGAGCTCCAGGGATGCAAATCTTGAGAGTGTACTCTTGAGTGCAGGCCAGTTGGGAGTCTGATAAAGTCCCATACATAAATTCCCGAGCGGAAGAACGTGATGCAGGTCGGCACCGCCGCACAGTACACCGCTGGTTTGTGGCCATGCATTTGCTTGCCGCTTGATGCGCGAAACCTATACGGAGCCGAGCCAAGATAGGCAATGGCTGTGCTAGTTGCAGCAACAAAAGATCTCGAGGCACTGCCACGCAAGATACAACATCTCTCTCTGAAACCGAGGTTATCCACATCCATCCATCCAGTGGCGCCCCGTACCGGAGGAGAGAGGTCGCCGTCACGTGAGAGCAGAGCAACGACGGCGCTTTTCCACCCGGTGTACGGCCGGCCGGGAAAGCAACCTATCATCATCTCTCTGAATTTGCTACCTGAAACTTGGAGGTCCGTCTGATGCGATGATAATGTTCCAACTGAAGTGAGCGGTAATGAAATCTTCACTCCAAAGTTTCGTGATCCGCTGGCTTAACCTCTTCCTCCGCTGAAACGGTGAAACCCGTATGCATTGTGCTGCAGGATCCCTGGCTGAACCGCTGGAAGACGCAAGCGATGGCAGATACTGTACTAGTATCGTGGTGAACTGATCATCTCTTTGCTTCAAGTAGGCGCACCGCATCGCTCGGCTCACGTGGGAAGGTGTACCTTAATAATCATGGCGCTCTGGCCCTTAACCGATTTGAGCAAAGCGACAAGGAACCAGGTACGTACAATTCGACCCAACTTGCACGTCGATCGTTGGCTGGAGCGTACTCCTCGATGCGTAGACGCCTGAAAAATACATATCCTCAAATAACCTTCCTCTTGGCCTGATGGATGGAACTGTGCCAGCCGTGTCGCTTTGCTCCGGTTGTCGCCTTATCCACTTTGTACTCCTAGATAAGGCGGAGGCAGTGAAGATGGACATGGCGCACTCGTACCGGGACTCCTGTACATAGAATGTCACGCACGTACGGCGTCCATTACGGACGCACACAACGTTACAAAATTTCTACGAGTTGAAAGCGTCGTCTACATGATGTCTGGAGCTGCGGAAACAACGGCGAGAGGGGACAATCTGTGTGCGTACGCCCATGCTCGCGGTGGGATAAGATCGATCGAGCTGTTTTTTTTTTTTTTGAGCCTATCGATCGAGCTGTTCCAGCACGGACACCTCCTCCTCTTCTCAGTTGGCCATCGATAGGATGAGTGGCGAACCGCGGCGCGGCGAGGGATTTTATAAGAGACCCGCACGCGGATTTGGGGCAGCCGGAACGTCGGCCAGATGTGAACGCCGGCGGTCTACCTCCCGTCATTAAACCTAAAACTAAACTAAAAAAATAAAAAAAAATCAATAACCGACCACCGGCCGGCAAGGGAAAGATCAAAGAGGGGCTCCGGCCTTAAGGAACGTCCAGCCGCAAGCAGGGCCGTAGCCAGGAAAATCCCAAGCCCCAGTCCACCTTCGAGTCACTGTAGGTACAGTGCGCGACGGTACGCGACTGTAGCTACAGTCAAGCCTGCCTTTTGTGTGCACGCCCCGGGCGAAAGCCAGGGCAGCCTGGGGCTTGTCTCCGCCACTGGCCGCAAGCCCGTTCAGCCACGAACTTGCTGGCTCTTCTTCATCATGGCCAGGGCCAGCCGTGGACTAGCTGACTTCTCCTCCTTGATTCTTTTGTAGCCACGAAACACGTAGCGGCGCCGGCTTCAGTGCAAAATTGGCCGCGCATAGGCGGCCCAGCCGGCGGGGATACTGCATCAGTTGGAGCTGCCTGCTCCTTTGGCGGCCACCTCAGCCGTCTTGGCCTCGCGGTGTCGTTTGCGGCGCGCCGCACGCGCAGCGGTCTCGATGGCGCGGCGCGCTTGCGCCGTCTCGGCCTCCTGTGCAGCGTCGGCAACGGTGCGCGCGGCAGACATGAACGCGGCCACCCTCTGAGCGTTCAGCTGCATGTGGGATGCCCGCGCCGCCTCCTCCTCGGAGTTGTGGACATAGCCGCCACGCCGATGGGAGGCTCGCCGCGAATCCAGCGGCGAACTCTTCTTCGTCGTTATCGATGGAGTCGGAGTACGTGGTCTCCGTCCGACAGCTGCGGCGGCTGCGGAATCATGCCGGCCCATGCCGGGCTGGTCCACCATCCGGCGCGAGAAGCTGACCGATAGCGCCCTCGGCGCGCTCATACGCGCTCGCTCGACCTGGTCCACCAGATGCTGCGGCGGCGGCGGCGGATCCATTCCGGCTCGTGGATCTGTGCTTGGAGGTGGTGGCCGTTGTGGCTGGGGGAGGAGAGCTTTGGTTTGTGCTCTAGGGTTTGCCCGGCCGACGCATTTAAAGAGCTCCACTGCCCACAGTTAATGAGGGTAGGTGGCTGCTCTATCCGTTGTAGTCTATGACACGCGGGGCCTGGGCGGACACGGGGAGGACAGACGAACGCTCCGCGCGCGTCCGCAGGCCGATGCAAACTAGCCCCAGTTTGGGCCAGGAATGGGTCGCGGCGGACAGAAAAACGGAACGCGGTCCTCATGCTCAGCGTCGCCGGGAAGCCAGCCAGCCATACGACGGCGCGCTGCAGCTGGAATCTCCGTCTACAGCGCGGAGAGGGACCCCGCCTCCAGCACCCGGCCCACCCCCTCCCCAAGGCGGCATCAACTAGGCAAGAACCAACGCAATGAGAGCCCAAGACAGCCGGCTGCCGCAGCCGGCACATCTCGTGTCATGTACCCAAACAAGGACGCCGCGTACGTCATCTCCATCATCGAGCGCAACGACAAGCGCAGCCAGCGGCTGCGCGCGTCGCAGAGGTGAACGCAGTCGTCCCCGCCGTCCAGCAGCTGATGGACTGGGCAAACCAGCCCATCTCCTTCGGACCCGGCGACCACCCGGACATCATGCCAAATCCGGGGGCTACGGCATGCTCCTGGACCCACCTTCGTCACCGAGCAAGAAGAGTTCGCCGTCACCTTCTCCCGAGTGCTCATCGACGGAGGAAGCAGCATCAACATCCTGTACAAGGACACCGCCGACAAGCTGGGGATAACCGAGGCCCGGAAGAACCGCAGTCGGACGATCTCCACGGCATCGTGCCGAGAGGCAGTCCTGCACACCATCGGCACCGTCCGGCTGACGTTGTCTTCGGAGACAAGAAAAAATTTCGCCGTGAAAGCATCTGTTTCGAGGTGGTGAACCACCGCAGCCCCTACCACGCCATCCTGGGCCGCCGGCTCTCGCTCAATTCATGGCCGTACCCCACTACGGCTACCTGAAGATGAAGCTGCCGGGCCCGAGCGGCATCATCACCGTAGCCGGCGACTTCAAGCGCTCCATGGCATGCGCCTCGGCCGGCTCGAAGCGCCGAGTCGCTGGTAGCGGCTGAAGAGTTCAAAGAGATCAGGCGCGCCGTAGCGGCCGAGCACCCGGAAGTACCGGCTGCAAAGAAGCAGTCGGGCCAGACGCAGTTTCAAGCCAAGAACGACAGCAAGCAGGTTCCGCTTGACGCAAGCAAGCCGGACGGGAAGTTCCTCACCATCGGCAACACCCTCAGCGACAAATAGGAAGGCGAGCTCATCGAATTCCTCCGTGAGAATCGGGACATCTTCGCATGGTCTCCAAAAGACATGCCAGGTGTACCGACGGAGTTCGCTGAGCACTCTTTACACGTCAAGCGGATGCTAGACGGTGAAGCAACCTCTCCGTCGTTTCAGAGAGGAGAAGAGAAGAGCAATCGGAGAAGAAATCGCCCGGCTACTCGACGCCGGCTTCATCGTGGAAGTGTACCACCCGGACTGGCTGGCCAACCCAGTCCTGGTAATGAAGAAAAACAACACTGGCGCATGTGCATCGACTACACCAGCCTCAACAAAGTGTGCCCCAAGGATCCCTTCGCCTTGCCACGCATCGACCAAGTCAAGACTCCACCGCCGGCTGCGACTACCTGTCCTTCCAGGACGCGTATTCCGGCTACAACCAGATCAAGCTCCACCCGGATGATCACCTGAAGACCGCATTCATCACGCCCTTCGGAGCATTCTGCTACACGGTCATGTCGTTTGGCCCGAAAAACGCCGGCGCCACTTACCAGAGGTGCATGCAGAAGTGTCTGGGCGACCAGATCGGGTGCAACGCCCACGCCTACGTCGACGACATCGTCATCAAGACAAAAGAGCGCCGCACCCTCATCGACAACTGAGAGAAACCTTCGCCAACTTGCGCCGGTTCCAGATGAAGCTGTACCCGACCAAGTGCGTCTTCGGAGTACCGGCTGGCCAGCTACTCGGTTTCCTCGTCTCCGCGTACATATATAATTTGGTGTTCGACCCAAAGAAAAAGAACCAAGCCCTGAGTACTTTTATTTTGCATCTTCAAAGAGCAGGGGCTGAAAGTTAATTTATAGGATTTGGTTCCGTTGGAGAAAAAATTCTAAATTGTTCATTCTATTTACAGGACTATAATTTGCACTCTTATATGGAGGAAAACTCCCGTCCACTCAAACTTCTTTCTATAATCCATCTATTTTACTTGTGGTTATAACCACTTATTGTTCAAACTTTATGTAAGGCTTCCTTGATTCATAGGATTTTCACAAAACTTTGGAGGATTTCAATCCTTAAGAAAAAAATTACACTTGTGATTTTAACCACTTATTGATCAAAAAATTATGTAGGACTTCCTTGATTCATAGGATTTTCACGAAACTTTGGGCGATTTCAATCCTTAGAAATTTATTTACACGTGTTGTTTGATCCACATGATCGCAATCCATAGGATACATTCCAACTCGATTTTTTATAATGAAAAATTCAGTAACTCCAACATCTTTGAATGAATCCTACGTTTTTTTTCCTCGGACGTAATCAAATAAAACAGAATCATGTAGGGTTTGAGCGGGCATGAATTTGCAATCTTTTATTTTTGCTGATCTCGCGGTTTGTGTTGTCTATAATAAGTCTTATGTGTTCTAGTTCGAAGACTATGTACCGATTGCATAGAAAGAAACGATGATTACACCGCCGCACAGTACACCGCTGGTTTGTGGCCATGCATTGCTTGCCGCTTGATGCGCGACAACCTATACGGAGCCGAGCCAAGATAGGCAATGGCTGTGCTAGTTGCAGCAACAAAAGATCTCGAGGCACAGCCACGCAAGATACACATCTCTCTCTGAAACCGAGGTTATCCACATCCATCCATCCATCCACTGGCGCCCCGTACCGGAGAGGCGAGGTCGCCGTCACGTGAGAGCAGAGCAACGGCGGCGCTTTTCCAGCCGGCGTACGGCGGCCGGGGAAAGCAACCTATCATCATCTCTCTGAATTTGCTACCTGAAACTTGGAGGTCCGTCTGATGCGATGCCAATGTTGTACTGTAATTGAAGTGAGCCGTAATGAAATCCTTACTCCAAAGTTTGGCTTAACCTCTTCCTTCCACCGAAACCCGGATGTGTATTGTGCTGCAGGATCCCTGCCGCAACCACTGGAAGACGCAAGCCATGGCAGATACTAATATCGTGGTGTACTGAACTAACTCTTTGCTTGAAGTAGGCGCACCGCATCGCTCGCTCACGTGGGAAGTTGTACCTTAATAATCATCATCGCGAAAATGGTGGAGGCAGCAGGGGTTCCTCCACTCCACTCTGTAGATAAGCAAGGTGGAGGCAGTGAGGATGGACATGGCGAAAATGGCGATGGGGAGTGGATCCATGGCCACCCGTACCGGACTCCTGTAGATATACAGAGATAGGTCACGCACGTACGGCGCCCATAACTGACGCCCACAACGTTACAAAATTTCTACGAGTTGAAAGCGTCGTGTACGTACGTCATGTCCGGAGCTGCGGAAACAACGGCGAGAGCGGGACAAGCTGTGTGCGTACGCCAGCGCCGCTCACTTCAGCCCATGCGTCGGGAGCTTGGGATAAGATCGAGCTGTTGCTGCATGCACTTTTGCAGGGCTTTGGCTTTGACTCCAAATGTCCTCTTCTCTCCACTCCATCCTACTCCCTCCGTTTTTTAATATAAGATGTTCTATGTTCTACATGTTGTCTACAGACACATTAAAATGAGTGAACATGCACACTAAAATATGTCTACATACATTTATATACATGTGTATGTGGACAAATGTTAAAACATCTTATATTAGAAAACGGAGGGGGGGGTCCACCTTCGAGACACTCCTCCCGGGCTGCTCGCGCGAGCAGCTCCGGAGGCTCCCCAACCCTAGAAAAAAAGCGACCGCGCGGCGGCTCGTCCCGGCCGCTGCCGCCGCCGGCGGTGGCGGCCGCGCCCGACCGACAAAGGAGGCGGGCGAGGTGGGCGCGCTCCGTCGAGTTCCCTTCGCGCGGAGGAGAGGCGACAAGCGGGCGGCGCCGGGGTGCTGGTGACAGCGATGCGCGCGGCTGGGCGGTGCTGAGGAGGTGACGGCGGCTTGTCGAGCAAGTGCCACGACGGTTCCGTGGTGGTGGCGGCGCCCTGAGCCGCTGGAGGGATGCGCGGCGGCGCGGGGTCCGATCTGGGCCCGATCTGGTCCCATTAGGGCCCGATCTGGGCAGAGCGGGCTGCCTCGCGCTCCAGTGTGCTTGCTCGACCTCGACTTGGAGTTTCCGGCACGGCGGTGGTGCTCCGGTCCTGGTCTTCGCGTGGAGGTCTCCGGGGTGGCTGTAGGGTGGTGTGCGGTCTAGTTCGCCCGCCTCGACGGGCATGGGGCAGGGGCCCCAATCCATCGAGCTCTACTGCCCCGTGCCAGGTCTGTGGCCGCGGGTAGCCAGGGGGCTGCTCGGCGGTGGACATGGTGGTGGAGCCTCCCTCCTTGTTTCAGCCTTTTCAGCAGTGCGCGGAGCTGGGTCGCCGGGGCGGCGGCCCTGGACGGTGGGAGTCCTTTGGTTGGCGGGCGAGCCAGGGACTCAGGTGCTGGTCGGTGACCTCGGCCACAGGGGTGGCGGGGTGGCTGGCGTGCGGCGTGCGGTGAAAGGGGCTTGGGTGTCGCTTGTCGATGCTTGGTGCCCCGGGTAGAAGGCACAGAGTTTGCCGGGGGAAACCCTTGCCGAGGTCTTCTCGGGATGCAATGGCGACATCCATGGACGCCGTTCCCCTCTTGAGGGCGTCGTAGCGGCTTCTCTTGATCCTTTTACGCTCGGATGAAAATCCAAGGTCCTCGGACCGGGCGGTGGCGGCGCTCCGGCGTCGTGTGCTTCTTGAAGACACCGTCTTGGAGTTCATGGCAGGTTGCTTTCCGGAGGTGCTGTGGCGACGTTTCTGCGTCGAGCTCCCTCGGGCAAAGCTTGTACCTTGTTCTGCACCTCGGTGTTTCTTATGCAGGGCCTGCTGACTGAGCCTGTCTGCCTTTGCGGAGAGTGGCGTTGATGATCCTGCTGGTGGTGCTCCTTGGTTGGTGTAGTTGGTCTCGGCGGTGTGCCGTGTGCGTTGGTGTGCCCGTGCTCTGGGTGAGCTCCGGCCCGACACCTCGGCCCGCCCTGCTTGTGCTCTCCTTCTTCGGCGTTGCTTGCCTTTGGTGTTTCAACTGTAATCTCGTCGGTAGCTCTGTGTTCCTCTGTGAGTGTGCAGCACTTTGTTGTAAGCTGGTTTCAGCACCATGTACTCTGTCGCCGTTCTTGGCGTTATTAATTTAACGTTGGGCCTTTTAGCCTTGTATCTAAAAAAAAATAAAAAAAATAAAAACGGAGGGAGTAGCTCGCACGAGCGACAAGAGTTTGAGCATGCCTGCGTTTACAAGCATCTGGAGTAGCCAAATATGTTTCCGGTGCCCGATTGGCCAGTGGCGTTACTAGGAGTGCAATGTTGTGTGTAGTCAAACTAAGCACGTGTAGCCAAAGTTATGTACATATACGATGTTTATTTTTTTGGTATGATTTCTGCTTGTATACGCACAAAACCGTGTAGTCAAGTGACTACACAGCTTGAGTGTGGCTTCGCCACTGCAATTGGCTGGGTGATGGACATGTGTCTACCACATTAGAGGTACTGCCCAGCGGTGCCCCCAAATATCCGACTTTTTTTTTAGAGCAAATGTATATTTTTCGACAATTTAATAAATCTGGCAAAGATTAACGAGATGTAATAAGATCATATTTCACAACATAAGCTAAATTTAGCCTATGGCCAGGACAGGAGCCAGGGGTGTGAGCTGGGGCCTTGGCTTCCTCCATGGTGGAATTTTTCTCAAAATCCCTTGTTGACTTTTGATCCAATCACTAAATTTACTCAGATTTACGTATATGAACCCTCCGAGTCATTTAATATGCAATTGCCCCCCTTGTGTTCCATTCCTACCTTCTTCCCTGCCTATTATGGCAAGAGTAGGAGGGCTATTTTGTCGCCGCCGTCATCACAACGGTGAGAGAAGGAGGGATATCCACTACATACCGCAACATCCTCAACAAATTTGCATGCTGCAATACTCTGTCGTCGGAAGTGTCATCTGATATTATCAGCGACGGCCTTGAGAAAGCTGCATAGCCCCCGAATGAGGCTTTTGATTTCGCCGCCGGTGCTTGGTAGGGTTTGATCTAGCCTCGACGACCTTGAAGAACATGCATGCCTCGTGAGAGGGAATCCTAGATGGCCGCCTGCATGCTCTCTCCGGTTTCATCCTGCGCCCCCATCTCTGGCACCGACGATGGTAGATCTGTTTTCTTGGTGTGTATAGTGCTGGGTTCAACACAGTGTACTTTTTCACCCTTTGTATTAATTTAACGTTGAGTCTCTCGGACTAATATATATCTATATAAGAGCTTCCTGGATGGTGCAAATCTTGAGGGCTCCTTTGAATCAACGTCATATTATTCTTTCGAGGATTTTATCCTGTATGAATTTTTCCTACGCTTCTCGTTTGATTCATAGGATTACTTTTTGTAGGAATTTTTTCATAGGAATCACAACATTCACTTCAACCTATTTATACTATTCCTTTGCTTTTTCTTTGTCATTAAACACAAAATACTCTTCTCATAAGATTCACCTAGACATGGCATTCCAATTTTGTGTGTTTCATTTTTGTACACTTTTGCTATGCTATAAATCAAAGGAGCGTAGAGAGTGTATCTTGGAGTGGTGGCCACCGATAGTCGCATAAACTCCGAGCAGAAGAAGGTGATGCAGGTCGGCACCGACGCACCGTACACGGCTGGGCTCAACGCTTGCCGTGGCCACGGATTTCTTGCCGCTCGATGCGCGACAGACTATAGCGGGCAGGGGCAGTGGTGGACTGCTAGTGGCAGCAACAAAAGATCTGGAGGCAGTGCCACGCAAGATACATCTCTCTCTCTGAAACTGAGGTTATCCACATCCATCCATCCACTTGCTTGCCCCCGTAGAGGAGAGGAGAGGAGAGGTCGCCGTCACGTCACGTGAGAGCAGAGCCAACGACGGCGGTTTTGCACCTCCCGACACGGCAGTGGTTCCACTTTGTTGATAAGGTCGAGCCGGTGAACATGGACATGGCAAAAATGGCGATGGGTACCCGTACCGGACTCCTGTACATGGATAAGGCGACTGTCACGCACGTACGTACGTACGGCGCCCATAACTGACCAGCAGCACAACGTTACAAATTTCCTTCTCCGTTATTAGGATGACTCCAACGGGGCGACGCATCGAGTCCGCGCGCATCCGTTTGTACCCGCGAGGGCCAAAAACACGGCCCAACGGGGCGACGCAAACGGACCGCGGTCCGTTTTTTTGGTCCGCCGCGACGCATCCCTGGCCCAAATTTGGGCCACCGATGCGTCGGCCCCGGACGCGAAACGGAGCTCTTTTGTGTCCTCCCCTGGTCCGCTTTTGGAGGCAAAATCCACAGTCCAGACCTACCCCATGGCCGCCGCCGCCTCCAGGATCGCCAAGGCGGCCGCCAAGACCGCCGCCGCCGCCGCCGAGAGCCTAGAGCTGGCCGACGACGCCGCCGAGCTTGCTCCCCGGCTGAAGAAAGTGAAGAAGGAGCTCACGGAGGAGCAGAGGGCCAAGGAGACGGCCAAGCGGGGCCAACGGAGGAGGAGGCTGAAGCAGGACAGGCTCGACGCCGCCGCCAGGGCCGCCGCCGAGGAAAAGGGCGACGACGACAACGCCGACCTCGTGACCAAGACCGCGACAGCTGCCCTCCTCCTCATTGGACTTACCCCGTCCGCGGCGGCGGTTGGGGTAGCGACTGCGGCGGCGGTCGGGGTTTCCTCTACCGTGGCCAGCTCCAACGCTTCCACGGCCCGACCTCCAAGGTCGAAACCGCTCGCGACCGCGCCATCTCTGCGCACGGGTTCGTCCCTGGAACCATGCCGTCGCGGGTTTCTCCTACCTCCGACGAGTCGGGCGAGGTACCTGCCCTCGTTCTCAACCCGCCTGCGACACCGTTGGTCGCACAGTCGCCCGCGCCGCAGACTGCGGAGGCGCGTGCAGCTGCCCCGCCAGTGGTCGCCCTCGCGCGTAACCTGTTCGGCACTGTGCCCACGCCATCGCCGGGTGACCCCAGGTACTACGAGGAGGACGATGACCCCTACTACGGGGAGGACGTCCTCCAGGACATGGTCTGCGACAACACCCAGTACGACGGCGACGACTACAATGCCGGGGATGATGAGACTCTACCGACCGGCCCCGATGTGATCAACATCGATAATGAGCCGGTCTTCAACGAGCTCGATGCCGCCGCCGCGGCCATGAGGAAGAAGGTCAGCCGAAGAGGCGCCTCGTTCACCACCGCTGAAGACATTCTCATTTGCGAGTCGTGGATCGAGGTTGGAACCAACCAAATCATCGGGGCCGAGCAAAAAGGGTCGGCATTTTGGGGCCGGTTCACCAAGCGCTACAACGAGGGCCGAATCCTTCCGCCCCGGAACATTCTGACGCACGGACCGAGTGTTCAATCTCTAAGAGGTGGAACCACATTCAAGAGCAAATGAGCAAGTTTTGCGGCGCCGTTGAGCACATCGAAAGCCGGCCGCCGCAAAGTGGCTATGGAATCAAGGAGCAAATGTTGCAAGCTTTGGATCTCTTCAAGGCTCAATATGGCAAGGTCTTCACCTTGACCCATTGCTACCGGGAGCTCAAGGACCAGGAGAAGTGGAAGGAGCTATACGCCTCCCTCAAGAAGGCGGGACAAGCGGGACATCTTGGTGTTGACAAGGGAGAGGGCACAACGGAGAAGAAGGACGGGAGGCCAAGGGGGAAGAACAACTCCAAGGCCGAGGAGAAGCGCGATGCAACGACCCTTGCGTTGCAAGAGACTTTGAGCGGGTTCCTATCTCAAAAGGATAAGACCTGTGACAAGAGGGAAGAGAGGAGAGAAAAGGAACGCCTCGAGAGAGAGGCGGCTTCGAAGCTCTACTTCGAATTGCAAAAGAAGAGGCTTGACATAGAGGAGGAGAACGCTCGGACCCGGGCGGCGGAGGTCGAGATCAGGGGCAAGGAGGCCGAGGCAAGGACCAAGGAGGCCGACGTGAAGGCCAGGGAGGTGGAGCTCAAGGCCAAAGACCTTGAATTCGCCCTACGCGTCAAGGAGGCCAGGATCATGGACATGGACATCTCCACCTTCACCCCTAGGAAGAAGGCCTACTACGAGAAGAAGCAAAGGCAGTGCATGGATCGGGTTTGATCTATTCTCGGTCCCTTCTACATATTTGTGTTGAACTATGGCCAACATGGCCGGTGGCCGAAATTTGTAATATTTTGGGCACACCTGGGGACATGGCCGATGGCCGCAACTTGTAATGTTTTGGGGGCGTGAAAACGATCATGCCCGAAAATGATCAAACTGATCAAAAACCCTGGCCGGGCGAACTTGATGCGTCGCCCCGTTGGGGGCAGTGGCCGGAAAGGGGCGGACGTGGGCCGGACATGGGTCCTTTTAGCGACGCAAACGGACCAAACGCGGACCAAACGCGTGTCCGTTTGTGTCGCCCCGTTGGAGTCATCCTTACGAGTTGAATGAAGGCGTCGTGTTCGTGTGATGTCCGGGGCAGCGGAAACAACGGGGAGAGCAAGACAAGCTGTCTGCGTACGGGAGATTGAGGGGAGCCGCTCAGCTCAGCCCATGCTCGCGGAGGGATAAGATCGAGCTGTTGCACCATGACTGTACTTGGATTTCTTTGGCAGCTCCGTCAGACCGTCTCGATCCAAAAAATGGGTCGAGCGATTCAACTCGTCCACTCAAATCTAGCAAGATTTTGTGGACTGAACCGGATTCTGGGGCTATTTAAAGGCTAGCAAATTATCCGCCGCGGGATATAGTTTCTGAGCATGATTGGATCCTATGATCAATTGTCCAAAGCAGACCGGATGACATGGGTTCCATGTTTCCTGAACCTCGACTTGACTCTGTCAAATCAAAAATCTTTCACAGCAGTACCCAAAAGATGTCATCTTCTCTGGAGTGCAGTGCAGTGCTAAATTTGCTGGAGCCTGATAGACACGGACAGATACACGCAACGAATCCACACCACGATTGCCTAGAATTACGATACACAATGACACAACCCCTATAGGTAGCTACGCACCTAGGGTTTGCTAGTGGAAGAAACCTAGCTAGGAACCTAGCGCAGCACATAGGCTTCTTTTGTCCGAGAACATATCCTCTCCCGTCTGCACCCATCCAATTGGTGCACCTGGTGAATTTTGATTGGTCACTTAAAATGGTTTTAAAAATCCGGAAAAGAAGTTTGGACATAGAAAAGATCTAACACGTCCCAAAGAAAAGAAAATCAAATTTCATAGCGCACACCAAGAAACTAAATAGACAAATCAGACAATAAATAGTTTATTTTTCCCAAATAAAGCTAGCCTTTGAATTTGGCCCGTTGTGACTCCAAAATTACACTAGGCAACTTCGCAAGCACACATGCTTGTCCAGCAAACACGAGCATGCATTTTGTCGGGCGGTTTTCAAAATATGTCCAGCAAACCCGGCACAATGGGAGTGGTGCCCCGGTGGCGGCCCCAAATCAAAATTTGAAAAAATAGAGTGAGATCGAATCAAAGCTAAGTTTCATATTTCATTCAGTCTGCCGACATTTTACATGAATTTGAAAGAAATTTAACTTAAAAATCCCAAACTACTTGTCGTCGCCACAGATATAGATAATATCGCCGTATTAGACTTTCAGCTGGTGCGACGGGCCTGGCTCCCGCTCCCTCGGCCACGTTTGACCCGGAAGACACTAACGGTGCGCATGTTGTCATCGGTGCTGTGAAATGCTATGTGGGCGGCCTGTTTTGCAAATTTTTCGCTATGTATCTGCAATATATCATTTTTCTTTTTCTTTCTGGTTTTAAGTTTATGTTGAAACTGCCGCGTCATTTTTCACGGACTCTAGCTCTTCTTTTATTTTCTCTCCTGTTTCTTTTTGAACGTTGTGGTTTTGTTTTCACGAAAATGGAACCTGTGAGCGATCCCTAATTTTCTACTTCTTCCGTTCATAAAAGGATGTCTCAACCCATCTCAAATTTGCATGTATCTGGACATGATTTAGTGTGTAAATAAATGCAGATTTGAGTTAGATTGAGACATCTCTTATGAATGGAGGGAGTAAAAAACAAAAGATGGAAAAGCCTGACATTAATCGACTATACTTACCAGTACGAGGGCAGGGAGGAAAACGACTATTACTTGGTGGCCAGATGCTATCACGGTGCGGTGTGATGATGTTAAGACAGGGATGGTGTCGGGCGACCAACATTATATATCGAGCGAGATTGCGTTTGTAGTAGATTCACCTTGGCGTTACTCGCCAAGACGCCAATTTTCAAGACAACAGACAATCCAATATAAATGGACAGGCAATGAATGGCAGATCGCATGTGAGTTGCTTAACAGGCGAGCAATCTCAAATCAGAATTATTGTACGGATCATTGGAAGGACACAAGAGCCTGCCAAACGGATGAACGAGGAACACGCATGCATTGCATGGTTAGCCATTCCCATGGCGTAGGATCTCTTTTGGCCCGGAGTAGTGCTGGTGCTGCCCCTCAGAGGTCGGCACTACCATCGGCGTCGTCGTTTTCTTCCGACGAGGGCCATGGCCATGGGGGTGCTCGTACGGGTACGGCGACGTCGGCGAGCGCCTCAAAGGTGCCAATGATGCGGTTGGCAGGTTAATTGCCTACCGTGCTACGGAGTACGTCGAATCTGTTGCCGGTTCCGTGGCGTGCATCGGGTGTGGCTAGGACGGGCTAGAGTGCTAGACGTGTGAAATTTGACAAAAATAACCACGTGACGAAACTTCAGCCAAAAATAACCCTTTTTGGAAAAAAAAAATCTGAAACTGATCCTTTTTTGTGCCTCCTGTACCGGCGGCGCCACACTACACAGCACTGCGCCTCAGACGGCGGCGCTATGCCCCCTGCCAGCGAGGCATCACGTGCCCCAGGCCTGGTCATGCATGTAGCGCCGGCTGAAAGGGCATTACGCATGTGTAGCGCCGACGCCTGTGGCTGTGCACGTGAAGGTGCGGCGACGGCGTTGCACATTGACTTTGAAATTGCAGCCACGAACTCGGGCTGGGGCCTCTCGGGTTTTTTTCTGCCAAACTCACCGTCGCTGCGTCGATCAGGCTCCCGTCGGGTCTACTTCCTTCGCTTTTGGTGAAAAAGAAGTAATTTCAGAAATAAACAGAGTCACCAACACTGTTGGTTTCAGAAAAATAAACAGCATGCGCGGTGCAGAAACATTATTACGATTATTTATACATCATTGGACATTTACTGAAGGATCTATTTACAGCCTCTACACGATCCCTTCTCTCCCACGAACCTCCGGCCGGCCACCTCACTACCGTCCCATCATCGCGTTCTTGAACCTCCTCACGAGCTCCTTGCTGCACGAACCAACAGCAAACCAGTCAGGAACACAAGCTTGAATCAATCGATTTTGTGCAGAAATTTTGCAGTTTAGAAAGAGAGATGAATGCATCGGTCCTTACCGGAGCAACTGCCTGTCGAAGGACGAGGCGGAGAGCAATCTTCTCTTCTCCTCTGCACGCCTGATGAGGTAGGGGATGATGTGTTGTACGGGGCCGTAGGGCAGGTACTTACTCACCTGGAAGCCGGATCGACACGATGCCGAGCTGCCGAGCTGGTCGCCGGATGGGAGCCTGACGGGAGCTTGATCGACGAGTGGATCGACACGAGGCCAAGCTAGTCGCCGGACGGGAGCCCGATCGACGCAGCGATGATGAGTTTGGCCGAAAAGAACCCGAGAGGCCTCAGCCCCAGTTCATGGCTGCAATTTCTCGGTCAATGTGCAACGCCGGTGACGCCGGCACCACACTTTCACGTGCACAGCCGCAGGCTTCGGCGCTACACATGCCTAACACCCTTCCAGCCGCCGCTACATGACCAGGCCTGGGGCCCGTGATGCCTAGCTGGCAGGGGCTAGTGTGGCGCGGCTGGTACATGGGCCACAAAAAAGGGTCAGTTTCAGATTTTTTTTCTTCAAAAAAGGGTTATTTTTTGCTGAAGTTTCGCCACGTGGTTATTTTTGTCAAATTTCACGCTAGACGACATGCATGCGATGCACTCAGGCGGCCAGACAGCGAGGATGTGGCCTGTGGGGGTGAAGCTGCCGTTGCATCCAATAATTCTTGTCCTTTTTCTTAAAGATAGTTTAGTGATCCAAGAATGGCAGAACCACATTACTTAGTGCACTGATTATAGGCCCCGCCAGCTTAAGTCTTTTTCACACAAGACTACCTCCACTTCGGAATTCGGACACCCAGAAAAGCAAATCGGAATCCTTCTTGTGTTTTTTGGAGCGGTTTCTACCTTTTTTTTTAGACAACGGAATCATTCTACTCTGAGCCTACGACGGACCAGAACAATGCTCATGCTACGGCCCAATATTTACCATTGCAGGCTGATGCCGAATAAAGGTCCTCTCAAAATTGTGGCGCAGCAGCAAGCCTCGTCCTCCTGCTGAATCCTATATATCGCCCATTAGCGGCGCAAAACGGATGCGCCGCCAGAAGCGATTCGGCGACGGGCGGGCCCATTTCAGCGGAATTTCCATTTTCTGTCTTTTCTTCTTCTCTATTTGTTTTTCTTTTTCGTTTACTTTTCTGTTTTACTTTTTTTTTCTCTTTTTATGATTTCGAATTTTTTTCAAAAGTAAAAAATGTTGTACAAATTTCTAATTTGAACATTTTTACGAATTTGAACAATTTTTGAATTTGAACAAATTTAAAATTTGAACAATTTTTGAATGTGAACAATTTTCGAATTTGAACAAATTTTGAAGGTGAACAATTTTTAATCTGAAAATTCGAATCTGAACAAATTTCGTATTTGAACAATTTTTTAATGCGAACAATTTTTGAATTTGAACAAATTTCGAAGGTGAACAATTTTTGAATTTGAAAATTCGAATTTGAACAAATTTCATATTTGAACAATTTTTTAATGTGAACAATTTTTGAATCTGCAAATTCATATTTGAACAATTTTTTAATGTGAACAATTTTCGAATTTGAACAAATTTCGAAGGTGAACAATTTTTGAATCTAAAAATTTCGAATTTGAACAAATTTTGAATTTGGACAAATTTCGAATTTGAATTTTTTTTGAATCTGAAAAAACATTAAAAAAGGAAAAAAGCTAGACTCGCCGAATGGGCCGGCCCTTTATCGGGCGCCATTCAGGCGGACCTAGCTCGTACCGCCGCTCTGAAGCGATATATAGCTCCTGCCCGTCCTCCTCCCTGTTGCTCGGGCGATGCCCTGTTGCCATATCGCCCGCGTGTCGTCTGGCTGGGCCCAGGATACGACAAGCCCGTTTTAGGCTGCTTTTGAATTTAGTTGCCCGACGGTGCCGTCGAACCAGCTCACCTTCTGTGCTATAGCTGGGAGGCGGGCAGCTATTTACCAGGAGTAGAACGTCACATCCCACTATTTAATTAGCACTCTTAGACCACATCCCACTATTTAATAATGGAGTTTACTAAATGAAATAAAAAATTAAAACCAGGCTTAAAATAGAACCGTATGAAATGTAATGAAAACGTAAAAAAAGCACCAAAGATTAAAAAGGGAAAAGAAAAGATATTAGAAATAAACAAAAAAGAAAGAACAAAAAAAGTAAAAAAAACATACGTACAAGGAAGGAACAAACTAAAGATAAACAAGAAAAGAGGAAAGAAAGAAATGCTTACGTACAAAGGAAGGAACGGTCGCTGAACATGAAAGGAATAAATAAACGAGCGGAAGAAACCAAGGCACTCGACCTGCTCGTACTAGCGAAGGAACCAGCCAGAAGGACGACTGGATTTCTTAAGCGAAACGGGGTACAAATCACTCGGGCGATACCGAGTGATTCCCCAGCAAGCCAGCAATCCTAGTAGCACCGCGCGGGCGAACCCGAGGTAAATCCCGTATTGGGGCTGGATCGCAGCGAAGCTACCGGCCCATCAACATATCTAGTTTTACTTTTTATTTTCTACCAGAAAACTGCATATAAATATAGAACTTCACTTCAGATTTTGTTCAAGGCTCCCTCAGAATAGAAGTTTGAGAAGCAAGGCAAAACCATGTAACAAAGCTTATCACAATTTTGTGTATGGTCTAGGTGGGACTGCATCATCACAAAGTTTTGACATATTGTAGAAGTTCATCATAAAATTAGATTCCACGTTGATTTTACCGAAACCAGCGACTATAAAATTTCCGGTTATAGAGAGACAACCAACCGTCATCGGTACAAACTGCTTACAAAACGTTTTACAAGCTACATCAAATCCAAAGTAAGCTCTCCGTCGTTTTTCGGATACAACTATGATTAGTAAGACCATGTGACCAAGACCACCTATCATTTAAGCTCCACGGATGAAAAAAAGATAGTTGAGATGATGGTATAAAATTGGTAGTATTCAAGCTCCCGTGCTTGGCACCAATTTGAAGTGGGGGTAAGGATGGCATTACCATCGGCAGTTTGCCGATACAAAATGTAACATTGACACTAACTCTCATTTATTTTTACTTACTCACAACTCAGTCTCTCGGCATATAGATAAAACTCATACAATTATGTATCATGCTATAAAACCAACAATAAAAACAACGCACTTAAGTATTAATATATATAATTTTTATACAACTGTAACCTTTATTTTGGCAAATGCATATGCCCGAAACTTATCAACAATGCTCCCATTTTTTATTAAAGCGCTCAACCGGATAAATTAAAAGAATAATTTTTTTACATATTTACATTGTGCAACTTACATAAATTGCAATTTTTTTTACCTTTTCTTGTCTATTTGTAGTATCTTTAGATATTGTGGCACACATACTCTAATGCTATTAGTGCTTTCTATATTTAGGGGTTAGTGAATAGAAGGGATAATTATAAATATAATCATAGTATCCTTACACCTCTCATAGTAACTTACATACTAATATGCATACTCATGCAATACCAGGTAGGCATATTCGTGATATAGCAAGTAGTGGAAACCCTTTGTTCTTTCCTCTCCTCCTTGCGAGAGGCGGCAGCGGCTAAGACTCCTTCCAATCTCCACCAGCCAGGATGTTGGTCTTGGTCCCCTCTCCCTCTGCTTGCTGCTCCGGCGGCGGCAGGAGGGATGGTGGGCCTCTTTCTTCCGTTCTGGCCTATTAGTTAGCGTTAGGTTTTCTCTCCCATGGTGCGCCGTTGGGTGTGGGAGCGGCGTACGAGCAAATTAATCTACCTCAACTCCACTCACACACCGGTGTTGTCCTTCGTGGCGGTGTCTCGAAGTTGGTGGCACCGTGTGCTTGCTGAACTTTCAGATCGATGGCTTTAGGGTTCATGTATGGTGTCGGCGAGGCAGCAGCGGGGATTCCATCAGATGGGTTTTTTTCTCCTGCTCTGTCCCCATTGTTGTGGTGTTGTCTCCGACGCCCATTGTGGAGCGGAGAGGATTTGTCCAGGAGTATACGTGGAGACGATTTTCTGCGCTGGACGTATATATAATTTTTGATTGTTCATGCTACTTTTATATCATTGCTACATGTTGTTACTATAATTTTATATCATTTTGTGGTTTTCTTGGACTAACCTATTAACAAGATGCCAAGTGCCGGATCCTGTTTTATGATGTTTCTTGAGTTTCAAAAAAACTGTTAAACAAATATCGTCGTAATTGGATGCCAATTTACAGGGAATTTCTATCGGACAAAACAAGCTATGACGCAGAAGGGCAACGCAAGGCTCCTGAGGAGGGGCCCATGCGTCACCTGGCCGCGGCCCAGGAGCCAGGCGTGGGCGGGACCTGTGTGACCGCCTCGGTTACCGCCTCTCCGAGGCCCTGTAAAATACCTCCTGAGTTAAAACGCTAGAGTCCCCAAAGGATTTTTTCAGAAACACAACAGAGCGCCGCCACCATCCGAAACCCTATTCGGGTGTTTTCAGGGTCCTGTTCCAGCACCTTGCCAGGACGGGGATCCACCTCCGGAGCCATCTTAATCCACCGCACTGCCTCCATGTTGATGTGTGAGTAGTTCCCCATGAACTACGGGTGCATAGCAATTGCTAGATGGTATTCTTTCCCATGTTTTTCAATACCACGTTCACGTGAGCTGTTTAGATGATCAAGATCAATCCGATGTAATCGATGTTACGTTTGTTGCTTATGATGAATTGTTATATTATGATCAGTATGGTTTGATGCCTAGTATCCTTTATGATTGTTAATTATTGGTTCTATGACCATGTTATGCTTAATACTTGTCATATTATTATCTTACTAGCAAACATGCCCGTGCGTTGCAACGGTAGATAAAACATCTATGATATTCTTGCTAATTGACTAACACGTTTGAAAGCAAAGAAAAAGGTCTGAAGCATTTTGCCTGAAAAAATTAATAGCATTTATATCTCTCCTTCTAAAGTCCAAAAATTTACGCACCAACATAAGATTTACGTGCCTTGACAACCTATAAGTAGACTTATTCGCGTACTGAGGGAGTAGGCTGCCTCTGGGCTCTGGGGTCATCAGATCCGTTGAAAAGCATGGAGGCGCATGTACGGTTTGTCTCTCCGAGTAGTAAACCAAACCGACTCTAGTGGTTAGCGTGTGTTGCGTGCTCCAAAGAGATATTGAGTTACCTTTGTGCATGGTCCAAAGATCGATTGACTTAGCTTTGTGCTGCTTACCATAAGCCGTAGCTAGCTAGCAGACCGCATTCGCATCAAGGTTTGCTAAACTTAAGATCGTTTTAATTAGAAGACACATTCTATTTAAAGATAGTCAACATGTTCTCTGTTCAGTTCACAATAAGGTTGACATGATGAAGCTCGATGCTATCAAGAAGAAAAAGAAGATGTAGTTTATGCTTCATGTGGTTTTTCATGTAGGGATGGATGGTTGTTCATATAAAAGTACGAGAAGTAGACAAAATTTTGAAACTAGTCTTGGAGATGGCCTTTTTTTAATCTATGCTTGTCTATTCCTGGACAACCCACTTTTTAATATGTACTTTGGGGATGATAACGTGACCAATCAAGATAGACGAAACCAATTTGTGCATGTATATTTTTTACTGCAATTTTTAAGGAGTACTTGATGATGACTATTTCTTTTTTAGACCGTACATGTAAAACAAAAAGTCTCCTACCTTAGTGGTCATGACCCTCCCCCTTTTTTCAAGTTTTTATGTATGAACTGCGATCGATTTCTCCTTTTGATATTGGTATCGAGTTTTTGAGTCTTTTAGTCTATGTATGTAATCCATCGACATACTTTCGCTTCACTTTTTCTCCATTGGTCACTTTATTTTCCATCCGTCGACATTTTTGGTTTCACCTTCATTTTTCAGTTATTCAGGCGCTTTTCGTTCCACATTTATATTCCGTTCACCAGCATTTTCGGTTCACCGGCATTTACGCTTCCATATTTTTTGATTCACCTGCATTTCATGGTTCATTATTAATTTTTGATTCACGACATTTAATTTCGTTTCATTATTAGGCACACACGCATTTATGGTTCAATATTAATTCTGGCTCCCCTACTTTATTTGGTTCATCTTCATATTTATATTCGGTTTACTATTTATTCTCAGTGCACAAACATTTTCGGTTAACCATAACTTAGGTTCTTCACGCGTAGTTTCGGTCCACTTTTATATTCTGTTCATGGGCATTTTTGTTATACCCACATTTCTGGTTTAGTATATTTCGGTCCCACTACATTTTTATGGTTCATCTGCACATTTGGTTCACTATTATTTTCGGTTCTTCAACCGCACTTTTGTTTCACTTCAATATTCGGTTAACCGGCATTTACGGTTTAGTGTACCTACATTTACGGTTCAATATTATTTTTGGTTCCACGACTTTTTTGTTTCCACGTCCTTTTTTATTCATCTTCATTTTCGGCTCACTATGTTCACCATCATTTTCCGTTCACCCGCATTTCGATTCACCCTCATTTTCTGTTCAATAATATTTTAGGTTCTCCAACATTTTCGATTCATTATTATTTTTGGTTCACTTGCATTTAAGGTTCTATTTTCGGTTCTCCAACATTTTCGGTTCACCTGCATTTTCTGTTCAATATTATTTTCGGATCTCCAACATTTTTGGTTCACTAATTTATTTCGGTTCACTCACATTGATTGTTCAATATTAATTTTAGTCCCACGGCATTTTTTTCATCTCAACATTTAGTTCACTATTATTTTTGGTTCTTCACCTGCATTTTTGTGCCATTTTTTATATTCGTTTCAACTACATTTTGATTCTGCAAAAAAAAAATGTTCACTATTTTAGTTCGGTTCACTCTCATTTATGGTTCAATATTAATTTCAAATTTGGAACCATTTTCTAGTTTGGAACCGTTTTCAAATTTGGAATCATTTTTAAAAATCTGAATTTTTTTAAAAATTGGAGCATTTTTTAATTTAGAATCATTTTCAAAATTGGAACCACTTTCAATTTTGGAACCGTTTTTAAAATTTTGAATCCATTTTCAAAATTTGAACCATTTTCAATCCTATATGACGCCCGTTAGCGGCGTGAATCAGCCGCGCCGCTAACGGGGAGCTTCTGCCGGGCCGGCCCATCGGGCGGCTTTCCCTTTTTTCTTTAGTTTTTTGATTTTTTTTCATTTTTTTCATTTCTTTTCTGTTTCTGTTTTTCCTTTTTCGTTTCTGTTTCTTTTTTTTGTTTTCTTTTTTCTTTTCCTATTGTTTTTCGTTCCTTTAAAAATATTGAAAATTGTTAATTTTTGAAAATGTTCCAAATTTTAAAATGGTTCCAAATTTGAAAATTGTTCATTTTTTAAAAATGGATCCATTTTGAAAATTGTTCCAAATTTAAAAAAAGGTTTTGAATTTAAAACGGTTCCAAATTTAAAAATGGTTCCAAATTTGAAAATGGTTCATTTTTGAAAAATTGTTCCATTTTGAAAATGGTTCCAAATTTAAAACGGTTTCGAATTTAAAACGGTTCCAAATTTAAAAATGGTTCCAAATTTGAAAATTGTTCATTTTTAAAATGGTTCCAAATTTAAAAATGGTTCCAACTTTGAAATGGTTCCGTATTTAAAAATGGTTTCAATTTTTCATTTTTTACAATGGATCTGACTTTGAAAATTGTTTAACTTTTTGAAAATGGTTCAATTTTTCAAAATTGTTCTAATTTTAAAAATGGTTCCAAATTGAAAATTGTTCATTTTTGTAAATGGTTCCATTTTAAAAATGGTTTCAATTTTCAAATTTGGAACCATTTTAGTTTTCTTTTTTCTTTTGTGAAAATGTTCAGATTTTCAAAATGATTCGTATTCTCAAAATATTCAGATTTAAAAATGATATGAAATTTGTTGTTTATATTAAAATTTGTTCAAATTCAAATTTTGTTCATATTTGAAAAATTTCCAAATTCTTAAAAAGTTTAAATTTAAATATTGTTCTTCTTAATATTATTGTTCACGAAATTGTTCAAATTTAATAATTTGTATCAAACGCTACCGAATTTTGAACTAACAACAAAGAAACAGCGAACAATCAATCGCATGCTGAAAGAGCGAACGATGGAGCGCAAGCTGAAACATATGGGCCGAGCCCAAAAGAACATTTCGTGTAGGCGGCGCGACTAGAAGTTGCCGCCTGAAAGCGACATATATCAGCTCCCTCCGTCTACTACGAGCCTACTTCGGACGGGTACGATTAGTAAAAGGGTACCCTTCTCGAAGGACACTGCACGCATGACAGGACGTTACGTGGCAGCGTGTTGGAGGCAGCCAAAAGCCAACTTCCACACGGCACGGACGAAGCCTGCAGCTGTCGCGTACGCGCGAAGCGAGCGGAAGCGAAGCCCTGCGACTGGATGTATAGGAGCTAGCCTCCCGCGTACTCCGATCGTTCCTGTACGCGGGCGGAAGATTGGATGTGCAGATGCTTGCTAGCCTCCCGTCCGATCGTTTCAATGTAGAGTACCTGTTGGCGAGCACGCATGGAACGCAGCCAAAAAAAGGTGAGATGTACAAACTTTACATAGTTACCAACGGTATACAAACTATATAAAACATAAAGTATAACAGTGTATCGATTAAATATTACGGCTCGGCTTCGCCTCGATAAATATTAATAAATATCTTGAAAGGGGGACATTGGTCGTTACGTGTATTTGTCGTTGCGCGTATTTGTCGTTACGCGTGCTACGGCTCGGCTTCAACTCGATAAATATTAATAATATCTTGAAAGGGATGCATTGGTCGTTGCACGTATTTGTCGTTACGCGCATTGGTCGTTCCGTGTGCTACGGTTCGGCTTCGCCTCGGCGGCGCTGCTTCGCAGAGCTCTAAACGTCTACGGCGTACATCTACACAGACACATGTTGTACAACTATATAGGCACATGTTATAGAACTACACAGATACAAGTTGTACAACTAACATGTTGTATAACTAAATAGACACAAGTTGTACCTGTGTAGTTGTACAACTACATAGACACATGTTGTACAACTAGACAGATACAGGTTGTACAGTCACAGGTTGTACAACTAAACGGTACAACAAGACAGACACATGTTGTACAGACACAGATTGTACAACTACACAGACACATGTTGTACAACTATACATAACCGGAGTACAAAAAAAAGTTCGTCGAAACCTATCAACACGGGATCTAGTTTTAAAGATCTCAATGCGAGGAGGTCAAAAATGAAAACGGTTCGTAATTTGGATAAATGATTCTCAAGATATTTCGTTTTCAAAATTCGGATTTGAGAAATAAAATTCAAAAAAGGAAAACTGCATGCCACTTACGTGCATGCCCTCCCTTTCTCTCTCATACTCCCCCACTTTTAATCTAATTATGACACATGGCAGATATACAGACAACCAAAATTAGATCATGTGAGAAGAAACCGACACATGTCACAATTAGAACTTTGTAAAGGAACCGTTTTTTAGTGATTGCCAATTCGGACCAGTAGCATGCTCATGCGACGGCCCAATACTTACGATTGCAGGTAGACACCGAATCAAGGCGCTCTCAAGAAAATCACTAGAAAAAGGGTTCCCTTTGCAAAGGGAACCCATCGAACCATGGCGTGATGACAAGTGTCAGCTTCTCCCTTCATGGGTGTTTAAATATGTGACAAGTGGCAGCACGAGAGAGTTTTGGTGGGATTTCTGCTTCTCCGTGCGGAGGGTTGTACGTGCATTTATTTTGAGATTCGTTTAAAAAAAATGAAATATCTTGAGAACCGTTTATCCAAATTACGAACCGTTTTCACTTTTGAGGTTCTCGCGTCAAAATTTTCAAAACTAGATCCCATGTTGATAGGTTTCGACGAACTTTTTTTTGTACTTCCGGTTATGTATAGTTGTACAACCTGTTATGTGTAGTTGTACTCCAACTTTTTATATTTTGTATTTCCTGTTTTTCTATACTTTTGGATGATGAGAGAGAAGGGATAGTGAGGTGGGAGGGCATCTTTTTCCATTTTATTTTTCTAAATCGAATTTTTGAAATGAAATATCTTTAGAACCGTTTATCCAAATTACGAACCGTTTTCACTTTTGAGCTCTTCGCGTCGAGATATTTAAAACTAGATCCCATATTGATATGTTTCGACGAACTTTTTTTTTGTGCTTCCGGTTATGTATAGTTGTACAACCTGTATCTATATAGTTGTACAACCTGTGATCTGTATAAGCTGTGTCTGCGAAGTTGTACAACCTGTGTCTGTACAACATGTGTCTGTCTAGTTGTACAACATGTGTCTATATAGTTGTACAATCTGTGTCTGTACAACATGTGTATGTCTAGTTGTACAATAAGTGGTATGTAGTTGTACAACATGTGTATGTGTAGTTGTACAACCTGTCAGTTGTACAACATGTGTATATGTACATCCAATATCGTGTACATCCAGTAACAGCGTATGTACATCCAGTAACAGCGTGGAGGTACATCCAGCATCGTGTTGTACATTCAGCATCTAAATTCTTTTTGTTCTCTTGTGCTAATAGTTTTGAGTTCTGTACGTTGCCTACAAGGATCGATGTACGTGGCCTTTTGCTCGTATGCGTGCTAGCCCAGGCGTACATCTCAATAGGTGTAGCGCCCCGACCGCAGAACTATACAGTGATGCTGTGTGTCACCGGTTAAGCGATACAACCGGAGGTTACGGGTTTACCAATCCTCGGCCAAAACCTTTGGCAGGCGTTGCTCGGAATTGATCATCGGCAACGCAACACCCCGATTGATGCCTTAACACAGGCACAACTATCAATGCATAATAGAGAGATCAAAACTTGTGGAATAACTGACACATCACAGACTCTACGATTCAAAGCATTATAGTTCAACTCTTATAATAGAGAAAGATAGCAAATATTACAACCAGAGGTCACAGACCCAACAGTACATCATGCGGAAGCAAATTAAGTTGTTCTAAACAACAGGATCCAAATTATGGCCTAAGAGGCCTATAGATAACATTCCAGCGCCAGCTGTTCCGGGATGTCCCAAGCTGCCACCTGGGAATCCCGGACTACTCGTCGACGTCCACATAGAACCCACCTTCAGTGTCGGTGAAGTCCTCCACTGAAATCAAATAAACAACGTTGAGTTCGACGAACTCTGCAAGATTACTAGAGCTACTAGCTCAATGATTGGCTTTCAAAGGTTTTATGGTTGTTTTGCGTAAAGCTGGTTTTCTTTATAAAAGACATCTGGCATCGACTAATCAGAATATTTTCAAAAGGGGATAAGAAGTAAACTCTTTTCCTTTGATCATCTTCATCAACAACCACCATCAATCACTTCACCTATCTACCAAGGCACCTCCCCGAATCACCCTCGAGGAAGTCAACCTTTCCTTCTTGGTAGTACCTTTAGTACTCAGGTTTTAATCATTCCGTTCAAGTTTTCTATGGTCTTATCGTCCTTTCCCAAGTCGTCCATAACCGCGGACACGGCTTTTCGAAAAGATTTAACCCTGCAGGGGTGTACAATGTTTACCACGCGTACCGTTCGGCCCATTGCCTAGATTTTAGCTCTCTTCCTTGGAGAGCCGGCTGGGAGGGAGCGGTGTCGACTTCTCCCTCGCTTGAGACTAACCCAGGATCATCAGTGAGGACGGGACAGGTTCAGTGCCTCCAACACCCTGCCCCGTGGCCACTCATTTTCCTAGACACCACCATCCTCATCCCAGTCCTTGCCACCATCTTCACGCACACGCAAATGGAAGCTCAAACTAGAGGACCCTGGCTAGCCCCGCCCGAGTTATTTAGTCTATGAGGGTTCCTGCTATTGCATAGGCCTCACGCATGGTTGCACGCTCGGTCTTGGTTCAAGAGGTAAAGAACTCGCACTTAGGCGGCGAGAACGAGACAACCCACCACATTCCATGTGCCCTCTCATCCCCGCCTTTAAGCAGTTTATTTATGTCCTCACAATTTTCCACAACATCCGGTCATTCCATCAACTGTTCCAACAATGAAACATCCACCGGACGACTAAGCAATTAAACTAAGCATGGCTAAGCATATACATAGCAGATATAATTACTCAGGCCAACACTTCAATCGTATGGATGTTAGGAAGGATACAGGTAATGGCAACAGATTTCTAATGCAACTAGTAGGATACTCTAACCCAGGCAAAAGACATTTAGAACCGAATGCAATATTATACTGGAGAAAATAATTGCGGAAAATAGGAGGAGACATGCTCAGAGCGGGGATTACGCTTGTCTTGTTCAGGGGGCTGATAATACTGGTCGTCGGGGTATTGCGGTGAAACCCCGACTGCTCGATCTATCGATGCATAAAAACACCGGAAAGACAACAATCAAATATCACACAATAAAAACAGGTGCAATGCACAAACACATGATGGCATGACATTTTAATGCACTGAAATTTAACTAACAAGTTAAATGGGGTGCAAAATAATTATTTCGACAAGAGGAGATAAAGCCCCATATTTAATTCAATGATTTCCCTACTTTTCTAAAAAGTGCAGTACTACAAATGTGTTCAAATATGCATGGAAATGATGTTAATGGATGGTCCATATTATTCTGAGCATTTTGATATATTAAATACCCTTTTCTGATTAACCAATAAAAAGTCATTGCATTTTTAAAAAAATTATTTAATGCTGCCATTTTAGCAAATCATTTTAAACAACATTAAAACTAATTATCCAAGCTTAGTGAAGTGGTGAAACATGAAGTATATTGAGTGCTGAACATTTTGGTATATCAAACTTAATTTTTGGATCAATATTCAATAAGTTATGGATTTTCCAAAAAGTATTTCTTTTCTGCCATTTTAGTTATTTTACTAAAACAGCAATTAAATTAATTTAGTTGGATGTGTGAGTTATACCAATAGACAAGTTTTATTTTTCTGAACAAATTGGTATATTATTTGTAATTTTTGGAGCAGTATTTAAAAAGATATTGAATTTACAAACTTAATCAAATTCCTGTCAGTTTTAAACATTTACAGAAAATGTCCGAAACATTTTATACTCAGCGCGATGCTACCCCGGGTCACTGGGCGCGGGTGTGGCTGCGCTGGCCACCACGTTCACTGACCGGTGGGGCCCGGCTGTCAGTGCGGGAAAAGAAAGAAAAAGGGGCGCCTTTTGCGTCTGCGGGGAATCGATCCCGCGACGCGCGCAAGTGAGGCACTGGCGCGGTGCCACTGGGCTGCTGCGGTGCTTGTGCTAGGATACAGGTGCACACCCATATGAGGTGGGAACGGTGCACGGCGTCGACGCGCACGGCCGCGGTGACCACCGGCGGTGAGGTGCACGAATGCGACGCGCTGCGTTCGAACTGGTCCCTATTTCTACTCGCATTCGACGCGTACGGGTGTGGGCTGCACAGTGGCGGCGCGAAGGACCAAATGGTCACCGGAGGCGGCGACGATGGTGAGCTCCGGCGGCGGCTTGCTACGGCTAACGACGCGTCGACGAACTACGGCGAACTGAGATGAACGGAGATGTCCAGGAGGATGCACTGCTCACCCTCGACCCGTGGGTGCGATCCGTTGGTGCTGCGGTGGTCGGAGGCGACGGCGAGCTTGATCGACGTGCTGCGGCCGGAGAGGAAGAAGACGGCGGCGATCTCGCGAACGACGGCGTCCCGCCTCGATTCCTTCAACGGGGATGAAGAGGAAGACGCGTCGGAGCTTTTGGCGGTCCTGGCTTGGCTCGGGGAGCTCTCAAACGACGGCGATGCGTGCGTCAACGGCGAGCTCGAGTTCGGCCATGGGGGAAAAATATCTAGAGAGAGGAGGGGCGACAGAGGGGTGAGGGGAGCAGAGGAGTGCGGTGCTCCTCTTATCCTTGTCGTAGGGGAGAGGAGAGCAGGGGGGCCCTGGCGCGGCGCGGCGTCGGAGCGAAGAACGGGAAGCACGGCGTCGTGTCTCCCGGAGAAGACGCCGTTTTTGCACGAAGCCCCCTGATCTTCTTTCTCCATTTACAAATAGGTCCTTTTTCTATATTCTGTTTTTAAAAACAGTAGCACTTCAAGTATTTTATTGAGGCACTAAAACAATTTAGAAAATTATGAGAAAATTCAGGTAGCCTCTCCTTATAATGTAGAAGCTCCACAAAATTTGGGGTTTAAAAATAAAATGTTTTGACCAATCTTTGTTCATAGTGTTTCATTATGGCAATTTTGCTAATTTCCAAAATGATATTCCTTTAGAATTTTGAAGCAAGTGCAAAAATATTAATTTTGAACTCTTGGAACTTCCTTGACAAATATAAGATGTCAAGATGTTTTTGTTTTGCAAGTTTGAGTGCTTTCATTGATTTGTGATTTTATTGAGGCAAGTTTGGCATTGGTTTTTTTTTTAAGTGGTGTCAAACCATTTGTTTTCTGTGTTTAGCAAATTAAAATGGATGCCATGATGCATGAATGAAATGCAAAAGTGAAAATTTGGTTCACATTTTAGGTTCACAAACTTGTGGCTGTTACAATTCTACCCCCCTTATAGGAATCTCGTCCCGAGATTCTAAGAGTGCGGAAAGAAGTCGGGATACTCCTCACGAAGACTAGACTCCCTTTCCCAGGTTGCTTCTTTTTCGGAATGGTGAGACCACTGAATTTTTAGGAACTTGGTGGTCTTGTTACGAGTCTTCCTTTCTGCTTCATCTAGGACACGGATAGGGTGCTCGCGATAAGTGAGATCCTCCTGGATATCCAGCTCCTCATGATTGACTCCATGAATAGGATCTTTGAAACAACGGCGAAGTTGGGATACATGAAACACATCATGCACATCTAGGAAGTTGGCCGGTAGCTCCAATTGATAGGAAAGATCTCCTCGCTTAGCCAGAACAGTGAATGGGCCAATGTAGCGAGGGGCCAATTTTCCCTTGATCCCGAAGCGACGAACGCCTCGAAGGGGAGAGACACGGAGGTAAGCTTTATCACCAATTTCATAGTGAACCTCCTGATGATGCTTGTCATAGTAACTCTTCTGCCTAGACTGAGCAATCTTCAGATTCTCTCGTATGATTCTAACTTTCTCCTCAGCTTCATTGATAGCATCCGGACCAAAGAGTGCCCTCTCTCCGGTCTCGGACCAATTCAACGGAGTTCGGCATTTTCTTCCGTACAGAGCCTCGAATGGGGCCATACCCAGACTAGCTTGATAACTGTTGTTGTAAGAGAATTCCGCGAAGGGAAGATATTTCTCCCAACCCTTGCCGAAGGCGATTACACATGCCCTGAGCATGTCCTCCAAAACTTGGTTCACCCTTTCGGTTTGTCCATCGGTTTGAGGATGGTAGGCGGTACTGAAATTGAGACGGGTGCCCATAGCAGTTTGGAAACTCTGCCAGAATTTGGATACGAAGATACTTCCACGGTCCGATATGATCCTCAGAGGGACCCATGCGATGGAACAATACGAGCCATATACAAGTCAGCCAGTTGACTTGCACATATCTCATCGCGGACAGGTAAGAAGTGAGCGACCTTGGACAGTCGATCAATGATTACCCAGATAGCATTGTTGCCCCTAGGGGACCTGGGAAAACCGGTGATGAAATCCATACCAATTTCATCCCATTTCCACTCCGGGACTGCGATAGGGCGAAGAGTACCGGCAGGCCTTTGATGTTCAGCTTTTACCCGTCGACAGGTGTTGCATTCAGCCACATACTTGGCGATTTCTCGTTTCACCCGGGTCCACCAGAATTGTTGTCGGAGGTCTTGGTACATTTTGGTACTACCGGGATGGATAGATAGAGGGGATTCATGGGCTTCTTGGAGTATCAGCTCGCTTAATTTCCGGTTCTTTGGCGCCACCAGACGGTCACCAAAATAAACTACTCCGGAGTCATCGACAGAGAAACATTTGGCCTTCCCACTAGCAATGTTCTCCTGGATTTTCAGAATACCCTTGTCACGTTTTGCGCCTCCTTGATCTGGTCTTCAAGAGTAGACTTGATCTCCAGATTTGCTAGATAGCCAGAGGGAACAATTTCCAGGTTCAAACGAGCGAACTCTTTACAAAGAGCAGGTTGGGCCTCCTCAACCATCAGGTTGTTGCAATAGGAATTCCGACTTAGCGCGTCAACCACGACGTTGGCTTTGCCGGGTTGATAGTTCAGACTCACATCATAGTCCTTGATTAACTCTAACCAACGCCTCTGCCTGAGATTTAGATCTGGCTGGGTGAAGAGGTACTTCAGACTCTTATGATCCGAGAAAATCTCGCAACGGTTACCAAACAGGTATGGTCTCCACTGCTTCAGAGCATAAACAACCGCGACAAGTTCTAGATCATGAGTTGGGTAGTTGTGTTCATGCGGCTTCAATTGGCGGGAAGCATATGCCACCACATGGCCCTCTTGCATTAATACACAGCCCAAGCCTTGTAGAGAGGCGTCACAGAAGACGACAAAATCCTTGCTGGTGTCCGGCAGGACGAGCACAAGAGCAGACGTGAGTTTGGCTTTCAGTGCTTGGAAGCTCTCTTCAGCTTTGTCCGTCCATGCAAACTTTTTATCCTTTTTGAGGAGGTCAGTCATGGCCTTGGCTATCTTGGAGAAACCTTCGATGAATCGGCGGTAGTAACCCGCCAATCGAGAAAGCTACGAATGTCCTTGACTGACATTGGAGTTTTCCAATCCAAAATGGATTGAATCTTGTCGGGAATGACTGCCACACCGTTGGCGGATATCACATGACCAAGGAAGACAAGTTTATCCAACCAGAACTCACACTTGGAGAACTTGGCATAAAGGCGCTGTTCTCGAAGTCGTGTCAGAACCAACCGAAGATGCTCAGCATGTTCTTCGTCGGTTTTTGAATAGACGAGGATGTCATCGATATAAATGACGACAAACTTGTCAAGATAATCCATGAAGATGGAGTTCATGAGCCTCATGAAAGTAGCTGGAGCATTGGTGAGACCAAAGGACATGACGGTATACTCATATGAGCCATAGCGAGTAACAACTGCCGTCTTTGGGATATCCTCCTTTCAGATCTTGATCTGCTGGTATCTGATACGTGCATTTTATATCATCATTTATATAACTTTTAGTATCATACTAGAATGTTATTTGCATGATTATATGATTGTTTCTACATGTTTTAGATGATTTTGGGGACTTTCATACAAAGTCCCTATTTTTGGTATTTAATTTCTGGGAGGCAGAAAACCTCCTTTTTCTTGTCTTTAATGTTTCAGGAGCTACAGGACCTCAAATAATAAAAGGAAAAATACTGCGTCAGTTTTTCATCGGGAGAAAGGCAGAGGGAAGAAGACCGAAGAGAGGAGAGCCACGAGGGCCAAATGGGGGTGGCCCACGCGGCCCATGTACCTGGCCGCGTGGGACCCACCAAAAGGTGCCTCGGGCACCTCCTCGCCTGGGGCTTTTTAGCAACGCCTTCGTCTCGCCCGAAAAGTAACGCCCTAATTTTTCCAAGTCCATCCGAGGTCGCGGCGGCGGCGAAACTCCTGATCCCTTCCGAGGGGGGTCAGATCCTGCTGCTCCGGAACTCCGGAGAAGGGGGAAATCATCGTCATCGTCATCACCTCTCCTCCTTGGCGTGGGAGGAGGCCTCTACATCATCACCCCCATCAAGACCAGCACCATCACCATCATCATCACCGTGATCCACTCCGTTCCCCTCGCAGTTTGAGAGTTGCTATACCCTAGATACTTGTCTTGTGCTACTATTCATGTTTGTGATTGAGTACTTGTCATTATTTGGTGGTGAAGTTATAATTTCAGATTGTGTTGTACCACTTATGCCACTGATTATGATCATGTTCGCACGTTGTGAGTAGTTCCCGTATGTTCCTGAGGGCATAGGATGAATTGGCATTGATTTATATATGACATGTGTTGGTATTTTGTCAAGAGTTTATCTTTTATGTGATTCTATGATGGTGTTGTGCGAACGTCGACTGCACAACACTTCACCTTATGGGCTCATAGGAGAACACCGTAGTGTAATGAATTGATGGAGACTTGGGAGGACACGTAAACCTGAGACCGAGTCATGAAGTTATATTATGAGGGTATTAGTATCGGGGACCTTAGAGTGTAATGCTATGGTGGGACTTTAGGTCTTAATAATTCTTGTGCAGTCATTTGCTTGGCCACATGATCCATCATAAGGGGTTGTAGTTTATTTATTTAGCTATACCTAATTATGGCTCCGTCCAAAGAGGATTAAAACTTGACAAGATATTCAACGTGTTGTTTAATAAATCTCTATGCCTAGCATCATCCATGCCGCCCTCGGGAACGTTTGCCACATATAAGTTACACATCACTTGAGCTTGTCCTTTGCCACATAAGAGGATTGGGCTTTCTCTCTTTGAGAGCTTTCACTTGCTACTATCTGTTATCTGCTTGCAATTATACAACTGAAAATACCAAAAACACTGCATCTTTTATTGTTTTATTTATCAATCTTACTAACCAATACCTTCAGCTCCTCGTGGGTTCGACAACCTTTTCTAATTGAAAGGTACTACAATTGATCTCCTGCACTTGGGAGCCATCAAGATACTTTTCTGGCGCCGTTGCCGGGGAGCGTAGCGCTATTGGTAAGAAGTTTGGTAAGGAAACTTGAAAGCTGTTTATCTCATTGTTACTATGGCATTTATGAATCGTGCCTCGCTGCATCTTGCTCTATATGAAAGTGCTTATGCCACTACTGCAAAGGTGGTTGAAACTACTGTGTCTGAGGTACCTAAAGTGGGATTTAAAATTCCCATGGTCATGTTAAAAGAGTTATGAAAAATCCATTTACAGGAGATGGAACTAAGTCGGCACGCGAGCACATGGAAATAATTGAGGACATATGTGGCTTATTCAGACTACCTGGTATTTCAGAGGATCAGGTAAAAAGGAAGCTATTGTATTTGTCTTTATCTGGTAATGCTCGTGATTGGTACAGGTCTTGGATGAAGAGGTCCAGAATGAATGGAGTATCTTGAGGAAGGTTTTCTTTCTTAAATATTTTACTCCTAAAGAAGCTTATGATAACCGCTGCTATATATTCAATTTCTGGCCACATCTGGGAGAGAGTATTACTCAAGCTTGGGGGAGGTTAAAGGAACTCCTTCGCAAGAATCCATGTCATGATCTTACAAGGAAACTTATATTGATAAACTTTTATGTGAGACTACCTATGAAGCACAAGGAGATTCTGGATAATTCATCTGGTGGAAGTTTTACTAATAACACTGAAGAAGAAGCATGGAATTTATTGGAGACTATTTCTGAAAATACTAGCCACTGGGATCTTGATAAAGGTAATGAGCCATATTTTGATTATGAATATTCATGTGTAGAGAATTTCTCTACTTCTATTCTGTTTAAAAATCTGAGTGATACTTTTGGTCTTGATCCTTATGTTATAATTGAAATAGCTAAAGGTTTTGCTGATCATATCTGTGTTCCAAAAAGTGGATTTGAAGTTTATGTTGAACCTGTTAAACAATCTATTGTTGTTCCTAAAGTTATTAAACAGGTTGAACCAATGTCATCTGTGACAATTGAGGAGTATGTTGAACCACCTCCATTTCCAAACCAAGTTAAGGAGAATTTACTTAAAGCTGTTACTAACAAGAGTAACAAAAGATGTTCTCAGCCTTATGAACAGGTGGAAGTCAACACTCAAATTTCTGTTATCAAGCAACTAAATGAAGAAGACCCAGTGGATGTTTATCTATGTGAAGATGCTACCAAAGTCATCAAAGGTAATTCGGCCAAAGTTGGGAAACCTGTTATATCATGCTCTATTGGGACTTCAAGTTATCATGGTCTATGTGATATTGGAGCAAGTATTAGTGTCATTCCATATTCTCTTTATCTTGAGATCAAGCCTGATATTGATCCCATTGTTATGGAAGAGACAGGTATGACAATTCAACTTGCTAATAAAGATTATATTAGTCCATTTGGAATTGTTAGAGATGTTGAAGTATTGATTGGCAAAATAAAATACCCTGCTGATTTTATTGTGCTTGGTTGTCCTCAAGATTCATTTTGTCCTATCATTTTTGGTAGACCTTTCTTACATACTGTTGGTGCTGAAATTAATTTGCCTAAAGAGAAAGTGTTTATTAAATGTGCTGGTGAGAAACTTGAATTTAACTTTTCCAAATTTGCTGATAAACATGTTGAGAAAGAGCCAATTCCTAATAATTTAATTGAAACTCTTGCTCATATAGCTGTAGCTTCAACTGATGTTGTAGAACGTTATATGCTTAATCAAGATGAACCATTTAATGATGAGGAAAAAGAGGCTTTGGAACAAATATTATGGCAACAACCACCACAATTACAATTGCATATCCCACCTGATAATTTAGGAGTGCTACCACCACCTAAAGGGGATCCTAGTTTTGAATTGAAACCTTTGCCTGCAAATCTGAAATATGCATATTTGGATGAGAAGAGCATATATCCTGTCATTATTAGTGCTAACCTTTCAGCTGAAGAGGAAGAGAAATTACTTGATGTGCTAAAAGCTCACCGACCAGCCATTGGATACTCTCTTGATGATCTTAAAGGTATAAGCCCCGCTCTATGTATGCATAAAATTAATCTGGAGGAAGATGCAAAACCTGTTGTTGATTTTCAACGCCGCCTCCATCCAAAAATGAAAGAAGTGGTAAGAAAGAGGTAATAAGACTTATTGAAGCTGGTATCATTTATCCTATAGCTGACAGTAAGTGGGTTAGTCCTGTTCATTGTGTTCCTAAAAAGGGTGGAATGACTGTTGTTCCAAATGAAAAGGATGAACTTGTGGCTCAACGTACTGTAGTTGGTTATAGGATGGTTATTGATTTCAGAAAATTGAATAAAGCAACTCGAAAAGATCATTATCCATTGCCATTTATTGATCAAATGCTAGAAAGGTTATCTAAACACTCTCACTTTTGCTATCTAGATGGTTATTCAGGTTTCTCGCAAATTCCTGTCCATAAGGATGATCAAGAAAAGACCACTTTTACTTGCCCATATGGTACTTTTGCTTACAGGAGAATGCCATTCGGTTTATGTAATGCTCCTGCTACTTTTCAAAGATGCATGAATGCTATATTTGCTGATTATATTGAAAAGATAATGGAGGTTTTTATGGATGATTTTTCTGTGTATGGTACTTCCTTCGATAATTGCTTGTTCAACCTTAACAAAGTTTTACAGCGTTGTGAAGACCAACACTTGGTTCTTAATTGGGAGAAGTGTCACTTCATGGTTACTGAGGGTATAGTTCTTGGGCATAAGATTTCTGGAGAAGGAATAGAAGTTGATCCAGCAAAGATTGAAGCTATTGAAAAACTACCATATCCAAGGGACCTCAAAGGTATAAGAAGTTTTCTTGGGCATGCAGGTTTTTACCGTAGGTTCATTAAGGATTTCTCCAAAATATCAAAACCTCTAACCAATCTTCTGCAAAAGGATGTTCCTTTCTCTTTTAATGATGATTGCATTGAGTCCTTTAATATTTTGAAGAATGCTTTAATCACTGCTCCCATTATTCAACCTCCTGATTGGAACTTGCCTTTTGAAATTATGTGTGATGCTAGTGATTATGCAGTTGGGGCTGTTTTGGGCCAACGTGTTGATAAGAAACTGAATGTTATTTATTATGCTAGTAGAACACTTGATGCTGCTCAAAAGAATTATGCTACAACTGAGAAAGAATTTTTAGCAGTACTGTTTGCTTGTGACAAGTTTAGACCTTATATTACTGATTCAAAAGTCACAATACATACTGATCATTCTGCTATTAAATACTTGATGAATAAGAAAGATGCTAAGCCTAGACTAATAAGATGGGTACTTCTATTGCAAGAATTTGATTTACACATTGTTGATAGGAAAGGGGAGGATAATCAAGTTGCTGATCATCTCTCTAGGATGGAAAGCATACCTGATGATCCTATTCCTATTAATGATAGCTTTGTTAATGAACAACTTGCAATTGTTAATGTTTCTAGTGCTAAAGTTGCATCTCCTTGGTTTGCCAACTATGCAAATTTTATTGTTGGTAAAGTTTTGCCTCCACACTTCACTTCTCAACAAAGAAAGAAATTCTTTTATGATCTTAGACATTATTTTTGGGATGATCCTTTCCTCTATAAGAAAAGTGTGGATGGTATTATTAGACGTTGTGTACCTGAGCATGAACAACAGGCTATTATAAGAGATTGTCATGACAGTCCCTATGGAGGGCATCATGCAGGAGATCGCACAGGAGCAAAGGTATTACAATCTGGTTTCTATTGGCCTACTTTATTTAAGGACTGTGCTGAATATGTTAAATCTTGTGATAAATGTCAAAGAGTAGGAAACATTGGTAGGAGGAATGAAATGCCTATGAATTATTCATTGCCACTTGAACCATTTGATGTGTGGGGTTTTGACTTTATGGGTCCTTTCCCAGAATCAAAGACAAAGCATACTCACATTTTGGTTGCAGTTGACTATGTTACAAAGTGGGTGGAAGCAATTCCAACCAAAAGTGCAGATCATGCCACAGCAATGAAGATGCTCAAGGACATCATTTTCCCCAGGTTTGGTGTTCCTAGGTTCTTAATTACTGATGGTGGTTCTCATTTCTTGCATGGTGTTCTTAGAAAAACTTTGGCAAAATATGATGTTAACCATAGAATTGCATCTCCTTATCATCCTCAAACAAGTGGGCAAGTTGAATTAAGCAATAGGGAAATTAAACTCATTTTGGAAAAGACAGTGAATAAGTCTAGATCTGATTGGCCAATTAAGATTAATGATGCTTTGTGGGCTTATAGAACTGCTTTTAAAAATCCTATGGGAATGTCTCCTTATAAAATGGTTTATGGAAAAGCTTGTCACTTACCTGTTGAACTAGAACATAAAGCTAGATGGGCTATTAAACAACTGAACTTTGATTTTAAAACTGCGGGAGAAAAGAGAATTCTTGACGAATGGAGAAATGAAGCTTATGAAAGTGCCAGGATGTTTAAAGAAAAAGTTAAGATTTGGCATGACAAGAAAATTAAGAAAAAGGAATTCAAAGTAGGTGATCAAGTTTTATTGTACAACTCTCGTTTCAAGTTTTCTGCAGGGAAGCTAGCTTCAAAGTGGCAGGGACCATTAGTGATACAGGAGGTGTACCGTTCAGGAGCTATCCGTCTTCACGGTGACATGAAAGGTAAACCTCATGTAGTCAATGGACAACGCCTTAAACCTTATATTGCAGGAAAGAGCTTCATCGGAAGGGTGGAGGAGTTGAATTTACAAACACCGGAAGAGGTAATTGAGAGAAACCGTGCAGTTCAGAAACCCTAAATCAATAGAAGGTAACTTTTGTGTTGGAAAGTTTCTCGGAATTGCATAAAATTTTACGGAGGTCAATTTTTATGGAAATCATCGTATGGGACAAGAAAACTGGACGAAACGGAGACCCGAGGGAGAAAGAGAGGGGCCCACGCGGCCCAGTACCTGGCCGCGTGGGGCTATCCCTTTTCCACCTCGGAGTCCTTTTCGTCTCGTTTTCGATCCCGACGCTTCGTCTTGACCTAAAAACCCTCAATATATACCCTCTCTGCCGATCTAATCTCGCACCGAGCGTTCTCGAGCGATCTTTGTTTCTGTTGTTTCTGCCTGTCAGGTTTTAGCCATGTCTTGCTCCGGATCCAACCAAGAGGGGGAGAGCTCTCCCAAGGAGGGTGTTGTGAACCGCTACCTCAACTCCGTGATGACACCACCGAAGACCGTGTGCTTCAAGGAGGGCGTGATGCTCGTGGAGGAGGTGAAGGCTCCCAAGGCCACCGGCACGGTGGAGGAAAGGCTGGATGAGTTGGAGGACAAGACCTTCAGGTATGGCACTGTGGTTTACCGCAGCCTTGATGCTCACCACTTCATGAACCTGGAGCTGGAAAGAAGGTTGAAGAGTACAAGAAAAGGCTTGAAGATCTGGAAGATAGTACAAGGACGTCATCGACAAGTGGGAAAGTTCCAATGCTTCATGTGGGATGGAGAACCAGAACTGAATATGAAGAACGCTTCAAGAAGATTGCAGCAGCGCCACCCTCAGGTACAATGATCCACCTACATCTTTCCGTGATGGAAGCCTTTCCATGGAAGATGGCTGATGGGAGAAGAATATGAGAAGGAGGAGCTGCAGCAAAGAAAGACCTGAAACGTCAAGCTTGGGGGAGTTCCACTAGTCTTTATCTCTATTTATCATATCTATCTAGTCATGGTGTGTTTGCTTTTATCGTTTAGTTATCAATATCTCTTAGGCGTGTGTGAGCTCATGGAGCATTATCATGTATCCCTATCTTATGGTTTATCAATGAATATTAAAGTATGGTGTCATCCATGATTCTCTTGTTTGGGATTTATGGGTAACACTCATGCAAATGAGCGTGGCATATTTAGAATTTCAATCACATCTTGCCTTGAAATTAATTAACTTGAGTATGTTGGACAATTATAGAATTATCTCAATATAGAAGAAGTAAAAAGACTTGTGAATTAATAGTTTGAGGTTAAGATATAGTCTTGTAGGATAAGAAGTTGAGAAGACTTAATGAAAAGGATATAAAACACTCTTGTTACAACCTAGTATCTTTTGAGCAAATTAATGATCATGGATATTTCAATACTTATGCTCTTGAATGTGAATGAAAGGAAGGCACCTGAAATTTCAGCTAGCCATGGAAAGTGTAAGAAAAGGGTTGTGTAGAGCATGGGAACTTGATTGAGATATCCATGACTAAAGTTTGCACTAGTTACTAGTCAAGCAAGAGTGATAACAATTTTTATATCTATCTGTCTTTTCATTTGTCTTCTTTTGAACTTGTTATCCAATGAGAGTTTATCTTGTCTTTGAATTTCAGCAAAGTATAAAAGATTATAATGCTTGCCATGAAGAGCAAAAGCATGTGAAAAACAATATGATTCGATTGTCCAACATACAATGGTTATTTGCTTTCAAAAGTAAGGGGTGATTGCTAGAGTTCTACTTATGTTGCCCTCATATGTATGAGTTTTAGATCATTAATCTTATCTTGCAATTGAATATGATGATGATACAATGCCCGTATTTATTTATCAACCATAAGTCCATTGATGCATGTAATGATCTATGTCCTTACTTACTCGAGGACGAGTAAAGGTTTAAGCTTGGGGGAGTTGATACGTGCATTTTATATCATCATTTATATAACTTTTAGTATCATACTAGAATGTTATTTGCATGATTATATGATTGTTTCTACATGTTTTAGATGATTTTGGGGACTTTCATACAAAGTCCCTATTTTTGGTATTTAATTTCTGGGAGGCAGAAAACCTCCTTTTTCTTGTCTTTAATGTTTCAGGAGCTACAGGACCTCAAATAATAAAAGGAAAAATACTGCGTCAGTTTTTCATCGGGAGAAAGGCAGAGGGAAGAAGACCGAAGAGAGGAGAGCCACGAGGGCCAAATGGGGGTGGCCCACGCGGCCCATGTACCTGGCCGCGTGGGACCCACCAAAAGGTGCCTCGGGCACCTCCTCGCCTGGGGCTTTTTAGCAACGCCTTCGTCTCGCCCGAAAAGTAACGCCCTAATTTTTCCAAGTCCATCCGAGGTCGCGGCGGCGGCGAAACTCCTGATCCCTTCCGAGGGGGGTCAGATCCTGCTGCTCCGGAACTCCGGAGAAGGGGGAAATCATCGTCATCGTCATCACCTCTCCTCCTTGGCGTGGGAGGAGGCCTCTACATCATCACCCCCATCAAGACCAGCACCATCACCATCATCATCACCGTGATCCACTCCGTTCCCCTCGCAGTTTGAGAGTTGCTATACCCTAGATACTTGTCTTGTGCTACTATTCATGTTTGTGATTGAGTACTTGTCATTATTTGGTGGTGAAGTTATAATTTCAGATTGTGTTGTACCACTTATGCCACTGATTATGATCATGTTCGCACGTTGTGAGTAGTTCCCGTATGTTCCTGAGGGCATAGGATGAATTGGCATTGATTTATATATGACATGTGTTGGTATTTTGTCAAGAGTTTATCTTTTATGTGATTCTATGATGGTGTTGTGCGAACGTCGACTGCACAACACTTCACCTATATGGGCTCATAGGAGAACACCGTAGTGTAATGAATTGATGGAGACTTGGGAGGACACGTAAACCTGAGACCGAGTCATGAAGTTATATTATGAGGGTATTAGTATCGGGGACCTTAGAGTGTAATGCTATGGTGGGACTTTAGGTCTTAATAATTCTTGTGCAGTCATTTGCTTGGCCACATGATCCATCATAAGGGGTTGTAGTTTATTTATTTAGCTATACCTAATTATGGCTCCGTCCAAAGAGGATTAAAACTTGACAAGATATTCAACGTGTTGTTTAATAAATCTCTATGCCTAGCATCATCCATGCCGCCCTCGGGAACGTTTGCCACATATAAGTTACACATCACTTGAGCTTGTCCTTTGCCACATAAGAGGATTGGGCTTTCTCTCTTTGAGAGCTTTCACTTGCTACTATCTGTTATCTGCTTGCAATTATACAACTGAAAATACCAAAAACACTGCATCTTTTATTGTTTTATTTATCAATCTTACTAACCAATACCTTCAGCTCCTCGTGGGTTCGACAACCTTTTCTAATTGAAAGGTACTACAATTGATCTCCTGCACTTGGGAGCCATCAGTATCCTGACCTCAGATCCATCTTGGAGAATACTGTTGCACCAGCTAACTGATCTAACAGATCATTGATCCGGGGAATAGGATACTTGTTCTTGATTGTCACCGCATTCAACGGCCTATAATCAGAAACCAAACGAGGAACGGTAGAATCCCTCTTCTTGACGAAGAGTACCGGGCAACCCCAAGGTGAACTGCTAGGCTGAATGAAATCCTTCGCTAACAGTTCATCAATTTGCTCTTTCAACAGAGCCAACTCTTCCACCGGCATATGGTAGGGTTTCTTGGAAATAGGAGCAGTACCTGGCATCAGATCTATGACAAACTCCACACTCCGATCAGGTGGCATGCCAGGCAATTCTTCCGGGAACACATCCGGGAAGTCACACACCATGTGTATTTCATGAATTTCAGGAGGGGACAAGCCTTCCATAAAGTAGAGGCTGATCTCCGGTGAGAGGGGAATGATTGAGGATGGAGGTCTTGATTGTGCAGACCAATACTCTACAATGTCGCCGGAAGAAGTGGTCACGGTAATGTTCTTGGCAGCACAGTCGAGATTAGCCCGGTATTTTACTAACCAGTCCATGCCCAGTATGACGTCAATGCCATTTGACTTCAAAGCTACTAGCGCAAAAGGGAAGGACCAGTGACCTATAGTAATCCGGACCTCCGGGGTAACCCCGTCGGTTTGCCATTTGGAACCAGGCGTGGAGATCACCAAGGGACGTCTCATCTTCTCGAACGGTATGTGGTGGTCTTTTGCAAAGGCTATGGAAATGAATGAATGCGATGCTCCAGAATCAAACAAAACTGTAGCTGGGTTGTCGTTGATTCGTAACTCACCCATAAGAACGCCGGGGTCCTCTTCAGCTTCTTCAGCAGTGACGTGGTTCAGGCGACCACGCACGATCGGGCCAGCCTTGCTAGTCGGAGTGGCGGGGGCTCGTGCAGGTGTTACCGAAACAGGTGCCTTCTGGGGGCACTCCCTGGAGTAGTGACCAGCCTGGCCACAGCTGTAGCAAGTGTTTCCAGGTTGGGTAGGTAGCGGAGGACGATACCCACTCCCGCTCGCCCCAGGTGTCGAAGTAGTGGGGCGCGGCGGTGGTGGCCTGTATTCCGCGGCCCTTGGCATGAATGGAGCACGCGGCACAGCGCTGTAGGGAACGAAAACCCTGCGCTTCTTGCTCTGAGAAACCGAGGAACTCGGGTGGTCCCCTTGTGCTGGCCTCTTGGAAGCCTCAAATTCCTTCCTTCCCTGCTCAAGAGTAAGAGCCTGGTTGAACAGCTCCTGGTAGTTCTGGAACTTGAAGGGCAGCAACTCATAGCGGAGCCTCGGCGCAAGCCCCTTGCGGAACAACTCTTGCTTGTCAGCATCATTGGTCACGTCCCGAGGGGCGTAACGAGAGAGATGGTTGAATTGGCACCCATAAGCTCGGAGATCCATACGACCCTGGTGCAGATCCAGGAACTCCCTCCTCTTCAGGTCCATTATTGGCTGAGGTATGTAAGCCGCACGAAAGGCCGTGCGGAACTCCGCCCAAGTGAAAACATGGTCTGCAGCGAATAGCGCCACATGACTCTCCCACCAGCATCCAGCCGCACCAGTCAGGAGGTAGGTGGCAAAGTTGACCTGCTAGGCCACTGGTACATGCAGCGCGCCGAGCTGGCGCTCCAGAGCGCGAAGCCAGTCATCAGTGTCCAGCGGCTCCTTAGCATCGGCGAAGGTGGGTGGCTGCGAGCGCAGGAACTCAGTGAGGGTGTTGCACTCATTGTTCCTCCGGGTATTCTGCTGCACCAACTGCTCGAGCAGCCGCTCATTGCGCCCACGGTTCTCCTCAATGGCCATCAAGACCTGCACCATTGAAGGGGGTGGCGGCGGTTCCTCATCATTGTTGTTGTTACCGCAGCCTCCTCGAGCCATTCTAGAGAATTGACAAGTACACCGTTAGTATCTATCTCCGAATGGTTGAGACAAAAGCATTAGCGTCTACTCAAGTACACAGACTAGGGACGATAATACTTTGGGTAACAACGAACAAGGGACCAACAAGATGGAACTTTGGTCAAAGATCAGCATCATGTACCACTAGCGTGAGATTCAAATGGTTAAGAAACCACGTGATTCAACCCACACTATCCGGCACAATCCGGGACCTTTTGTTCAAGTCCTTGGGTTAAAACCCAAAGAAGGAATAAGTGATTAGGCTCAGTAGGGATAACAGGGTTCTTAAACATCCGAGTCGATTTTGGACTGTATCGCAGCGGGAGCAACCGGACACATAACACTAATGGTAGAACCCAACCTCGTGATCCTAAAGATTTTTGAAGTAACAGATGAGAAGAAAAACTTTTAACTCAAATCGAGATAAGATTGCTCCGAGATTAGAATGTAACCAGATAAGGAGTAAAAAGGATCCAAAGATGGTTTTCACAACTCATTTTTAGGTTAAAAATAATTTTCACAAACACTAGACTCAACGTCGACCAGTAGAAGAGTTTCCTACAGGCAGTCCTGCTCTGATACCAACTTGTAGCGCCCCGACCGCAGAACTATACAGTAATGCTGTGTGTCACCGGTTAAGCGATACAACCGGAGGTTACGGGTTTACCAATCCCCGGCCAAAACCTTTGGCAGGCGTTGCTCGGAATTGATCATCGGCAACGCAACACCCCGATTGATGCCTTAACACAGGCACAACTATCAATGCATAATAGAGAGATCAAGACTTGTGGAACAACTGGCACATCACAGACTCTACGACTCAAAGCATTATAGTTCAACTCTTATAATAGAGAAAGATAGCAAATATTACAACCAGAGGTCACAGACCCAACAGTACATCATGCGGAAGCAAATTAAGTTGTTCTAAACAACAGGATCCAAATTATGGCCTAAGAGTAGGCCTATAGATAACATTCCAGCGCCAGCTGTTCCGGGATGTCCTAGGCTGCCACCTGGGAACCCCGGACTACTCGTCGACGTCCACATAGAACCCACCTTCAGTGTCGGTGAAGTCCTCCACTGAAATCAAATAAACAACATTGAGTTCGACGAACTCTGCAAGATTACTAGAGCTAATAGCTCAATGATTGGCTTTCAAAGGTTTTATGGTTGTTTTGCGTAAAGCTGGTTTTCTTTATAAAAGACATCTGGCATCGACTAATCAGAATATTTTTAAAAGGGGATAAGAAGTAAACTCTTTTCCTTTGATCATCTTCATCAACAACCACCATCAATCACTTCACCTGTCTACCAAGGCACCTCCCCGAATCACCCTCGAGGAAGTCAACCTTTCCTTCTTGGTAGTACCTTTAGTACTCGGGTTTTAATCATTCCGTTCAAGTTTTCTATGGTCTTATCGTCCTTTCCCAAGTCGTCCATAACCGCAGACACGGCTTTTCGAAAAGATTTAACCCTGCAGGGGTGTACAATGTTTACCACGCGTACCATCCGGCCCATTGCCTAGCTTTTAGCTCTCTTCCTTGGAGAGCCAGCTGGGTGGGAGCGGTGTCGACTTCTCCCTCGCTTGAGACTAACCCAGGATCATCAGTGAGGACGGGACAGGTTCAGTGCCTCCAACACCCTGCCCCGTGGCCACTCATTTTCCTAAGCACCACCATCCTCATCCCAGTCCTTGCCACCATCTTCACGCACACGCAAATGGAAGCTCAAACTAGAGGACCCTGGCTAGCCCCGCCCGAGTTATTTAGTCTATGAGGGTTCCTGCTATTGCATAGGCCTCACGCATGGTTGCACGCTCGGTCTTGGTTCAAGAGGTAAAGAACTCGCACTTAGGCGGCGAGAACGAGACAACCCACCACATTCCATGTGGCCTCTCATCCCCGCCTTTAAGCAGTTTATTTATGTCCTCACAATTTTCCACAACATCCGGTCATTCCATCAACTGTTCCAACAATGAAACATCCACCGGACGACTAAGCAATTAAACTAAGCATGGCTAAGCATATACATAGCAGATATAATTACTCAGGCCAACACTTCAATCCTATGGATGTTAGGAAGGATACAGGTAATGGCAACAGATTTCTAATGCAACTAGTAGGATACTCTAACCCAGGCAAAAGACATTTAGAACCGAATGCAATATTATACTGGAGAAAATAATTGCGGAAAATAGGAGGAGACATGCTCAGAGGGGGGATTACGCTTGTCTTGTTCAGGGGGCTGATAATACTGGTCGTCGGGGTATTGCGGTGGAACCCCGACTGCTCGATCTATCGATGCATAAAAACACCGGAAAGACAACAATCAAATATCACACAAGAAAAACAGGTGCAATGCACAAACACATGATGGCATGACATTTTAATGCACTGAAATTTAACTAACAAGTTAAATGGGGTGCAAAATAATTATTTCGACAAGAGGAGATAAAGCCCCATATTTAATTTAATGATTTCCCTACTTTTCTAAAAAAGTGCAGTACTACAAATGTGTTCAAATATGCATGGAAATGATGTTAATGGATGGTCCATATTATTCTGAGCATTTTGATATATTAAACACCCTTTTCTGATTAACCAATAAAAAGTTATTGCATTTTAAAATTTGATTTAATGCTGCCATTTTAGCAAATCATTTTAAACAACATTAAAACTAATTATCCAAGCTTAGTGAAGTGGTGAAACATGAAGTATATTGAGTGCTGAACATTTTGGTATATCAAACTTAATTTTTGGATCAATATTCAATAAGTTATGGATTTTCCAAAAAGTATTTCTTTTCTGCCATTTTAGTTATTTTTACTAAAACAGCAATTAAATTAATTTAGTTGGATGTGTGAGTTATACCAATAGACATGCTTTATTTTTCTGAACAAATTGGTATATTATTTGTAATTTTTGGAGCAGTATTTAAAAAGATATTGAATTTACAAACTTAATCAAATTCCTGTCAGTTTTAAACATTTAAACATTTACAGAAAATGTCCGAAACATTTTATACTCAGCGCGATGCTACCCTGGGTCACTGCCATGCGGGCCCAAGCGCGTGTGGCTGCGCTGGCCACCACGTTCACTGACCGGTGGGGCCCGGCTGTCAGTGCGGGAAAAGAAAGAAAAAGGGGCGCCTTTTGCGTCTGCGGGGAATCGATCCCGCGACGCGCGCGAGTGAGGCACAGGCGCGGTGCCACTGGGCTGCTGCGGTGCTTGTGCTAGGATATAGGTGCACACCCATATGAGGTGGGAACGGTGCACGGCGTCTACTCGCATTCGACGCGTACGGGTGTGGGCTGCACAGTGGCGGCGCGAAGGACCAAATGGTCACCGGAGGCGGCGACGATGGTGAGCTCCGGCGGCGGCTTGCTACGGCTAACGACGCGCCGACAAACTACGGCGAACTGAGATGAACGGAGATGTCCAGGAGGTTGCACTGCTCACCCTCGACGCGTGGGTGCGATCCGTTGGTGCTGCGGTGGTCGGAGGCGACGGCGAGCTTGATCGACGTGCTGCGGCCGGAGAGGAAGAAGACGGAGGCGATCTCGCGAACGACGGCGTCCCGCCTCGATTCCTTCAACGAGGATGAAGAGGAAGACGCGGCGGAGCTTCTGGCGGTCCTGGCTTGGCTCGGGAGCTCTCAAACGACGGTGATGCGTGCGTCAACGGCGAGCTCGAGTTCGGCCATGGGGGAAAAATATCTAGAGAGAGGAGGGGCGACAGAGGGGTGAGGGGAGCAGAGGAGTGCGGTGCTCCTCTTATCCTTGTCGCAGGGAGAGGAGAGCAGGGGGCCCGGGGGCCCTGGCGCGGCGCGGCTTCGGAGCGAAGAACGGGAAGCACGACGTCGTGTCTCCCGGAGAAGACGCCGTTTTTGCACGAAGCCCCCTGATCTTCTTTCTCCATTTACAAATAGGTCCTTTTTCTATATTCTGTTTTTAAAACCAGTAGCACTTCAAGTATTTTATTGAGGCACTAAAACATTTTAGAAAATTATGAGAAAATTCAGGTAGCCTCTCCTTATAATGTAGAAGCTCCACAAAATTTGGGGTTTAAAATAAAATGTTTTGACCAACCTTTGTTCATAGTGTTTCATTATGGCAATTTTGCTAATTTCCAAAATGATATTCCTTTAGAATTTTGAAGCAAGTGCAAAATATTAATTTTGAACTCTTGGAACTTCCTTGACAAATATAAGATGTCAAGATGTTTTTGTTTTGCAAGTTTGAGTGCTTTCATTGATTTGAGATTTTATTGAGGCAAGTTTGGCATTGGTTTTTTTTAAGTGGTGTCAAACCATTTGTTTTCTGTGTTTAGCAAATTAAAATGGATGCCATGATGCATGAATGAAATGCAAAAGTGAAAATTTGGTTCACATTTTAGGTTCACAAACTTGGGGCTGTTACAATAGGTCCGAAACTATCGTTCTTGCGGAGATGTACGCCTCTGCCTCGGACGGACGTACGCTTCCTCTGCGTACACGAAGAGCAGCCGCGGGAGGGTTGCGTACGGGGGCCTTCGTTCGCGTACATCACGTGGCGCACGAGTCACGCGTGGGGTTTCGCGAGTTACAACGACGTGACCGAGTTGAATTTCTATACCTCCCGCATCTCACCACGTGGCGTATGTAGCTTCGGCAGGTTACCTTTGCGAAGGGAAGCCTTCGCATAGCGATACCCCCCCCCCCCCCCCCCTCTCAATATTGGCGCGCAGCAGCAATCCTAATAGCGCCGCGTGGGCGAGCCCAATGTTAGATCCCGTATTGGGAATGGATCGCGCGGGGTCCGAGCGCCTGGCCCAGGGAGGCCAGTATGGCAGAGGAGCTCATCTTTGATAGCAACATGGCCTGCGTATGCTGCGGCCCATGAACAGTTTTACTTTTCATTGTTACCAGAAAACTGAAAATAAATATAGAACTTCATATACAATTTGACCAAGGCTCGCTGAGAATGGAAAAACGAGAAGCAAGGCGGAATAAGGTGAGAAAGCACATAATTTCAAAAAAAAAAGGTGAGAAAGCACATCGCAATTTCATACCAGATGGTCCAGATGGGACTCCATCATCACAAACTCTTACATATTATAGAAGTTCATCATGAAATGAGATTCAACGTTTATTTTACCGAAACCCATGACTATACAGTTTCTGGTTATAGAGAGACACCAACCCTCATCGGTGACTACATGTTTACAAAATGTTTTACATGCTGCTTAAAGTCCAAAATAAGCTCTCTGTCTTTCTTTAGATACAACTCTGATTAGTAAGACCATGTGACGAAGGTCACGTATTATTTGAGGTCTACGGGTGGAAAAAAGTTAGCTGCAACAACAGTACAAATTTGACAGTACTTAAATCCCGTACTTGACTGCAATGTACAATGGGCTGAGGATGGCATTAACATCGAATGACGAGAGAAGAGGAAAAACGTAGATCGAAATGAAACTAGTGTAAAGACCGTCGCATCCTTCTTCGGCCTCAAGTGAAATCCCGAAAATATCCCTCGGAACTGATGGCGGGAGATTCAAAAGCATGTACAATTCCAAAAATGCCCCTCGGGAAGGGATGTACTACACGCGAGAGGCCTGTAGTAAAATGGATAGGAGCCGTCCGATTTCGCCCAATGGACGGCCGATATTCATTTGATGTACCGTAAAACGTCCCTTTTAAAATCATCACAGAGTATGTAAGGAAATTTTGCTTCACTCATTCTCCTAACTCTATTTTCTGGTAAGTGCAATACCACGAAATCTAACATTGACACTACCTCTCATTTGTTTTACTTATTCATAACTCACTCTCCGGGCATATAAATTTAACTTGTACAATTATGTATCATGTTGCAAAAACAACCACAAAACAGCAAAATCAAATATTTGAATACACGATTTTTGTACAATCATAACATCTATTTTGACAAATGCTTTTGGCCGGAACTTAGCAACAATACTCCATTTTTTATAAAACCACCCAACCGGATAAATTAAAAGAATAACAAAAATTCAACATATTTAATTTGTTCAACTTACATAAATTGCAAAAAATATGTATGTGTTCATGTTTACTTGTAGTATCCTTAGATATCATGGCACACATACTCTAATGCTATTAGAGCTTTCTAGAATGCATGATTTTAGGGGTAAGTAAATTGAACGGATAATTATAAATATAGAAACGGTATCCTTAGACCTCTCATAATAGGAGCAACTTAAGTACTAACATGCATACTCATGCAACGCAGGCATATATTCGTGACATCTTTACTATTAAACTAGTGAATGCCTGTGTGTTGCCACATCTCATTAAGTTTTTTTTTAGCGTCACATTTGTCTCACATATAAACATAAATTACTACTATTAAACTAGTTTGTTTTCTATTAAACGTGACATCTATACTATTAAACTAGTAGTAAAGATGTCACCGCCCACCTCTGAGGATAAATATTGAACTAGTTTTTTTTACGCAAGACCACCTCTTTTTCACACAGACAGAATGGCAAATACGAACCTCTCTTTTAGACCGGTTGCATGCTGATGCTACGGCCCAATATTTACCATTGCAGGCAGACATTGAATCAAAGCACTCAAAATTGCGCAAGCACTATACCTCGCTTATAGCGAGTCCTAGTGTGTGCTTGCTAGCTAGCTTATGAAGTGTTTCCGAGTGATTCCCGCGGAACAGTTTGGAATGTTTTGCACGATTTTGTGAACCTTCCATATGTTTTTCTCTCTCTCGTTTTTCGGTATTCCATTGTTCTTTGGTTTTCAACCTGTTTTCCAAATTTTTATTTCTGGTTATTCTGTTCTACTTTCGTATTTATGTTTCTTCTTCTTTTACTCAATTTTCTTTTTGTTTTCATCCTTTTCTCGAGTGAACACATTTTTTACATGTGGAACTTTTTTACCCGTGAACATTTTGTAACCGTGAACACTTTTTACCATTGAACATTTTCTAAGAAAAAGTGTTCACGTATATAAAAGGTTCATAATTGTTTTGAGAAAATATTCACGAAGATTGAAAACATCATTCACGGTGTTCGAATAAATGTTCATGTGGTTCAAAATAAATATTCTCAACTTTGTATGGATTTTTTTTGAATCTACGAAATTTATTTTGATTTCGTGAACTTTTGAATATGCCGACAACTGTTCAAATTACAAAAGAAAAACGTGATTTTTGTGAATTATCGAACTTCCATATTCGTATATTCTTTCTTATATGAGTAGATCTACTTTTTGTTTCTTTTATTTATTTTTGTGTTTCTTTTTTCTCCTCTCTTTTTCCTCTCATTATTAAATTTTTATGTAGATTTCAATGTTCACTAAGCATTAAAAAATGTTCGTACAGTTTCAAATTCTGTTCATGGGTTAAAAAATATTGATATGAATATGAAAAAATGTTTGAAAGATTGTTCGCTAGTTCAAAAAATATTCATATGAGAGGATAGAAATGTTTTCCGATTCAAAAAATGTTCGGACCATTCAGAACTATTGTTCACGAAGTTGAAAGTCTTATTCACTTAATAAAAATTCTTAACTTTTATACACAAAAATATTAATAATAAATAATAAAACACAAAAAGGAAATAAAAAGGAACAAACAAAAATCTTCTTTAAATTATACAAGAATCAATAATCTTTAATAAGTGTAAACAAAATAAAAATAAACACATGTAAAAGTAAGACAAATGAAAATAGAAAACGAAAAAAGCAATCAGGAAATGAAAAGGTAAAAAAAAAGTAAGAAAAGAGAGCGATACCTTACTGGGCCGGCCCGTCCACTAGTAACATAAGCGTTGCTCCCCTAGACAATGCAACAGTCGTTATATAGGGTCCGCCAGCCCAAATTTGGATCCCGTATTGGGACTGGATCGCGCGGGGTCCGTGCATCTGGCCCACTGTGGCAGGGGAGCTCCTATCTGGAGCCAACATGATTCTCATAGAAAAAAAACAAACTGGAGCCAACATGCCCTGCATCTGCTACGGGCCATCTATAGACACAGTTTTCCTTTTTTATTTTTATAGGAATCTATATAACAACCAAAAAAATGTAGGTACTGCATAGAAATTGTTCGGTGTATCAAAAATGTTCTTATATTGGAAAAAAATGTTCAGATGTTTAACTCGTGTATCACAAAAAAATATATAATAACAGTATAAATGTTCATCTATAATTAAATAGTAATGATGCAAATTAAGAAAAATGTTCATATGTGTAAAACATTTGTCCATGCGTGTGGAAATACACGGTCATGTAATTTATAATGCCATGACTTCGGGGATGGCAAACTCGCATGGAGAGAAACCACGTGACGATTGCACAACATATGTTGGGTGGCCCTTATAGTTTTTCCGGTTTTTATTGGATTTTGTCAAAAACAACTTCAGTTTTCGAGTTTTATAGTATTCTGGGGCATTTGTTTAAAAAATACATTGAGGCAAATACACATTGGGCTTGATAACTAAAAAAGATAGGAGATACGACAACACAACCTAAGACCGTGCAAAAAACATGCACTCATGTCGGAAAAAATAGGACATCGAAAGTGAAAACATGCACCCGAGCAGAATAAAAAGGCGGAAAATAAAAATATAGTGGAGTCAAAGGCAAGCCAGAGCATACATTTAGTGCAGGACAAAAGGCGGGACATCCAAACACAGTGCAAACGGAAGGCATTACATATATAACATGCACTAGGGGCATGAAATACACACACAATGAAAAATATTTGCTCATGGAAGGACATTAAATGTGGCGCAACAGAAGGCGAGATAAAAAAGATAGGACATCCTCGTTTTGAATGTAGTTTTTTTCCATCGAATGTGATCTAGTTTTGAAAAGTTCGACACCGTTGAAAATATTTACTAGAGGAAATCGCATGATATAAAATGGCTCACTGTATTATTAGGTTATTTACATTGTTCTAAAATCATCAATAATATGTATCATCAAACGCGTGATTTGATTTTTGTAATTGTCCCTAATCGATAAGGCTATAGGGACACATATGGTTGACTCACTTTGAGACGCAACGAGCAGTCTCAAGTATAATGCATATGCCATGTATTTAGCCTTGAAGCCTCGCATAACCCGAATCGTGAATCGATTTAGTAGGAGTCTATCAAACGCTACGCCGTAATTGAGTAGTTACAAAGGATGATTTTTGGCTAGCTGGGAAGCAAGCTGTGTCAGTTAACCAAGATAGGAATTTCCCCTCGTCTCAGAGAGATATTCTCTGAAAGAAATGGCTTGCACCTCTTCCTTCACAGGGTTTGCAAAAACTCTCACGTCGTCGGCTTGGAGGGATATTCACATGTTTAATTATGCAAACAGACGCAAAATGTTAACCGTTTTTAACCCGGTTTGCCGTTTGTCTATTGAGAGTCACAAGGTTGACACGTGGACACTAACAAGTGGGGTGAAAGAAGCACTGTGTACTTCCTCAAACAGACCAGTGGACAGGAAAGCGCGTTGTGCAGCCCAAAAAAAAAGGTGCCACAAGGCCGTCTCCTTTTCACCGATCGGGCTTGACCAGACGACGCGTAGGCTTCTAGGGATCGTCACGTACTAGGAAAGCCCATCTCGTGTATCCACGGGCGCCATCCGTTCCGTAGCCCACAAACTCACATGGGCCCATATTTTCCTTCTTTCGGAACGACCTTTTTCCATTCTGGGATCACGACTATGGTGATTATGGACACCGATCCCAAGCGAATCCAATGAGTACGCCCTCTAATCATGGTCTCCATGGATGGGTCACGGGTCTGATTCTTCAAAAGCGAAGAAGATATCGGTGACGAAGCTAAGCCAAAGAAGAAGTGCTGTGGGCTGCATGTTTGTAATCATCGCACAAGATTTCCAACATCAACACGATGAGCGAAAAGTTTGCAAGGATGTTGCTTGGACCGTCGCCCTCATGATCTCTTCAATGGATGGAGGGGCGCTCGCGAAAGATTTTGAAATCCTATGCGCGAGGCGAGGGGATCTGCACCGCAGTAAGAAAAGCATGGTAAAAAGAATCGGTATGACTCTCTGCATGATCTGCTCCTCTCAGCAGCAGCAGGAGGAGGAACAAAGGACGAAGTAAGAAACACCACCTGCCAGCAGAATCAGCAATGTTGGTCGGGCGGCGTACATGGGTACCAGCATGTTCTCGTGTCTTTGTCTCTAGGCCGGTGTGATCACATCACATGGGTCCTGCAACTGCAAAAGGAGACTGACAGTAAAAGAAAGAACAACCGCTCCGGCAGCAGAGCAGAGAATCAAGGATCGAAATGGGAAACCACGCTGCGGCCGGAGGAGGCCTCGGTCAGTGTTCTGTTTTCTTCTCTTCACCGACGACGGGTCGATACAAGTAGTAGCGGTGTGTACTTTCTGATCATCAGACCCAGCACAAAAGCAACAGCCAGTCGCCATCTCTTCTCTTCTTGTCTCGCCTGTCTTCCTCCTCTGTTCTCTTCTTTCCTGCGCTTGCTGCGGCTCAGGGTGTGTCGATGGGGAGGGCGCCGTGCTGCGACAGGGCGGCGGTGAAGAGGGGGCCGTGGTCGCCGGAGGAGGACGATGCGCTGCGCGACTACATGCAGCGCTACGGCAACACCGGTAGCTGGATCACCCTCCCCAAGAGAGCCGGTCAGTGCTCTCTGCTCGTCTCTCTGTCCCTGCCGTGCCTTGCTGATCGATGCTTGATCGTGTTCTTGATTGATGCATCTGTGTTGGGTGTGCAGGTCTGAGCAGGTGCGGCAAGAGCTGCCGGCTGCGGTGGCTCAACTACCTCCGCCCGGACATCCGCCACGGCGGCTTCACCGACGAGGAGGACGCCGTCATCTACTCCCTCTACAGCCAGCTCGGCAGCAAGTAAGCAGCTACGAGTCCCGCCCGCCATCAACCACGCCTCTTTTCCGTTTCCTGGCCGGCATGGCATGACCGAAACTCTCTCGCGCGCGCTGGCATTAACCAACCGCAGGTGGTCGCTGATAGCGTCGAAGCTGGAGAGGAGGACGGACAACGACGTCAAGAACCACTGGAACACCAAGCTCAAGAAGCGCCTCGCCTCCGCCTTCTCCGCCGCCGCCCCCTCCCCGTCCTTCTCGCCGCTCCCAGCGCCGAATCCTCCGTCGTCGCTGCTCCCCCGTACCGCGCCGGCGCCGACGGTGAAGGCCGAGTCGACGTACGGCTACGAGGGCGACTACTTCCTGGCGCCGGGCGCCGCCGCGCTCCAGGACCCGTTCATCGCCGCCGAGGGCTCGACGTCGGCGTCACTGTCGGCCGCGTCGTCGGGGTCCAACTGGTCGGCGGTCGACAACGGCGCGGCTGACGGGGCTTCTTCGCGGACTTCTGCGCGGCCGCCGGCTCCGACCTCGCCGCGGCGGACCAGTTCCTCGGCGACTTGTACTACCCTCTCGATCCGACCTTGTCACTAGTGTAGTCGATTGTTCTCTGTTATCGGAAGCTCGGTAGAGCAATGTGGCACAGGCGTGCGCATGTTCTTGGTGATGGTGATCGATCAAACCATCGTACCTGTTCGTCCCAAGCATTCGGAATCCTGATCGCCCGTTCGATGCCGTGTCTTGGTCAGCAAATTCGCTACAAACTACAGTTGCTATATCTATCAGACAAGGAAGAGCTACTTTTCTTATGTCTTAAATTTGCTGTACATGGGTTAGCAAAATTCAGATTGTGTTCCTTGCGATCATCATATGAACTAATTCTGTATGTTCTGAATCCTGACCAGTTTCCTCATTACATTTGAGCATAATCAGCATATGCACAATCAATGAGACATACATGTTTGAATTGCAGCTCTTTGCTCTGAAATTCAGTGTAGGCAGTGAAACAAATTTTGCTTCCACCCTCTCTGATTTGAGATTAGATGAAGTGGTAGCGTGCTTGTAATTCAAAATTTCAAACGCACATGCATGTTACGATGCGCCCATGTGAAAGGCCGTGCTCCGATCCTTGCACACAAATTGCATGGGGAACGCGAGGGTGAAAGATGATGAGCCATGACCGATCTCAAGATTCGCTTGCGTGCATGATGCGCGCCGGGCCTCCAAGTGGGAGTAGTAACACCAAAAGGGTCCATGGGAAAATTCGTATAGCCGGGCAGACAGCCATGGCCCACGCAAAGAAGAAAACACTGGACGGGGGGTGATTAGTATACGGCTAATGACGACCGCCCTGTGTGATGATAGAGGCAGATCTTTTTCTATGATATGAGGCCTGATGATCGGACCGAGTGATTGATCAGACTTTGTTTCTGTGACGGGTAATGAGTAAATGCTTTTTTAACCGGGGGTCATTTTTATCTTTTGCTTGACTCGGAGAAAGACGACAATTACACCTACCGGGTAGGATGACATTTTTATGATCTGTAGTGATGGCGAGGAGAGAACTCACGGATGAGATTAAGCTGGCACCGCACAACAACAAAGTTATCTAGTTACTTAAGTGAAACACGCTGCCACCATCGGTAGGGAGCCGCGGTGGTGAAGATGTCATCGACAATGGAGCGAGGCGGCAGCGGAGCACTGGACTTATTGATGGGGGCACGACACCGGAACCGGAGAGGAAGGGGTGCGACAGAGTTTAGATGGATGGAAGGGGCAGCGACTGACCAGCAGAGGAGGCGATTTAAGAGGGCGGGGTGGAGAGACGGTCGTGAAAGGCCGTGGCATGCGATTCGACCGACGGTGTCTACAGGGGTGCGATGATCTTCTTCCTCTCGACATCCTTTTGTTTTGCTGTCCAAAAACCGCATAAGCCCTCGCGTGAAGATTAGCATCGTGCTTACTCTTACTCGAAGTATACTTCAATTCGTAGCCTACTTTTTTTTACTTGGCATGGTGGTGCATGTATGCACACAATGGGTGTTGCAAGGGCTGTGGCCGTTTTGAAACTTGTCAGTACAGGAATCATCATAGCAGAAGGACGCGCAGTGCGTGCCTCTCTACCAGGTCAGTCCTTGTCGATGGAAGTTTCAAAGTGAAACAAAAAGAAGTCGACGTGGACGAGACTGTGGCCGTCCATCCGGAGATGAACGGCTGGGGACTTGCGTGGTTGCGAGCCGTACGTGGTACCCGGGCCGGGCCCGACCACCAACGCAAAAGATCGAGCCGCTTTCTGTCGAGGTCGAGAGGGGTTGAAAACAGAGACGAAGCTAGAACAAAGATTCACTGGTGTTCGTCTTTGTTGTGATGGGGTCATCTTATATAGATTAACAGAATTACTAGTGTTTTAATGAAGGTTTTGCTCACTACCACTGGTGTCAGCTGACACCAGTGCGTATGAAGCAGCTCCGTCCCTGGAAAAGAAGAACACACTTTTGTTTCACTGCCGACGCAGCCATGCCTTGTTACATGTCGTCGTCGAGCTCTTTTAATTAACTTGTCTTCCCTGAAAAATCCCTACACCAGTAGTACACTAGCTAACTAGTTGCAACAAAGAGAACACTATTGCTGCAGTTACGTGTTGTTACAAACAAACAATGCGATATTAAAGAAAAAACGCAAATTATTCGCTCCATGCCCATAGGGCCAAACAATTCGATTTCCCTGATTTGTTTTCCCGCCATATTCGCTGAAGAGGTCACATCAGAATTTTCAAATCAAACGCCCCAATGACATATGCATGATTGCTCCAAAACAAGAGATCAAACAATCGTAACGAATACATGATCCCCTTTTTTGGATGCAATTGAGCTGAGCAGCATATAATCGTGGTTCTTGACGCATGTGCATGTCCTCCCAAAACACCAGGTTATATGGAATCATTTTTCTCTTTACACGGCTAGACAGGTCACGCTGATCATGCAGCCCCCTTTTAGGCTCCGTGATAGGGAGAAGACGCGCTGCTTTGAGCTTAGCGTCTAGCTAATTAAGCAAGCGACTTCACTTGGCTCTCCTCGATCGATCGATTGAGTCCTTGACAGCGAGAGGCGCCTCTCGTGTCGCGGAGTTCCTGTCATGTTTCTGGGTTCTCTGATTATTCCGGCACGACAAAAGCGACGGGGCTAATTCGTCGCTGTTCCTTCATTCTGCTGCTACTAATCACGCGTTAAAATTGCTGAAGGAATCTCACATTGTGCTATATATGTCAATTGTGTTGTAGCTCTTGTGTTGTGACTTAGTAACAAATCAATGGCCTGCTAAATGAGATTGTTTTCAAAGTCTAGGTACCCTGAATTAAGAGAGATAAATGCTACTGTACTAATAGTACTCCCTCCCTCCAATAATAACCGTCTCAAGTTTACTAAGAAGTGGATGTATCCATACATGTTTCATGTCTAGATACATCCAATTTTTGACAAACTTGAGACAGTTATTATTGGACGGAGGGAGTAGAAGTTGATTAATCGAGTGAGGTTCGAATTATAGTTGCCGGGAAACTCAATTCGGTTTGCCTGTTGCTATCGGGAGCACAGGCTAGATTTAAAGTCAGCCGAACCTTGGACGTCTGACTTGGCCTCTAGAATGATAAGACGGGAGGGCATATATAGCGATTTCTTTAGCTGATCGCAATCAACTTGACCGATTTAACTAGGACATTATACGTGGGATAACGGGATAAGTAGACTCTTTTTCACGGGCCTGCATGCAATAGCTTTATATATATACTCTGATGTAGATGCGTGTATATATACGCACAAGTTGCACACTGAAAAATTGGAATGGCTTACGTCTTTAACGTGTCAGCATTGCGTGTCAGCGTGTACACTGGTTTAATTTTCAGCTGGAATGATGCATGTATCGATGCTACGTATATAAATGTGTTTGCGAAGTCATCCGTCATCAAGGCGGCTTTGTATAAGGGATGGCCGGAACTAATGATTAGTGAGTAATATACACACGCCTAGTTTGTCAGAGTTTGAAGCAAGTGATGTTGAGTTATGCATTTTCAAGGGCGGTCATATCATGGAGAATAAAATGCGCATGTAACTGTTTTACCACATATATTCAATACTTCATTGCAAAAAGGATACTTTATGATATAGTTTTTATTGGAGGAATCTTCCCAAACACATTGTTCTGACACTGTTTTTTTTTCTCTTGCTCCCTAGAGAATAATTTGTTGTGCCCCACATTTGAGAGAGCTCAACACACTACATATACAAGGGGAAGTACCCCAAACACAAACGGGAACACAACAACATGTAACTTATGCAAAGCTTGAGCACTCAACCTACTACTTAATCAATCTACTCGTGCGATAGCCCTTTTGGTAGTACGGCTATATGTTCTTTCATTCAGTCTCCCTCCAACACTTCAGGACGGTAAAAGTTGAAACACCTATCTCGGCATATCTTTGCCTAGTTCCTCCACTTGACTTCACCACAAAGATCATCACCACTTGGTGAAGACTTCAAGTCCCATCACTGCCTTCAATGAAAGCTTCACCGTGTGCCTCCACGACGACTCAAGATCCAACATAAATGAGTACCCCGGGCCGGCCTCCAATATTCAACCCTTGTTGCGAGAAGTATTTTCAATCTCTCAGATGTGTCAACAGGGTTTGTGACAACCCAAATATAATTGAGAATACGAGTATAACTAGACTCGCCGAGTAAAATCGAGCGTGTCTGATGACGTGCTCGACTCAATATGGAAGTACTCCCCATGGGTGAATATACATTAAAAGATTCCTAAATGGTGTTTCCCGTGATTTATGACAAGCCAATTAGGGAACTAATCAATATGTGCAAATTTTGTAGATTTTAGTCTCAATGATCATGATGTGATAAGTTAATCATGCTAATATTCTTTTGATCATGGAAATTGCAAGAGTGGATCATGTTTAGCGACCCTTAAAAAGTTAGGAAATTGATAGGCTCATATGCATTGTAATTTTCATTTCTTGAGTCATAGATATGATGTACTATCAAGAGGAGTACTTAGCAAAGAATGAGGAAAAGGGATCCCACAAAATCCCACAATTTTTCTTCATAATCCACTAAAAATGTCCATAGTCATCTGTTTCCATATACCTAATACCTCCGGATGTTTCCGTCCCGGTACGTTTTTACATGTCTCTGTTTCTGTCGGCACTAGAGAGAGGAAGTGTAGCCAGAACCACCACGTGTAAACTTTGGCCAGGAAAGTTTTCTATATTGGGTTAGTAATTTCAAGTCAAATCTATCCAACACCTCCGACTATCTTTACTATTAAATGGGAGTTGGTGTTTCCTACGTCGCCGAGCGAACCATCCCGCTCTCGCGCGATCTGGCCGTCGTGTGCCCTTCGCTCGAGCGCGCCACATGGGCCAAGCGCAGGGCCGGCTCTGACCCTAGGCGACCTTGTGCGTCGCACAAGGGCCCACGTCTGGAGGGGGCCCATCACCGCATATATACAGCTGCTAATCTTCCGATATAGCTGAAAAAAAGTACAAAGCGCCCAGCCAGCGCAATAGGCCATCGAGGAGAGCAAAGGCACGCTGGCACGACGATCGATCTGTTCGCACTTCGCCTCGGCCATCAATCGAACTCATTAAAAAATTGCTTTTTATTTTAGGTAATCAAACTGGATAACTAGATGGAATATTACTTGTTTTTGTGAATTTTTAGTTTTTCTGTCGTAATATGACATTGCTTAAGTGTTTATCGATTATTTATAGACGTCTTGAAAAAAGTGTAATCAGATGTAAACTTTTAATATTTTGCGTCTACATATCTTAATATGCGTCATATATATTTTTTCATAGGGGCCCATTTTTCTACTTTGCTCTAGGGCCCCGCAAAATATAGAGCCGGCCCTGGCCAAGCGGCCCAAAACAACCCCGCGCCCATTCGACCTTTCTATCCTCTCTCTCGGTCTCTCCTCATCCGCGCGACCCTGTCGATCTTGGTGAGCCGGTGCTAGGGCGAGCGAAGAGGAACGAGGAGCGAAGATGAGCTCGTGGCGGCGCGATTTCTAGGGGTCACAAGGGGCAAGGTCGGAGGCGGGGATTCCGGGGAGAGGACGCGAGCGTCATGGTCGTGGCGACGCGAGATGGGGGACAAGGCGAGAGGAGCATGGCGCGCGCAGCTCCACTACCCGCCTCCTCTGCATCGTTCGGGTCCGGCGGCGTGGCCCATCTTCATCCCACCCGGCGAGGCCTGCTTCAAGTGCCGCTCCGGCTTCCTTCTCCGTCATTCATCATGATCCAGTTGCCACTGCCTCCCCCATCGTCGGACACATCCACGGCGAGGTCTGCAATAGTAGGGCGTCATGGAGGGGCGTCGTATTTGGGCAGATGTGTCTGCGTCTGCCCTTCGTTGCTGACATCGATGAGGCCGCCTACACAAGCTGCAATCAGAAGCGACCCCCATCTCGCCCTCTCCATTCACGAGATAGCTACGGGCTGCGAAAGATCTGATGGATTTTGCGTGTCGCTCGGTGTTTACTGCAGGACATCCACGATTGGATTGGTCAGCTGAGGCCAGGCATATATGATTTCCTTCCAATTCGCGTTAAAGCAGTTCGGTGTAGCACCTGATGTGTGATTTCTAACAGGGAACTCAGCTGTTCTTTTTTTTGCATAGAGACGTCGGTGGGGGACGGGTGCACAGAGAGCCTGCCGGCGGCGTTTCCTTGGTGTGGATCAGAAAAAGGGAATGAGGTACTGACGCCGTTCCTTGGTACACTGTCTGCATATTTCCCAGCTGATGCAATGTGGTTTCTTACCTTCTGTGCTGCCATTCGCGTGCAGTCTGTTTTTTTGCATGTTTCTCATATTCTATTTTGCAGGACACTAACTTGAAGCACCTCAGGACCACAGTAGTCAGTAAGGCACACATGGATGATGTCCAAATTCTTGGCAATGGCCTGTAGGTAGTTCTGAGCTCTACTCCACAGTTTTGTAGTTTGGAAGCTTGATTTGATTGCATTGGCGTCGATGTCCGACTTCGATTTCAGTAAGTGAACCCCAATTTTGTAGGTTGGTCACCACATATTCCATCTGGTATTTCACTAAGTGAACCCTATGGATTGAATCTTATCATCGTCGGAAAAAGAACAACACGAAAGGTAGGTTCTGTCCATCTAAAATGATGGGAATAAGGGCGATTGAGTTAGGTGCTGGTTGTGGTCTTGCCAGACTCGGTAAGCTGAATTTCGTTATAATTTTGAGGTTCTCTCTGGATAAAAATATTTTTTCCTTAACTTTGAGAATGGCATTGCTGGGTTGTGATGTTCTTAGTTCTTACAACCGACAAAGTTGGGGTGCTCCTGTGGACCACGCAGTCAATCCTGACTAGGGTTTTGTTATCCAGGAGAACAACGTAACTGCTCTTAGCAGCAGATGCTTATGTTATAATGCTTAGTAATCATTCAAATTTTCATGTGTTCTTTCAATGGAATATTTTACCAAACAATGCTGCCAATTTTTGATATTCTTTTTGTTGTTTTTTCTGCTCTTCCTTGATCTCCTCTTTAGTTTGTGTTTGATTCCATGTACACTCCAGAACCCCTTTTGCAGGAACCTGCAGATGTTATCAGTTACAATTTACAAAGCCATTGGAGCAGTGTCTTGCCCAAACTAATTAGTTATGTGTGTGTAGATGGATCTGATTGATAGCTATGTGTGTGTGGATTTGATGTGCTACTCCGTGAGAGTAGGAGATCTGGGTTGTATTTAATGAAGAAATATTCTAAAACATGCTCCCTGGCTAGAAAATATTCAATAAAAAGCAACGCACCGGGTTCTTGTTATTACTAATTAATGATGCGATCGCCTGGCCTTAAAACTTCAGAATATACTTTTCTTCATTGGAAATAAATAAATTATTTTGCTAGGACCTTTAAAAAATGGTAAAAGTGTCGGGAACTGTTGAAATGTCATAGTTTGTGTGTGTTACTATGCCGCAGATGACGTTTATAGACTGTTCAATACCGTTTATAGAGTGTGCAATACGGGACATTTTCAGGATTTAATTTAGTTTTTATGACATTTCTTTTCTACATTCAGTATTTTTTGAGATTTAATAAGAAGATGAATTATTAAGACCAAGTGAAATTATATTATTTTAATTACTTGATTTGAGGCAGTGAAAAAGCAAGTTGGTAGACGGTTTAACCGTATGTGCATTGCGCAAATTATATTTTACTCAACTTTGACGGGCCGTGGGAACGCTCGGGCATTCAGCTATTTCTTTAGCTTGTTAGGTGATTTAAAAATTTCTTCAGGTGTGTTCCGATTTTTTTATATGTATCTCCTGGTGTGTTCAGATCTTCTCTGATTTTAACTTAGTGCCTTCTCATATTATTTATTTATAGAAGAAAATGCTCTCTGCCGATCACATTTTAGTGAACAAGTTTGTAGGCCTGCTAGAAATATGCTGCTCTATGTATGAAGAAATGACAATCAGATGTCGGTATACGTGTGTATAAAGTGGCCCCCTCTGATCACATTCTAGCGAACAAGTTAGCTGGTAAGAGATGACAATCAGACGTAGGTATGTGTGTGTACACCCTTCCTCTTATTTACCATTTGTGTCAGCTCATAGCTACTTCTGATTACCACTTTAGAATATATATATATTTTTTGTTTCCTACTAGCCGCTGAAGAAACATGCTTACCAGTTCATTTTCTTATTTCTCATACAAGCTGTTATATCATGTAGAACTTTGACACACCAATCAGACCTGGAGCTGAAGGTAGATGCGGTAGCCGGCAGAGTGGAGCTGGAGGTGTAGTTGGTCGCACCCCTAGCATCATTGTTGGAGGTGAAGGGTCGACACAAGTTGCCATTGCCTGCCAATTGTTGCTATATGTATATTTATTTGAATCAGAGAGATAATGCTGGAGCCTGGAGCTGGCAATGTTGAACAAGTTCAAGCAAGGGATGGGATATATGTATAGCCTAGACATTCCTGTTATTTGTATTCCGAGGTCAGATTTTGCAGTTCACTGCACAAATCATGACACATTAATGTTTTGCAGGTTGAGGCAACGACTGTGATAAAGTGAGTTTAGAGGGGTACATGATCGTCAAAAATGAAAGTGGTAGATGCAGTGTTTTTCTCCATCGGCACATCTGCAGTTTGTGACAACATCAATGCAAGGCAATATATAATCATGATAGGAAGCATGAGTACAGCACTCACAAAGATGAGTCTCCAGATACGAAAATTTTAAGTTGTCAAGATTTTTTGGCGCCAGAGAAGGTAGCAACAACAAATTATGAACGATGGTAGGAGTGGTAGTTACTTTAGCAATTTTTAAGATGTACTGAGAAGAACTATGCGACATAGAAGGAGCAAATAGCTTATACAATATGGTTCATATTCGGCCTTTGAGCGGATGGACTTTACTTTTAAAAACGCATGCAAAAGAAAATATAACCCAATGTTAGAATTATTTTGTTATATCCCTAGATTGATCCCTCTAGGAACTTCATGCCATTTTATCTAATATAAGCTGATTCAGAGATGTATTCCATTGAAAACCCATGGTATATTATGAACGATTTTCTTATTCATAGATGGAGGAAGACGACACTCAAATTTCTGCTTGGAGATATTATTTTCAAAATATTAATGTGTATAAAAAAAAGACCGTAGCAACGCACGGGCACTCAACTAGTAAATTTATAGTTTCCAGTCCAAGCTCAGTCATTATGTTGTTCTATTCAATCTGTTACCTCTACACGCTCACATTATCCGGATGAAAACTAGCCATTATTCACATCACAACCTCCAACCTTTTGTGTCTTCACTTCCCGATGAAAACCATCTTTTGAGTGTTCTGCTCTTGTCGGTACCTCTGAGATCCAGTTTTCTCGCTCAGAAATTCAGATTTCATTTGTGTCCGGTACCTCTAGGTTTAACCATTAGGTACTACCGGAGGGTAGTTAGTTATTCATGTAACTGTCGGATTTCAACTTTTATGGTACAGAGCAACCCAAGGACATGACTACACCAAGCACAACCATTGGTCCTATGACAAGAGCTAGGGTCGAAGCTCTCCATGATAAGGTGAACACGCTCCTCTCTATGTGTGACCTCGACACCCCTTTGAATGGCTTGCTACTTCATTCTGATACCTTGTGTATACTCAGATACGACTCTCATGAAGATTCTCGAGGAAGTGCCGAAGATGGACAAGAGACAAATCAAGAAGATGAGAAGACTCATATGCCAGGAGGCGGTACTACCGGACCAAGAAGCCGTACTACCGCCGGCGTTGCCAGAAGCAACACCAGTGGCGCAACGCATGCTTCTGGAAGCGGTACTACCGCCCTGCCCAGCGGTATTACCGCCGACCGACGGGGACCGGTACTACCGACCCCTACCGCCGAAGGTACCTATGGAAATAGCCCTCAGGTCGTATTAGCGCTACCGACTCCGGTACCTGGCGGGTAATACCATCCGCCTCAACGCAGCGGTACTACCGCCGTTGAAGTGGTACTATTACCCTGCCTGTGAGCAGCTCGGGCTGAAGCCCTTGTAATCCACCTACCACACCCCTTCACGGCTTTGACTATAAAAAGACCTTGTCCTCTTCAGTTCTGGGGTTAGATAAGATATGAATTGACGTTGCTGAGCTTTGCTCGTACTTTCCCCATGTGGAATCATGACCTCTCCTTATATTCATCTATTGAGTTGTATCAAGACCTCTTCTACTAGCTTCTACTTGCCAATCTTTACCCTTGTGGATTCTATTGGCCGGTGGACCGACCGGTGAGAGAAACGATTTCAATTGAGAACGAGATTGGCTTGGGTTTTGAGAATCGGGGACTACCATCGGGGCCGGTTACCAATTGATCTACCTTTACAGGTTTTGCTAGTCATCCCTCACGCCCCCAAATCCGTGAAGATTGGGACCCCTACCCACATCATTTTACATATAAATAGCAAGCCACCCAAGGGAAAAATTAGCAAGTCATTCAAGTGTTTTTTCTGAGAGAAGAGAGACATGCTTTCTCTACCATTGCTCTATCTCAAATACACCACATCATTACTTTGTGAGATGTAGACTGCAAATTTAGCCATACCTTTTTTCCTTCGGCACGTGGGTTTCAAGATCCAAGTGCTGCCCAACTATTTTTACCTCTTGGAGGGCGTGCGCCTCCGAGTTGCTTAGAGAGTCACTTGGTCGGTGTTTCCTGCTAACGTGGTACTTTGATGTGATGAGCGGCGGTGATGATGTTTGCAGGATTCTGGCCCTCTTGGGAGCGTCATTGTGGTCACCCCGCGATAGAGCTCCGGGTGAACATCCAGGCCTGTCCTTGGCCTTGCCGACGGGGCACTTTTTGTCATCGCCCTCTTGGGGCATCGTCGCGGAGCTCCAATATGTTTCGACCGCATCACGTTGTCATCGGCGGGCAAGTTTGGCCCATGTCTCGAAACTCGTTTGGCCTCATATCTTTTACACGTGACTTCGTTGTCACCGCTCCCGGCCCGCGTTGTGTGTTGATAGGATCGATGCTCCTAGCCCAGAGCGAGAGGACAAACGGTTCTCGCCGACATGAGAGACGTGGTGTCACCTCTAATTGATTGCCTCATGGGCCTCTTGGTTGGGTGGGGGGGGGGGGGGGGGGGGGGGTAATCCTGTATTTTTCTGTTATTTCTGATTTGCAGCATTCGGGACGAGCTTTATAAAGCCCATTAAAAAAAATTAAAACTGTTATTTCTAAGTTTCAAAGAAATATGAAGAAAAATCTTGTATGTAGACAACGATTTTTTCTACTAGTGTGAAAAAACCAATGCGAAATATTTTGTATTTTTTGTGTAGATGAGAAATATCCGGATCTGAGTTAGTGAACAGTACAAAATTCGAAATTTTCAGATTTTTCAGGATTTGCCATTTTTGCAGTCCGGAGTATTAACCGTAGATTACATCATGGCAACCTCTAGGAATTTTTGAATTTTTGTGAAATTTTAAATTTTGAAGCCCATTTCAAGTTTTCAACGCAACCACTCACGTGCTGGACTGCGGGGTGGCCGGCCGAGTGAGAGTGCGTGCGTGCCAGTAGGGAAGAAAAATCCGACCGTTGAGGCCTCTCTCCTGCCGGAGAGCCTTTAAACCCCCAAAAGCTGCGATCCAGAAATTCCCCAATTCCAAACTCGCCTCGCCGCTCCCCCACCTCTCCTCCTCGCCCCTGCGCTCCCCCCGCTCCACCGCCGGCCAGCCATGGCGATCTCCACCGACTCGCGCACCGAGGAGAAGGTACGCCCAAGCTCGCTTGTCGCCCCTCCCCCGTCCCCCCCTGTCCGGATCTCTCTGCGGTTCTTGTGGGAAATCTTGGGGGGTGTTGGATCCGTAGCGCTCGATTCTTGCGATTTGACGAGCGATGGGCGCCGGAGTCTTCTTGGGGTGTCTGTTTGCTCGTATTCTTGCGCGAATCAGTGGCGATCTGACCCCCATTCACGTTTTGGGGTGGACTCGTGGTTAGGGTTAGCTAGCTGATGTCAGCCGTTGAAAGGATCCCGGGCCTCTTTTCTTGGTTGGTTCAAGATTACATTTTGGGGTCGGTGAAGCAAAGAAACCATCGATTTAGGCGTATTTTCAGGGTTTGCTATACTATCTGGTTGGTATTTAGTACGCAACTTTAACTTGCCTCTCGATCTGGACGGCTCGGTACATTTAAGCGATTTCCTGTGCGTAGTGGTATACCATGGCCCCATTTCAGCTTCTTGTGGTGGTTTGCATGGTTAGATTACATTTTGGGTTCGGTTAAGCAAAGAAACCATCAATTTAGGTGTATTTTCAGGGTTTGCTATACTATCTGGTTGCTATTTAGTGCGCAACTTTAACTTGCCTCTCGATCTGGAAGGCTCGGTACATTTAAGCGATTTCCTGTGCTTAGTGGTATACCATGGCCCATTGCAGCTTCTTGTGGTGGTTTACATGGTTAAAAGATGCATCTTGTGCGCATTATATTGTTTTGGCCTACTCAGGCATCTTGAGATTCATCTGCATAAGCTCTTCAGTTAAAATGGAACTATAATGTTGTCTTTTTGTCGACTCCCTGTAGGCTGTGCAGCATTCGCAGGAGGAGAAGCGGTGGGTGCTTTCTGACTTCGACGTTGGGAAAGCACTTGGGAGGGGAAAGTTCGGCCATGTTTACTTGGCCAGAGAAAAGAGGGTAAGTAAGATGCTGTAGGCCATCTATCTCGTCAGTAATCGTAGAATATTATGTTCGTTGCTGTAGTTTATCCCCTTATTCTATGTAGTAGGCACATTAACTCAGTGTCATGATATAAGTGAAGGAATATATGTTTGGCTATTGCTGTGACCTGATTATTAGATAACCACTGTAGCTAATGGTTTAATAATTCTAGCTGAGATCTATTTGTTCTGCGACTGAAGCATGCCATTGAATGTGACTGTTCCTTGTGTCATGTGTGCTTTTTCGGTTTAGTAGTAGTAATCACACAGTCATCTACATGCTGAATCTAGAAGATTAATGTATCTTCTATCTGTTATCCCTACTTCTGACTTTTATCTGTAGCTGTCTAGCTATTTTGTAGAAAGTTTGTCATTGTTCATATTAAGCTGCCTGTTTCATGAGCATTTTTGTACATAACAGAATTCCATTATATGGTGCAATATATACTCTTCATGAATGGCAGGACTTAGTTCATAGCAAACATATTGAATGTGGTAGCTCTTTAATGTTGTTTAGAATTGTTTATAGTTCAGTCATCAGCAAAGCCTCACACTGTTTTCTTTCTATGGAAACAGAGTAATCAGATTGTAGCTTTGAAAGTTCTTTTCAAGAACCAATTGAAGCAGTCTCAAGTGGAGCATCAGCTGCGGCGCGAAGTGGAGATTCAGAGCCACCTTAGGCACCCCAACATTCTCCGCCTATATGGGTACTTCTATGATCAGGTCCTGATTAACCCAATGCAGACAATATTTATTTTTTACCATTTTGTCCTCTCATTTTGATCATCAGTTCTTTGTCATGTGGATTTTGCAGACCCGTGTTTACCTGATCTTGGAGCATGCTGCAAAGGGCGAGCTTTACAAGGAACTGCAGAGATGCAAACATTTCTCTGAAAGACGCTCGGCAACTGTAAAGATTCTTTGCGTGTGTTCGTGGTAAATGCTTCTTTTATACCCACTGTTCAATAAGTACTAACTGAGTTTTCCCTGTTTTCAGTACATTGCTTCATTGGCACGCGCCCTCATCTATCTACATGGGAAGCACGTGATCCATCGAGATATTAAACCAGAAAATCTCTTAGTTGGAGTACAGGTATTTGCACTGTTTTGTTTTGATTTATATGATCTAGAACAGTATTCTCTCTGGCATTGACATAGGTGTATGCTTTCATGACAGGGCGAGCTGAAGATTGCAGACTTTGGTTGGTCTGTTCATACCTTTAACAGAAGAAGGACAATGTGTGGTACTTTGGATTATCTACCTCCTGAAATGGGTATATTCCTTTCCATTTACTTCCATATCACAACTGATTCGCGGTGAAGACCGCAGATTAGCTTTCCCTGCCTCTTAACTTGTTGCAATTTGTCCAGTTGAGAAGACGGAACATGATTACCATGTCGACATCTGGAGCTTGGGGATCCTATGTTACGAGTTCCTCTATGGACTCCCACCTTTTGAAGCCAAAGAACATTCTGAAACATATCGAAGGTAGCTCATGATGCCTTCTAAATGAACTATATAGTTTATGGTTTCTTCTAAATGAACTATATATTCTGTCATAAGTGTTTTTTATCTTTCTACTGTTAAGCAAACTCTGGAGCTATGCATGATGCTTCTACATGAAATAGACATATACTGCATTGATCTGCACGGCTAGGCATGCTTTTTAGGTTCAGGGTTTCTGGTATTCCATCATTTGTAATATTTTGACTGGATCACATGTTTAAATTGCCATGATTGAGAGACTAGAGTCTTCCATGCAACTCTACCTAGCTCCCATCGCGCCTTGTACTATTCTTATAAGCTGCCTTATTTTTGCAATCCAGGATAGTGAAAGTTGACCTCAAATTTCCATCGAAACCATTCGTTTCTCCTGCTGCGAAGGACCTCATTTCACAGGTAATTGGTTCCTGACTGATTTCTGATCATGGTTGCAACAAGAGATGTCTACTGTGACAACTGTGTGACATGACCATCTCATGATTGGTTTTTTTCTGGGGTTCTTGCAGATGCTCGTGAAGAGCTCGGCGCACCGCCTTCCCCTCCATAAGGTCCTTGAGCACCCTTGGATCGTCCAAAACGCCGACCCTTCAGGCGTGTATAGAGGGTAGAATTTGGCTGGATTGCTTGCTTCGTTTCAGAGAAGAAGACCCTGGGATTATTTTCATTGTTTTATATCTGGCTTTTGTTAGCCGTGGTGTAGTGCTGTTGCTCCTGATCGCAGCTGTGTAGATGATGTTCATTCAAAGCTTCAACTTTTCTCGATGAAGATCTGAAGCCTACTTGTAGCAGTAGTGTTATGTGAAGTTGTATCCTACTCAAGGTTTATTCAAGTTTCATTTCAGGTCGAGTAATGTCAGAATCAGTGCCTTGTTGTCTGCACTTATTGTTGCTTCAGGTGATCTGGAACAAATCAAGTTCCAGATAGCCCAGATTCAAACTCAATTTTAGATTATCGGAATGAATCAGCAGTGTTGCGGCTTCTTTTTAATCTGCAGAGCTTTACAATGATCCAATGGAGAAGTAACTTAAAAGACAAATGATTCAGTTCGATTAGGTGTTGCAAAAAGAGGTTGAACACAAAGCTGCCTTTTTCTAATCTCCAAAATTGAGCTTCTACCACAGAAGATTCTTATTGTGTATCTCTTGTTGGACAGCCACAACCGGTGTATACATTAAGATGTGTTTATTCAAGGTTTCAGAATCAGTGCCTTGTTGTCTGCATTCTTATTGTGGTTTCAGGTGATCCGGAACAAATCAAGTTCCAGATAGCCCAGATTCAAACTCAATTTCAGATTATCGGAATGAATCAGCAGTGTTGCGAATTCTTTTTAATCTGGAGAGCTTTATAATGATCCAATGGAAAAGTAACTTTGCTTGTAAAAAGGACAAATGAAGTATTCAGTTTAGCAAATTTACAACTAATCTGGGTTCAGATTAGGTGTTGCAAAAAGAGCTTGAATACAAAAATGCCTTTTTCTAATCTCCAAAATTGAGCTTCTACCACAGAAGATACTTATGGAACCCTTATTATATTATACAGTAATTATCCGGAGAAGTTCTCTACACGGCCAACTAAAAAAAATGGTAAGAGAAGGTTAAAAAAGGATAGCAGTAATTACACATGCTCAATATATCCAATCTAAATATTTTGTGCCTCTCATACTGCCGCCACTGAGCCATTGCAGTTGGGTGAGCACTTTGCCGGTGACCCATCTAGGAGCTGCGTGTTGTGCAGGTGGTGGCGCTCGTCGTCGTCATGCTTCATGTTCTCGACGTCCTCGTGGCTCAGGAAGCAGGGCTGGTTCGTCGAGCACAGCACCCTCGCCCACATCCTATCAGTGATTACGACTTTGTTCTGCTTCTCGGTGATTCTCTGCAGAGGTTACCAGAAGTTTCAGGCTATCAGCAAAAGGTTGAGTGATAGGATTTGAACTGAAGACAAGGTTGATAACTTTTTCCTGGACTCACATAGAAGGGGATGTAAGCATGTCTTCCGTTTACAGGCGCGACGGTGTAGCCAGTGTACCCTGCCATGGCGCCATGGAGGGCACTGTGCGCAAGCAGAGTGCAGTAGACGTTGTCGGAGGCGTTTGACCGGACCGCACGGATCATGTATGTCGGGTCGATGTACTTGAGAGTTATGGGGAAGTTGGTCTTCTTCTTGAAATGATCCTGCGTGAAGAAAAAAGCCAATCAATTCAGGGGTGGAATAAGATCAGGGCTTTCTTAATTTTCAAGCTATCGTGAATTATTTTTGCGTTTGTTGCAAAAAAAAACCTGTTGTGATTAGGATAACTGTGATTCCGGTATAACCAGTTTATACTGATGTACTTGAATGAGCCAAAGATATAAAGAGCCTCTTTTGTCCTCACATTGACAAGGAAATGAAAGTTTGGACCAGAAATCTGACCTTGATCTTCTGGGATAGCCAAAGGCCAACATCCAGAAGCAGCTTATTTCCAGAAGCATCCTGAGTGTCCACAAAATTCATGCTTTGGGCGATGAGATCTTGGCCAGCACCCTCAGCCACCACAATGACCATATGACCACTGTCCTTGAGCCGTTTCTGAATGAACTCAAGGAGGCCCCCTTTTCCTTCAAGGTAGAATGGCGACTCTGGGATTAAGCAACAATCCTGAGATGACATGCAGAGCAAAATGTTCAGTCTTTGACTCGCATTACTGTTAGGCTGATTAGTGTAATGAACTTGTATGCCGATGACAACATACCACATCACGACTAGCTAGAGTAGCATACATTGCGATAAACCCTGCATCAGTAGAATGTAGAACTCATTATTTACTTAAAACCACATTCCTTCAGAAAATTCAGGAGCAGCTATTACTTGATGATGTAACTGTAAGTCTGTAACAGGGAGAGAGACATACCACTATTGCGACCCATTAACTTCACAACACCAATTCCATTCTCTGCACTCTCAGCTTCGACATGCGCAGCGTTGATGGCTCTTTGAGCCTCCTCCACAGCAGTGTCGAATCCAAAAGACTTGTCAATCACCTGTGTGGACAATTCAACATCAAAGTCACAACCAGATGCGAGAAACAATCACTACTCAGGGGCACTGGAAAGAGGGAAGTACCGCAATATCATTATCTATGGTCTTTGGGACACCGACTACTGAAATTTTGAGGCCCCGTCTACGGACTTCCTGAAATGAATTTTAAGCAGTTGCATGTGAGACAAGACGTAGCATTGTGCATCTGATTGAGACCTTCCTGAAGTAGCAATCGTCATTACCTCATAAATTACGGAAGCGCCTTGCTGAGTACCATCACCTCCAATAATGTAGACCTGGTTAATGCCACGGTCCTGAAGACTGTCAACAATTTTAGAAGTGTCGTGTCCTCCCCTTGAAGTTCCGAGAATGGTCCCCCCTCTCTTGTGGATGTCATTCACTGATTTTGGTGTCAATTGAACGGTGTTTCGAGAATAGAAACCCTTGTATCCACCCTGCACATTGCACAATCCAGAATAAGTAAGGTTTGAAAACAAAAACAGTATAAACATAACGGCTGCCAAGTATTAGTATTATATTCAGACTTAACTAATGAGCAGCATCATGTTGTTAGTGGCAGCTAAAAATGTTTATTGGTGTCACCATCGGTATTAGTATTGTAATCTCAGCAGGTACATTTGTAAGCAGGCAGAATCAATTACGATAATAAACTAGCCGAGCATCATTCGCATCGTAACAAAGCTTTAGGCTACTCCACAATACTAACTGGAACATTGTAATTTACACACGCAAAACAAACAAGAACAGCTCTCCAGAAGCCCTCACCTCTATGCCAACGACGCTGGTGACACCGTACATATCGTACAGACCGCATACGAGCTCGCGGATCACCGTGTTGAGCCCGGGGCAGAGGCCGCCGCAGGTGACGATGGCCGCGTTCACCTCGTCGGACTGGAAGTATACCCTTTGCCGCGGCCCGGCGCGCCGGAAGTGGGTGCCCCTCGCACTGGTCTTATGAACAACAATCTGCGAAAATCAACAGAGTTTCAGCACCCAGCAGATTACCCTGCGACGGTCATCGCATTCTGTTCGACCAAAACAGAAAGAAATTCTCACCTTCTGCGTGACGGTGTCGTCCGCGTTGACGAAGTACTGCCTGGGAGAACAACACGTGGAAGAAAGGTCAGCTCCGGGAAACATGCGTGTCTGGATGTAACTAAATTGTGTGTGCAGGCAAGGAAGGTGGAGAATTCTTACTTGACGACTGAGTACGCAGGGTTGTCTTGGAGGGGATTCGGGTACGTCTGCAGATCAGCAACAGTGGCAACAGGTGAGCAATTGATTCAACGGTACTGTGGGAATCCGGCAAAAGAATCGCCCATAGAAAACTAAAAAAATCAGTTTTATCTGGGGATCGATCGGTTTCCCTATGTTTGAAAAGGGAAACTACTTGAGCAACTAATCGATTTTATGTTTCAAAAATCATCGGAGGAACTGAACAGCATGTCGATCAGTTCCTCCTCGAATCTAAACTAGAACCTGAAATTCCTGAGAAAAATTACGGGAACGGCGGATGCCGGGAATCCACAAAACGGCGCCAAAATTCACAGTTCCAAGTTCAACCCAGCGACCAGACTAACAATCGATCAGGAGAACAGCAACCGAATCGAAACGCGAGACACAGCAAGGAGCACGCACCGGGAGCTCGGGGAGGTAGTCCGTGAGGTGGGGCACGTCCTCGAGCACGTACCCCGCGTCGCCGCCCACGAGCTTCTTCTTCATCGCCCACTTGCACGCCGACGCCGGCGCCTTCGCGGCGGCGGCGGTGGCGGCGGCAGGGGTTCCAGCTTCTGTTCAAGAAGCTTAATCTTCTGCTGCTCCGCCACCGCCGCCGCCGCGGGGGCAGGGGCGACCCGGCGGACTCCATGGCAGGGAGGGACCCCGTCGGTAACCACGAGGTGAAAAAGATTAAAAAAAGGTTCGCGATTACAAGAGCGCGAAGCTACCAGGTGATCTGGGAGTGATCTTCTTGGTGTGTGTGGTGTGGGGAGGGGGAGCCGCGGGGGAGTTTATATATCGGATTAGCGATCGCGCGCCGCCGTTAAGCGCGGTGTGTGTTTGACGGCGGCGACAGAGAGGGACGGCAGCACGAGGGCAGAAGAGGAGAGAGACTAGAGGTGGGAAGGTTCGGAGGGGCATCGGGGTTTCCGCCTATTTACGGGCCTGCCATTTCGTCCTGGTCTTGCGCGAGAAGAAATGTCGTCGGGTGAATTACACCACGGGACACTAATGCGGCGTGTACCGTACTAGAGGGGCGTAGGCGGTTTTCCTTTTCTGTTAGGTCACTTTAGTGCTCTTTTTGAACTCGAAAAAATATGCACTGAAAATGAATTCGTCCAACACAATGTTTCTATGGTAATTTTTTCGAAAACTCACTTTGCCTCCCGAGATCTGGTGGTCTCTTTATTAACAATAAAATAAAAATAATGTTTAGAAGTTATAGAAAAATCAGAAAAAAATAGTTGATGTAGGCAATATTGCATCCTACATGCATGCAAAGTCACATAGTGAAATTAGTTACTCCCTCCGATCCTAAAAAACGGTCGCCACTTATGCTACCAGCTTGTGCATGTTTAGTTGTTTGCTCACGACCCTTATAGTGGAGGAAGTATATTATGTCTATCGAAAAAGACAAAATCTTGTATATATTGGACATTTGAAAGTGTTATAATTAATCAGATCCACATATTTGTTTTTTTATGTAGTTCTACATATAAAGTATTTCCAATTCAGATTGTGCACGTTTGTGTTATGCATCATTGCTGACATGCATGATTTTTTTCTAATTTTATTAAAACTTATAATATAATTCTTTTTAAAAAAAAATATAGAGAGCATTCAAGCTTGGGAGCAAGAAATTTTCAATCAAAAAAATTCCCACCATGGTGTACTACGCCCACAACATCACATGAACACAACTGGTACGGCTCGTAAAGACTACATGACGCAATAAAAAATGAAAAACGCTTTGTCCCTCTCGTCGGCGAAGCTGCCTGTCCTCCCGCCTCCAGTGGCCCTTTGGGACTCAGAGGCGGGGAGAACCGCTACCTTTTCATCGGCGGGAAGGTTTATGTCTTTTTAGTTTGTTTCGGTGTTTTTTTGGAATGGTGTGGCAGCAGTGACATTCTAAAGTCAGAATAAAGTCCTCCCGGAAAGCTATCCACACCTTTGGCTCGCGTTAGTGCTTGTAATCATCTCTAGGTAGTCTGAAAACCTATTTATAAGTTTTTAGTACTTTTTGAATTTTTGTACTATTGTTGATAACCAATAGATCGGTTGATCTTTCGTAAAAAAACATCATATGCACACATGAATTTGGTACCTGTGATTTACGGAGTACAAGGTAAAAGCACACACAAAAACTCCCATCGAGACTAAAGTCATACAACTTCACGTCTTCAACGTCGATGATCTCACCATATACGATTTAGCATTTGATACGAACCAGTGTCTTCCATTGAAATTATATGTCAAACTTGTAATTTCATATCCGGCTAGAGATATAATCATGAATCACCCACAATAAACACCTAGTTGTGTCTGATTTCCAACTTTACACATTTCAATGACAAACCAGAGGTGGTTACGTAAATTTTGCGTTTGTTTCTGTTTTAGAAAAAAAAACGTGCTTCAATGGGTAGTAACGAAAAACATGCACGACTCCACACAAAAATCCTACGCGGGCACATGTCTTAGCAAAATTAACACCTGCAAAGGGCAAAATATCTATCTATATATAAAAGCTGTGCCTTTCAGCCTTTCAGCCTCCCGTCGACCCGCCCACGTCACCGCGACACTGTTTACCTACAGTAACGCGCCTATCTACAGTGCGCGGTTGGCTCCGCGCCGTCAGTTGCTGATCCGACGGCCCACGCGCCACTACAGCGCAGCAACTTACAAAAACCCCCCGCGAAGGACTAATTTGCAATTCCAGAACACCCCAGGGACCTCTGTGCAAAACCACCGACACAACCTCATCCTCCCCCTCTTCTCTCTCCCGCGCGAGCCGGAGCTCCACACCACCGCCGACACGCGCCGGCGCCGCTACACGCCTCCCCGCTCAAATCGGTGCCTGTCATCAGCTCCGCCGTCGCGGCCTCTCCGTCCTCACCGAGTATCGCTTGCCGGAACGGCACACGCGGCTCGGAATCGTCGACGCCGCGCTCGCCTTCCGCCGCCGAGGAATTTCTCGCCGGCGGCCGCTCCGGCGACCTAATGGTCCACGGCTCCGCCCACCCGGCTCCCCTCCACCTCCTCGCGTGGCTCCGCGCAGACCCAGGCCGGCGCGTGCGCGCAGCTGCTCGCCGGAGCTCGGCAGAGCTGGCGGTGGCCGCCGTCGCGCGTGTCACACACGCTGACGTGCGGGCCCCGCTCAGCGGATTTTTCCTCATTTTCCAAAAAAAAAACTGCCAAATGGGTCCCGCCTGTCAGCTTCTAAATTTTATACAGAAAATGCAGAAAATTGTAAAATTCATATCTTTCAATCCATAATAAAAGAAAATATACCAAAATTTGCACAAAAACAAGATATTCACAGCTAACACATTTCCATGCATCATTAAACAATAGAATTCCTGTTTAATTAAAAGAACTACAATATCAAATATAAAAATTGTGGAAATGACATCTCACCTCCATTTAACCCTATCTTTGTATTTGTTTTCTTATGTTTTTTTGCTTTTCTTTTGCTTTGCAGTAAAACAACATTGGAATAATGATCACCATGAAGAAAAATAATTGCACGACATTTTAGCTTAAAAAAACAACTGTAATTCCCCTTTTTGAATTTCAGTTTGTTGTAATAGAGTTGCAACAAACATTGAAATTAAATCTTTGTATTTGTTTTTTTTTGGTTTTTGCTTTTCTTTTGCTTTGCATTAAAACAACATTCGAATAATGATCAAAAAGAAGAAAAATAAATGCAAGACAATTTTGTTCACAAAACAATTATGAATTCCCTTTTTCAATTTCAGTTCGCTGTAATAGATTTGTAAAAAAAAAACTAAAATTCGTGTTCAACCAGTAAAACGATTGGTTTGTCTTCGCATTAACTCAATAAGTTGTAATATTTATGCAAATATAAATGCATTATACAAATAACGCCACCATTTCTATTCACAAAATATATTATGAAAGCAAAACAAAACAAAAAACAGGTTATATTCATAGAAATATCCACCAATGGCACGGCGTGCGTAAGCAAACTGGCATTTTATCAGCGGGTGCTTTCTCAACAAAGACCGAAGAAATTTGTGGCACTTGTAGAAAAATATCCTTGGAGCTCTATCTGCCTCTAGCCTTCGTCTGCCCTCGGCAATTGTCAAGGAGACAACCGGCCGGAGGGAAAGAAGATGACTCGTCGTCCCAAAATCCAATGCGACTCCATCACATGAATCTTGCTTCGTGGACCAGAGTAGCAGCTCGTCACATAGGACAAGACCAGTTCTGTATAGCTCGCTCGTCGGGGTAATGCCTCGAACATAGTGTTGGACTCCAGTTTTGCGCCTTCCCGGAACATCGAATCAAAGAAAACCCAAATTTTTAAACTAGTCTTTCCTAACCTAGCAGTCGATTATTCCGTCTTGAAGCAAATTATGTATTGTGACGATACATGACCACTATCATACAAGACCTTATGGACTCTGCACCGACCCCCAATGATCATGCGCCGTTTCATCCGCAGGTTGGAGGACAACAACACATACTACATTGAGCTTCATTAGTTGGTGCTATTTGAACTAATTGTTAAAAAATCTAGTGTTTGAAGAATTTTATTTGGGTCAGCTGACCCCAATGGTTGTATATCGCTCCCCCACTACATACAAATATGCGTCTCAAACATACTTATATGTAATTGATTTCTCATAGGTCTTTGAAATAACGAGTAAAATCATGCATAAACACACGCATACACTTACACATACTGAAAAACAAAGTCACAAAGTTTTGATATTGACAAAGGCACCACATAGCATTGCTATCGACAGTAACGGAAGAATAATCAATTTTTAATAAGACACTCAACTCAAGACGTCAAGCTGCTTGGGGGCTAACCCCCTTTACTGAAACACAACCGCCCTGATTTTTTACCGATGTTCGGCGATATGACTACGAAGTGTGAAAAACATAGGTTTCATGCAGACGTGGATAGCGAGTACAATAGCAATCATGTATAAACCTCGCACGTTTCCCAAATTGTGTACACGTATCGACATAGAATTTTTCGGATATTTTGATTGGGCTTGAGCAGTAACTTGTGTGTAGGTAGCGTGAAATTTATTATCATGTAATACCTCTATCCCAAATTATAAGGCGATAAAACGTTTTATAGTTTGGGACGAAAGCGGTAGTTTTTTTTTAATCGAACGGAATGGTTCCGAAGATTGCTTCTGTTTTGAAAAAAAAAATCCACCTTCTCACGTGACAATACTTGTAACAGAACGAGAGGGGTATAAATGGTAATTCTGAAAAGACTGGCTGACTTGCCGGGTGTCAAGCGGCGAAGTCTCTCGCGCTGGGACCGCCCATCACCGAACAGTCTCGACCTGGGAAAGCAGGGGCACGTCTGTAAGCATATGCTAATTAGCAGATGAAAGTGGCATCGCTTGTAATTTCTGGCAAGTCCAGGCGCAGTTCCAAGCGGGCCGGCCTGACGTGTCAACCCACCTAGAAACGTCAAACAGGTGAGGTGCACGGGATCCGACTCATACAATACACTTTCCGGATGGAAAAACTTTAAAAAGTGTTTTCAAAACCTGACAAAACTTTGTTTATTTTCTCACTCTCACCCAACGCAGAAACGGCGGATGCGGCTCCGACCACTTCTTTTTCCTCTCTCTCAACTTTATCTCTGCTCCATCCGCTTGTTGATTTAGACCCCTTCGATCGGACCAGGCCACTATGCATGTGAATACGAACAAAAATCAGTGGATTGTTTTATGCGATTAATACCATCCACTCTAATCACTTTACGTTTTTTTTAAGCTAGTACTGTATTTGCCGCGGCGGAGAGATAAACAAGAGGACATAATTGCCGTTGGTACTTGGCAGTTTTGCTTCTGTTTTGGTGCATGACACGTGGGGCACTAGCCCCGTGCCCTTTGACGTCACGAACTCGCGCAGGCATGACTTGTTGACCCCAATCCCATAATGCACTTTTTCAAATAGAAATCATGCATTTGTATAATCTCCAAGTATACGGAAATCCATTGTGGCTCTCGAGTACCAGTGAGCCCGGTTTTTGAAAAAAATTTAAAAATAATACTTTTTTGCTTCCAAAAATCGTGAAATTATTTACACAAATACATATACACATTACTTACGTACCCCAGAAGTTTCGTGAAAAAATTCATTACATTTTGGGCTAGGAAAAAAGGAGAAATTTCTGACAGATTCGACACACTATATTACCTTTTTTATGTTCAATTTTTTTTGTTATTTTTATACAGCGCGGAATATGACATTTTTTTTGCACCGAAAATTGGCACGTGCGTAGGAAACATGCATATGTATCATAGGAATTGTTTTGGGATTTTTTTCAAACTCAAATTTCAAAAAAAATTATAGGGTTCATTGGTGCTCGGGTGCCACAAATATGCATCCCCAAGTATGTTCATTGTTTGTAACACCATGCTATTTATTTTTATTGTAACTTAAAAGAATAAATCAACGAGACAAACTTCTTGTGTTCCAACATCTTGGGAGAATTGCAACAAAGGATCATTGATATTCATTTGATTGTTTTGTGAAGAGAAAGGGTCATATTCCTTGAGGGAACAAGGGAGCTTACTCTAATCACTATCTTCACGCAAAATATAAGACGCTCAGATAGATATACGTGTACTCCCTCCGATACAGAAAATGTGTCGTAATGAACCGATCAGTACAATTTCTAAGTATAACTTCCGACCCTTTTTTTAGGAACAGATATAGTAATAAACTTTTAAAAACTTTGAATGCAAAATAGTACTATGCGGAAAATTGCAATAATTAGATCACAGCAAATTATCAGAAGACCCACATTCCTTTAGTTCAAAGATCACAAGATGAAAATATGCTCGTTTAGCAGATACTCCCTCCGTCCCTAAAAGACTGTAGGTTTGGGCATGCAAGAATCTCAACCTCCTTCGTGTTTGAACACACCAAAGAAACCACCCCCCCCCCCCCCCCCCTCCCCTACCCCACTCCCTGACATTACAAATTAGGATTTCCTATATTCTTGCTCCAAAGCCCGCCCAAACAATCCGTCCACATTTTATTTCGCCTAGCTCTTTGGGATGTCCTTGGGGACGCTGCGCCAAATGAAGTCATCGGATGTACTCGACGTAGTGGTCCATGTCAGCCAATAGCAGGCTTGCCTTTCATCTATTTAGTCAGTCTTGCCATTCAACTACAAATCCATATGTATGAATGTGAATACTAATATATGGTCATCTACTATTACATTTTTTTGCTTTTAAATTTTGCGAATTAGCCATTTTTTACTTCAAATCAGCTACTTCAAACCTATGTGGTTAGAGGACACGATACATACATGGTACCAGCAAACGAAAAGAAATCCACGGCCGACCACGCCTCTGTTTTTTTCCCTAGCCAGCCACGTCCATGTGCCACAAGCAGTGGCGGAGCTAGGGCATATAGCACCAGGGTGCCTACCGGTGCACCAAGCGTGAAAATTCATCTTTTAGGGGGTGCATATATGGTGAAAATTTGCTATTTCACAAAGAAATTTCGTTTTACCCGGTGTCCTGTGCACCCGGTTGCTCCCAAGTAGATCCGCCACTGGCCACAAGTGGACGCGCGGCTTTTCCTTTCCGCTGCTAGTGCTAGCTTCTTCTCCGGTCACGATAGCAGTACGGAAAATCGAAAAAAGGCAGCGGATTCGAGTCAAAACCATGATAGCCTCTCACCCGGTTTCGTGATAAGCTGATCGACTTGGGCAGCGGCATGGGCTGCCTGCAAACCGGTGGGTTTTGGGATGGTGAGACGGTGACAGGAGGATCGAGGATGCATGCAAGATCCCCTAGGATATTCCTCGGATATATATGTTAATTTGGTGGCGACTTCTGACTTGTGAGGTTGATTAAGATGACTTCGAGTATATTGCATTGGGATACAAGATTACAAGGTGTTGATCGATCTCATATTTCCTTGGGATGCATTCTCGGTGCTGCTTTGTATCGCCTTTGTTTGCTCTGATCATTCCTCTGTTCTCTGTGATCTCATCTGCTGGATGCGCTTTTGCGTGCAGGGATGGGTCGACAGTCGACACGTTGGCCGGTGGCCAACTATGCCTGAACTTGAGGGTAACTCGTTTGGTTTCTTGCACATGTTGCCATTTCCCTTTTCTTTTCGGCCATAATTAAGTGTGGCAAGTCGAATGTGAAGTCCCATGACGACGATAAGATAGTTTGTTTCTCGGTGGCCATCTAATGTGAGGTCAGAGTTGCTGGCTCGCTTAGGAATGATGACGATGACGTTCAATGGCAATCTTTGACGTTGTTTCTTCTGCTCGATGACATGTGGGCTTTCTGTGAGTGGCCATGTTGGCCGGCGGTGCCCAAAATCATCATGTTCTATGACGACGCTTGTGCGACGTTTGTGCATTTACAGTGATTTTCGTTCAATTTCTCGATAATTAGCTGGGTATTCTATCCTTCTTAATTAACGAGATGAGACGAAACTCTTACCTTAGTATGGGTGTGCCATTCGTTAAGCCGGTTCGATCGGTATTGATGGATGGCAGGAAATACATTTCTTAAGCAACATCGGTGAATACAAGAGAAAACATATATACATACTCTGAAAGTGTCCCGGAGGAGAATAGAATTTTGACGAGTACCACCTCCAATAACTTGGTGTCCATTGCTTCCTAGCTTTGCTTTGCTCATGAGAGCGACACATACCGATGGTATCAAGAAGGTAAGATTCAAATGCTCCTTCTATCGGAGCAGAAAAGCAGTTGTTAATCAGTGGCAAAGTCGAGCTTGCCCGTTGCGCATTGCCTTACCTGGGTCTCCAACTGGAGCCCAAAGGGTACAAATCGTTAGATTCTATATATAATACCGAATGAGGAAAGGAGCAAACACCAATTTGTAAGGTTGCGTGTTTTCATTAGTATCTCTCCATGTCCATGACCTACCTCCATCTCTGTCCCAGCTTCAGCTCTACATATCCATTGGTTAAATGTTTGATCTATTCGTAAGGTTGGATCATGGTGTACCAATCGATTATGCAGTACATGAAGGTTACATACATATTTACAGCACTATAGACAAGCTCTGGTCGAGTATAAAAAATAGAATAATGGACATAAAGAAATCCAAAACCGCATAATGGGCATAAAGAAATCCCTTGCTGCTTTCTGTTTCAGACTTTCTAAGATTTTCAAAGTTTGCGCTGCCAAATGATGCAATCTTTTTTCCCTTTCTTCTTGTCGAGATGTCAACATGTGATCTCTTTTTTCTAAAAAAAAATGCAAACTGACAGTGACTGTTTTGATCATTATTTTTTTGCTAAAAGGACCCTGGCATTAAAAGAAACACCGAACAGTACAAAACACCTCAACAAAAACGAAAATTACAACGAGATCATTGAGATGCACTTCGTCTTCAACCTCCAGACCGTGTCGACGGCGCGCCGCCGCTGCCGCTCTTCCCAGAGGCGGCCTGACATTGTTAGTTGCTAACGGGAAGTCGCCGAACGGGTCAAGAAAACCACATCCGTCCCGGAGCCGAAAAAGAAGAGAGAACCGCCGATGAAGCTCCATGACAATCCGGAGAATGCCACAGCCAGAAGAAATCCTCGAGAACCACACCACTCCCACAAACTTCTCGACGTAGCCGTCGAGATGCATGCGGCAGATAAACGACATCATGCGGCAGATAAAACTGTAGGATCCAGTGATATACTCCCTCCGTTTCAAAATAGATGACTTCCATTTGTCAAAAACTGGATGTATCTAGACATGTTATCATCTAATTTAGAACGGAGAGAGTACAAAATAGCAGAGGCATAAAATAATTGACCGACCATTCGTTTGTTCCTGCAAGACCCGATGCAATCCATTGTCCTTGTCCCATCTTGGTCGTAAGTTAACTGACTGATAACCCAGGGAGAATGAAAATAAACAAGAAATTCACCTCCATCTACAGGGATAGATGAGCACGCTCTCAATTCGCAAAGGGCGGCGTTGAGCGTCCTCCGGAGGCTGAAGAGTTTTCAGCCCCCGCATCCCCCTCCTGACACGTGTACTTTTGGTCCCCCAAATCCCGCATTTGCTACAATGGTGCAAAAACGGTTCGGCGGTAGCAAAAAATTTGTTCCATTGTAGCAAAAATAATTCTCACCTAAAATCTCGCAATGGTGCAAAAATATTTCGTTCGTAGCAAAAAAATTATAATACTGTAGCATCATGAGTAGCAAACAAAAATATGAGTATGTAGCAAAAAAATCATGAGTATGTAGCAACACTCCAAAAAAATTATCGTATGATGCAAAAATGAAAAGACTGTCGTAGCAAAAAAATTCTTCTAATATCGCAAAATCACAGAACGTTGGTAGCAAAAAAATTCGTATGATGCAAAAATGACAGGACAATCGTAGCAAACAAATTCTTGTAATGACGCAAAATCACAGAACGCTAGTCGCAAAAAAATCCTCTTATGATGCACCTCCCTTCCCCTTGTTGTAGCCTTCCTCCAGCTCGAGATCCGCAGCCATGGAGGTCTGCAGCATGCACCCCGTCGTCCTCCCCGCAGGCTGCCGGTGGTAGCATACCGGGCTGCCGGTGGTAGCAACGATGTTGACCGCTTGCAGCTCCGCCGCCTCCACAACGTACCAGGGTCTGATTCCTGCTCTCCACAGCGCCGCCCATGGCCGGCAGCCGCTCGTAGCACCACCTCCGGTCCTCGCAGCGGCGACTGCCGGGACGAACTGAAGTCACGCACGGAGACAGGGTGGATAGAGGGAGAAAGGAAGGCAGGCTCTGGGAAGGCGTTTTGCGGGAGAAGGTGGTACGGCGGCATGGGCCAACGGCGGCGGCAGGTTCCAATTTCTCTCCGGCGGCACGCAGTCAACGGGGAAGACAAGGATTTGGAGGGGAAAGCGGAGGAAGAGATAAGGTTCTGCAGTGTGTCTGTGCGTGCAGTGCGTCTGTGCGTGGTATGGGAACACAAAAAGGTTTTCTTTCTGTGGCCACGCGGAACGCACGTGGCGTGCACGGAGACCCGGAGGATCGATCCTCCGGAGGTATAGTAGCGTTTTCCATTCGCAAAACACCTCTACTCCAGAGAATGTGCGTGCAGGATCGATCCCGCTTTATTCCGAGTGCAGCATCATCTACAGTAACGAAATCGACTGACGGCTTGATTCCGAGTTAGCGAAACCTGCATGTCAAGCTTCAGAACACGCTAAAAGCCTAAGCATACTCGGTACACAGGATGGAGATAAGCTGGTGCGGCTATCAGTCGACCTGCGAACGTCCACCACAGGAAAAGGAGATCGGCGAGTACGGATTCCCTATCTCGAAACCACGATGGGGCTGTTGTTGGCCGGCGCTTCCGATCCTCGTGCAGACGGTCGAGGAGTCAAAGACGATGTGCTACCACTGGCCACAGCCACCAACCGCCGGCCGTTCCAGCTCTCGGGCCATCACAGGAGGCGGCAGACCGGCATCTCGTCCCTTTCCTTTTCCTTGTTCTTCCGATGTTGGTTCCGACCACCCGCGGCTGCCACTCCCTTTGCAGCCTCCTTGAGCGAGCCAGCCGGTCAAGAAACGACGGCTGAGAGAAAACAGGAGGCAGGCAGGGACACCACACACGCTGTTGGACATCTGGAAACTGGAAGGTTCCACTTCGAATTCTGCGTTGATCTGCTGCAAGTCAAGGGATCCTCTCCCGCGTGCTCGTCTTTTTTTGCTTTGCCCTGACGAATCCGTCTTAGAAGTTTCCGCTGCTGGAATTCATGTCTCAGTTCCAACACTCGGTCAGACGATAGGTTGCAAATGATGACAGGTCACGGTCAGCTGCATCTAGACGTGTAGCAATTTATTTACTGTCAGCACAGCTGCTAAAGAGAAAAAAGCAGCCACAGCTAGAGTTCAGACTATATCCATTTCTTGTGCTTGATGATTTTCGACCGACTCAAATCAGAGAAACCAATCAAGTAAGACATGACAGACAAACTGGTAGGCCGAAACCCGAATGGAGGCAAAAACCTTGTATCGAAAAGCAAGCCAGCGGAAAATTTCAGTCATTCGGTATGTTTATTCATTTCCTCTCTCCAACACTAGTTTCGACGATTTTATCAGAAAAGTGAAGGGATATTTTGTAAACTCTTCCGGACTGCCACCGAAAGAGGACCCATGCATGATTTGACTAAATTTACAAGCGAATAACTGATGAGAAGAACAACATTACACCACCTACTCAAGTGGATACATGTTTTGCAAAAGAATAAGAACCCAAAGCAGGCCCCGCAGCAGGAGTTAATGATCAAAATTGTACGCTTCTTATTTTCTGTGAAAACGTGACCAGAAATGATCTCGGAGGAAATATCAACAGTTAACTTGTCCAGAAGCCTGCTCATTTCGAGCTGAACTTGCCACGCACGGTCTCGTAAGCTGGTACATTGAGAACTGCACATCAAGGGGAACCGGATTAGAAACAGTGCAATCAAACACATTATGTACAGGGGACTGGTAACAAATGAGGAAGCTCACCGTTTCCATGTGATGCCATCGTAAGGGGAGAGGAGATAATTTTCTCAGCGAGAGTTGATACGTCTTTGAGAGTAACACCATCTACAACCTTAAGAAGGTGCTCCACTGGTTTCCTGCAAGGTTTACATGACAAATGTTAGACAGTGCAAAGTTACATGCTGCAAACATCACAGACTCCAGGGATGCAGAAACAATTGCACCATTAGTGGGATTCCTTTTCTTATCACCAACTTGGGATAAAAAGTACATCAACTTGTATTTGCATGAGTGAGATTCTTTGTTGACTAGAGTGTGAAATTTATTGGCTTGCAAAAATGGGTTGTGAGTCCATGATACTGTAAGAGCACATATTAAACAGTAGCTCGTATGTTGTGCTGTTACAGTGAATTACACATTTCAAACATCAGATAGCACTCAAATATTGTGGGGGCAATGATAACTATAGATCTTGTTAACATCGACATTTGCATTTTATTATTTCTATCTGCTACAGTAATTTAGATAATTTCTCCTAGTACTCTAGAGTTGGCTACACAAGAATAGGCATGTGTAAACAGATATCTTGCAGTTTTGTCACACTGATACAAAAAAAGTAGGCATCACCTTGTGAGAAAGAATAACCCAAGAACTACCAATAGTTATATCTAAGATAAAGAGGGCTCCTTGGTTTCTAAAAATGGTTACAATATGTGCTATAATTAAAATGTCATTATCAGCATCAAGCCATTAATTATTCTGTGAACCAGGTATAATTGCAGAGTATATCTAGAGCACTGCTTAAACTTATGTATCTTCTCAACTTTGCAGGGAATAGAACGGTTGCCACCATGGAATATTACGGTAAGCAGAAATGTTTAACAATTATACCTTTCACCAAATGCCAAAACCTGGCGCCCCATGTCTTCAGTTGTTAATGCCTGTGAATCCAGTTGTTAGTGGATCATCTGGCACAATTACAGAAATATCACATGAGCATGCATACCTTTGACTCCAGGTTCGCCAAGATCGCTGATTTAGCTGATGCTTTAGCACGATCTAGTTGGGTTTGGTCAACTGCGATAAAAGATGAAGTTTCAGGCAATTAAATGAACCATAATCAACTTATGACTGATGAGCCAATCTATAAGAGTCAAGGTACCTTGACCAGGAGTTGCAAGGGCAGTGAGTTCTCTGGCTGCTAAGTCAATAGCTTTAGGAGCAAATGCTGCAGCCTGATTATGAAATGATACAATTTTAGTCACCAAAGTACAATAGCTTAAAACCACATTTTGAAAATACTATGTTTTTGTGTACAGCAACAACTCATCCATTCAAGTGGTAAGCGAACTGCATCATTTGAGTCCTTACCCACAAAGGAAAAGCTACCAAAGTAAACATTTCCAAGTGTTCCCATCCAGAACGTATCACACAACACTTCCCCAACCACACACCCACACACAAATAAACGGATATACACGGTGCATAACAGGCTTTGCTTATCGAATTGTAAATGATACTTACAGTAGATGTATGAATTCCAAAAATGCCACTGTTGCTATGAACATTCGTGAAAGCAGAGATCGATTTGATCTGGTCAAATTCATTTAAGAGATGATCTGTACAAAGTAAACAACATTTCAGACACTTATCCGATTACTAATATAGACAAGATAATTTGTGGTGTATCAGAATCTGAATAATGATAAAATTAAAGCCAATTTGTGTGACGCTTCAAAGAATAGTACCTATAAGCCTAGAATGGTTGCCACGGAAAGGAATAAACTATTAGTTGAACAATATCTTCTACGGTTTACATTTTATAGAATAGCTGGCTCAGGAGCAAAACATACTTGAACTATCAACCAACCAGATAATCAAACAATATGGAGTTTGGCAATAAATTTTTCATCATTGCTTGTTTTAATCATAAGTACGCAGAATTCCCCAAAGATATATCAAAGTTTCAGCCTTTGCAAGTATGCTTAAGTGTCAAACTATAAAATATGTCTGCTTACTTAGGCGTGAATGCAAGCCTTTTCCAGGTCTTCCCCAAGCAAATGCTCCACCACCACCAAGAAGTGCCTGTAAAAAATAGAATAGCCCTTGTTACAATAAATCTGAATGCCGCAGGAAATCAGTATAAGTGGTTTGTTAAATAGAATTATCAATGAAACAGAAAGTGTTTATCTAATGAACCTGCAGCACTGATGCAGTAACATTATCTTTTTCTTTCAGCCATCCACCGGGAAGCTCGAAAGCCAGCGCAACATCCGTGTTCTATTTTTGATAAGAAACCAAAGAACAAACGTAAGTGATAAAAGATATCACATAAATGACTTTATGAGTGCTCAAAACCATAAAACCTACCAATGAATCTGCTGCCTGTCTATATTCTCCACCAACATAGACAGATTTTGGCTTTACTGTTCCAGTTGCATTGGGAATGTCAGACAAGAGTGGTTCAGCGACGATACCAGTTCATCGTGGTCGATACCGGATGCAGCTAGAACAATTCGAGGGGAAGTGTAGTTTTCCTGACATCCATGCAATAGAAATACATATAGGATGTTAACATGAATACCTACACAGCTATACTACTAAAAGAATTTTGGGGATGAATCTCACAGCTAGGAAATTTTCCAGAACATCCGTATTTAATCTGCTAATTGATGCTTCTGATGCAATCAATGGGTTTGCCAAAGCACCAGAATAGCCAGCGGAATGAAGAGCGTCCAAGAGGAAAATTTCCGGATTACTTGAAGCTTCTGCAAGCTCTGCCTGCAGTTTCGTTATCTACAAAGGCAATAAGTACGCATTCAGCAAAGAACATAATCCACCCATCTACAGTACATAAGCGAAAGAGTACAATATTAACATGAAATACCTCTTCCTTTACTTCCCAGTCAAGTAACGCAGGATTCCGCACACAATCAACAAGAACTTCTACCATTTCAGGCATGTAAGTCTTGAGGGCTCCATAGCTGTAACTCATGAGCTCACGGTTTGCTGATGCTTTGGCATTGCCACCAATTGCACCAATTTCACGCACAACACGCAGCTGGCTCCTGTTTCTAGTGGTTGTAAAGGCCAGTTTCTTTAGCAGCTGACTGGCACCCAGTGTTTCAGGTGCTTCATAAACAGACCCACAGTGGACATAAACTCCAACAGAACATGATGATCCCTAGATAGGAGATACAAAGCATTTGGTATCACTAACTGACCACCATGAAGAACGTGCATGAAATAACGAGATTATAAGAAATAAGGAACACATACTGGAGATGTTTCAGAGGCAATTTTGACACCGTTTGGAAGTGTTGTGATTTTGGTCTTGTCAGGCTCGACAAAATCCGCAAGCGGAGAAGGAATGTTGACTCCCGGGAGGGCGAAATCCGGTGGGGGTAATGCTTTTGAACGTGCACCTGTCAGCCAGCTCATGAAACCACCAGAGGACTGTTGTGTGACACTTGTGCTAGCAGACCTTATCGCCATATTCAACATTTGAGTATCCGCCCCACGCTGCTGCAGGCAGTAAACAATCGATATTATGACTAAGCAGCTAAAGTTGATCTAACCAATACGAATTCAATACAAAAACCAATAAAACCAAGCTGTCTCTGCTAGTTGATTTTAGCAGTTGCAGTAAAATATCACGAGACAGAGCTTCTCAATCATGAAATTTTCTGCATCCACACTTAAAAATGTAAGTTACATCCAAGGCTATGGCTCTACCCTTACTAAAACATTCATGGACCCAACTAGTAAGCCCGACACTTCTCGTTGTAACATCAAAAACATTTTATGGGCCCACCTAGTACGGTGCAGATATATCATGATCATTCAAAGTAATAGAATGATGGTTCCAGAAGACTACTTCTATTTTTCCATGTCAAGATAACAATGATTAAATAAATAGAAAACAGAGTAAACAATCGATATTATTAATAAGCAGCTAAAGGTGATCTAACGACATGAATTCGATAATTGCAGTAAAATATCACATGAAGCTTCCTCTGCTAGATGATTTTAGTAATTGCAGTAAAATTCACATGACAGAGCTTCTCAATGATAAAATTTTCTGCTAGTTACATCCAAGGCTAAGGCTCTACCCTTACTAAAACATTCATAGGCCCAACGTGCAGATATATAATGAGCATTCAAAGTAAAAGAATGATGGTTCCAGAAGACTACTTCTATTTTTCTATGTCAAGATAATAATGATAAAATAAATAGAAACAGAGTGCGCAGAAGGACCTTAACAATCTTTTACTACTTCGAGGAAAGCTCTTCCAGACCATACATTTGACTACATGCACTCTTAACACAAAACAAGAGCTAATAAAACAGAACAAAAGAGCTAGTCTGATACTACTCTATTATGGATCCAAAGCTTTTCTCTGTAAACGACAAGAAACAAAAAAAGCTATATCAACAACCTCGTGAACCACAGAATTGTAGCTGTTTAGCTCATGAGATTGTGATGCAACAGAGAGAGTGAGAAACTGGGCGCATCAGAACTAATTCGTTCTACTAATGATAAACCAATTATCATGCCTTTGCAAACGACCACAGAGATCACCCTTTCCACCTCACAGTTACACGAAACTATGCAACACAACAAAGTCGCCACACACTCATCACCCCATCTCGAATCCATGCATTTCCAATCCAACATACCAGGGCAAACATTCAAACATCGATGATTGGTACGTGCGGCTTCCAGAATGCCTCCAGTACACGCTAGTCCAGTATCAAACCACAACATAGCAAACACGCCACACACTCATCATCGCATCTCGAATCCATGCTATTCCAATTCAATATACCAGAGCAAACATTTAGACGGGGCCGATTGCTACGCGCAGCGTCTAGAATGCCTCCACTACACGCTCACCCATCAAATCCGCACGACCAAAGGACGGGTGCTAGTTCCCTACCAATCGCTCGACGCGACCACAGACCGCGGCGGTTCGGATCGGACGCATCGCGGCGGGATGGGTGCAAGGGAGGCGTCAGATCTAGCGAAACGGAGGGGAGGTTAGGGTTTCGGGCGATGGATGACTGACCTTGAGGGCGCCGAGGCCGGTGGCGGCTCGGTACATGGTGGCCGGCGGTCGCCGGCGGCGCGGAGGGAGCGGCGGAGGTGGAGATGGGCACGGAGACCGTGAGACAAGTGGAAGGCCGCAATTCGAGAGACTGGTAGCGCATTTTAGAAGTGGGTGAATGAACTCGTGGGCAGTATTTTCACAGGCCAAGCCAGGCCGTGCGAGTTTGGGCCCATAGGACTTTACTAGATCAGGAGCTGTGGGCCGGGCCGGCGCTAAGCGTTTGGTTGACTTGGGCTCGTCTCGCGGCCATCACGTCGCACCTAACCGCCGCGCTAGTCGAGACGGGAAAAGGCGATCACCGGCGCCGCGTGCTACCTCGGCGTCTCCAGCGGCGACGGGAGAGGCCGGGTCACCACGCGTCGGCGTGTGGCGGTGATGGATGGATGTGGTGCCCGCCGGCGCCTGGCGCCGAGCAGGTGAGCTGTTTGACCAAATGTCGTTAGGAACTTCCTATCCTATTGGATTTTGGTACATGCGTTTTGACTTGTTGCGTTTGTTATCTTGCCGATTCTGTTGCCTTTACAAATCGCATTGTGTTTGGCGAACTTGTTCGGTGATGGTTCTCTGTTCCGTTGCAGTCGAGTGGAGAAGTCATCGCGATGGGCGTGTATACAGTATACACTGTATGCTCGTAGGCCACCTGCTTGATGAAATGCCGTCCTCAGTTTGGAAGGAGTAGCAGGTTTAGCTACCAGATTCTCTGAAGATGAGTCGTGTAAATGGTTGTCAGATGGTCCAAGCTGCTTGTTGGCCGGTCTCTAGGGTTTGGATGTGGATACAACGATGCAGGTCAAAGAGTTGGCATGGACCAGATATTTATTTCAAATGTGTTTCTGGTATGTAGGTCGTGTAGGAACTAAGAAGGTGCTTGGTCATTGAGGAACTTCACGAGGTTAAGTCCAAGAAGTTTGGGGAGTTTTCTTGAAACTGGACTTCGAAAAAGCCTATGACCGGGTGCGTTGGCCTTTTCTACCAGAAGTCCTCCTCCGTAAGGGCTTTGATTCTGGATGGGTCCATCGGGCTATGGGACTGGTCTTGGGGGCCAGACTGCCATTACCATAAACGGAGAAGTGGGTAACTTCTTCAGAAATGGACGAGGGGTACGCCAGGGTGACCCCCTCTCCCCTCTGCTTTTTGACTATGTGGTAGAGGCTCTTGCGGCTGGTCTGGATGCAGCCAAGAGAAGGAAGCATATTTGTGGTCTTGTCCCCGATCTGATACCTGGGGGGTATCTCATCTGCAGTATGCGGATGACACGATCATCATGATCCAGCCGGACGACTTGGCCATTGCAAACCTCAAGTTTATCCTCCTGTGCTTTGAGTGCATGTCAGGGTTGCGGATCAACTTCCACAAGAGCGAGGTCATGGTTTTGGGAACCACCTCGACGGAACAACGGAGGATCGCAAATATGTTGAACTGCAAATTGTTGTTGCCACTAGGGCACTAGCTACCTCTCCTCTCTCTCACTCACGAACGGTGGAGGAAGAAGATGGACACTGGATACAGAAATTTCTCCGGCCGGCGCACGAACGCCGCCGTGGGCGCACGAACGCCCAAATCTTTTCTTGTATTCACAGTCTACATGGTTCGGGAACTCCGTGTCTTTCGAGGTACAGGAGGGGTGGGCTTATAAAGCCGCTCTAGCTCGCCCTAACGAAGCCACGGCCGCGCACTAACGCGCCCACCTCGCCACGTCCAGCACGCCCCAGCTCGTGTCCACCTCGCGAACTAACGCGATCACCACGGCCGGCCCGGCTGCTGGACCTGGTCCTCCACCTATTTCGCTAACAGCCTAACTGACTAACAGAACGCACACACGCACGCACACGCGCACAGACGCGCCACACACACACGCACCCGCCATGGCCTCGACATGGACCTCCTCCTGGCGCACAGACGCCGGACGCGCCGCCGTGCACGGCATGGCTTGATGCTAACATTCACGCCCCAAGCCATGACCTTGCACAGGTCAGGCTCGTCGTCGACGTCGCGCCATGGCCGCTCCTACGGCCTCCTCGACGCTTGACGCTGCACTCCGCCATGATCAGCATGCCCTCAGCTCACGCCCATGCCGCGCACTGACGCAGGCAACGCGGCTGCTCGAGCAGCTCGATCTGGTCATCGTCTTCTTCCTCGGAGATCGTCGCCGCACTCCACACGCCTCCAGCTCACGCCCATGCCGCGCACTGACGCAGGCAACGCGGCCAGCCCGGCGCGACCAGGACGCGGTCCTCGACGCCTCGCTCCTCCGCTGCATTCGCCACGCTCCGCACGCCTCCAGCTCGCGCCATGATCGCGCTCCGACGCGATCAACGCGGCCAGCCCGGCGCGCCCAGGACGCGGTCTTCTTCCTCGGCGAGACTCCCCGTGCTCCACACGCCCCAGCTCGCGGCCATCATCACGCACTGACGCGATCAACGCGGCCGATCCGGCGTGCCCAGGAGCTCGGTCTTCTCTCCGCCGAGCCACGCCGCGCCACCGCAGCCTCTGCGCCACCACGCAGGTCCGCCGCGGCCGCCGCGCTCCCCGCACGCACGGCATCACCGTGCTCCGCTCCACGGCCTCGGATGAGGCTCTGATACCAATTGTTGTTGCCACTAGGGCACTAGCTACCTTTCCTCTCTCTCACTCACGAACGGTGGAGGAAGAAGATGGACACTGGACACAGAAATTTCTCCGGCCGGTGCACGAACGCCGCCGTGGGTGCACGAACGCCCAAATCTTTTCTTGTATTCACAGTCTACATGGTTCGGGAACTCCGTGTCTTTCGAGGTACAGGAGGGGTGGGCTTATAAAGCCGCTCTAGCTCGCCCTAACGAAGCCACGGCCGCGCACTAACGTGCCCACCTTGCCTCGTCCAGCACGCCCCAGCTCGTGTCCACCTCGCGCACTAACGCGATCACCACGGCCGGCCCGGCTGCTGGACCTGGTCCTCCACCTATTTCGCTAACAGCCTAACTGACTAACAGAACGCACACACGCACGCACACGCGCACAGACGCGCCACACACACACGCACCCGCCATGGCCTCGACACGGACCTCCTCCTGGCGCACATACGTCGGACGCCGCCGTGCACGGCATGGCTTGATGCTAACACAAATTGGGATCCTTCCCTTTCACTTATCTGAGACTTCCCATTAGTGATAGGGCTCTCACGACAGCGGATTGGGGTTCGCTTCCAATGAAGATAGGCAAGCGAGCCGATCCTTGGATGGGCAAGCTCATGTCTTCGGCCGCCAGACTCACGTTGGTCGATGCCTGTCTCTCGAGCCTACCCTTACATGCGATGGGGGTATGCTTGCTTGGTAACGGCACTCATCACGCATCGTGCCTAGTTTTTCTGGGGCATCAAAGGCACCAAACGCAGATACCATTGGGTACGGTGGTCCGATGTGTGCATGCCCAAAGCCTTGGGGGGCCTGGGGATCATGAACACCCAGCGTATGAACCAATGTCTTATGGCCAAATGGATTTGGAGGCTTTATGTGGGGAACAAGGCTTGTGGGCCCACATCCTTCGTAACAAGTACCTTCGGGATAAAGACTTACTACTGGATGACCACACTCAGGGTTCCTAGTTCTGGAAAGCCATCCAGAAAGTAAAAGATGTGTTTCGCTTGGGGGCTAAACACCAGGTGGGTAATGGGACATCAACCAGACTTTGGAGAGACTAGTGGAACGGCTCCGGCCCCCTTTGCAACAGATACCCGGAGATTTTCGCCATCACTGTGGACCTGGAGGCCTCTATCGCTCAGGTCAGGAGACGTGGTCAATGGGACATCCCTTGTCGCCGCGCCTTTGGCCCCACGGAGAATGTCCAATGGGACAATCTCATGCGTGAGTTGGATATGCGTTTCGGATTTCGGTGAACCCGGACCTCATAACTTGGGCTCTTGAACCTTCGGGGAGGTTCACTGTGCGCTCCTATATAAGAAACTCTGCCAAGGTTCTCCACCCCAACATTTTTTGGAAATCTGGAGAATTGGGGTTCCCCGAAAGATTAGGGTTTTCCTCTGGCAACTTATCAGAAAGCGCCTGCCATCCAACGCAATATCCGACATAGGCAGGGGCCTACTACAGGACGGTGTGCTCTTTGTGGAGAGTACGAGGATACAAACCACATCTTCTTCACATGTCCCCTTGCCCGGTTCATGTGAAGCGCAGTCCGGGAACTGCTAAGATGTGCGTGGAACCCCTCCTGTTTTGCAGACTTGTACCGGGAGGTGCGCACATATGCGGGCCAAATGAAACGTGTACTTTGGACGGCTTGTGCTGCCTTAGTTTGGACCTTATGGACGACTAGAAACAAGTTTACCATTGAGGGTATTCTGCCCTCGGAAGTATCTGACGGACTAAACAAATTATCTATGTACTTGCAGGTGTGGAAACCAGTGGCTAGGCGCGTGGACAGGGAGGCACTAGAGCTGACGATTTGCAGGATTCGTCTGCTCTACGCCAGTATCAGGGAGCTGCAGGGATGAGTCCCTGCCTCTCTACTCCTGCTTTCACACCTTGAATCTTGAGGGATTAGGTGACGAGTCTTTTAACACCTTGGGGGGGTGTTGACTCCTTCCGGTGGCATCCTTAGACTTTTAGGTAGTTGTAGCTACTTTAGTCCTCTCCAGCGTGTTTGTTGTATCCAATGTCTGGCCTTGTTTTTGCCGACATTCGCTTCTACATTTCGAGCATGCGTACTCTGTTCTTCGGCTTCGCCGAGTGTACGAACTCGGTTGGGATGTTGGCTTCATTAATTTAAAGCCGGGCTCACCTTGAGCCTCGGGTCTTTATTGAGGAACTTCAGTATTGTCGATCAACTATTCGTAATCAGTAATTTCTCTTACATTTGATCAGATCACGTTGTCGTATCAGGGATGCGAGCAATTGTACCAACTCATTTTGTAATTGATGCCAGGGCTTGGTTATCTGCCAGAGTGTATCTGTTTTGATCTTTCAGTTTATTGCTTGCCTGCTACAAACGGCTAGGTAGCTTATTTAATTTTTTCTCTTGAGGAATCTTTCATATGTATTATAGTAAGACATGTTGCACCTTTGGCTAGTTTTGTTGGTGTCGGTGAATGTCAATACAGTTTCTTACTGTTGAAGATTCATATATGAAGACAAAGGTGTCCCAAATGATTCTCTTTATCCAGAATTAGCAAATTTCCAATGTCAGAATATTGGTGCGTTTTATATCCTGAATATGACACCATTTTGTCACATTTGTTGCTGAACATTTGAGCCGACATGTATATTAAAGTTCACTTACATTTGTGTCACTGTTGAAAGTTGAGGTTTGAGTGGTTGTTGTTTAGTTATTTTAGCAAACATGTCATATTCCCCCTGTTTTGACCAGAAGAGTTTACACAGCTTGAAGTAACACAATATTCTTAAGCAGTTGGGGATGCCTATAAGGCAACACCCGCACTCAACTGCTTTTATTATTCTTACGTTTTCTGTTTTTTGGTATAAGCATAAAGGAAATAAACAATATGGCTTGCATCATTGGTATATTATCTCTGTTTTTAATTGCCTTGCCTATGTTTCTCATGCCTTTTCTCAATAAACTGTCATTTCAATTTTTCGATGTAAAATCACTTCCCAATTGATACCCTTACTCTTGGAGTCTATGATGTCCCTTTGTTAGAATTCTGTTTTACTTTTATGTCCCTGAATAAGGCACCATATCGTGCTATTCGTCAGTGAGCATTTGAGCCGAACAGATAGCAGTTCATTTCCATTTATGTACATATGCTCAAACCTAACTATGGTGTCACAATTGGGAGTCAATGTTTATTCATTGAAGGAAGAATCCACATAGTTGGAAGTAACACAATATTCCGAAGCAGTTGCGCATTCCTATAATATAACATACCCACTGAGCTGCTATTATTCTGTGTTCGTCTGTTTTTGGAATAAGCATTGCTGAAAGAAAAGTATGTCTGGCATTGGTTTTTTTAATTTACTTGTCTTCTCATGCATTACCTCATGTAATGTTGCTTCTTTCAATAAAGAAGCTATGGCAGTGTGATCAGCTAATGATTGTTGCTCCCCACTTTTTGTCAAATAGGTAAATACTTAAATAACCATCAAGGGAAGCATGTGCGAGAAGCCTGTGCATGATGATGTTTAAAAGTCCTCATGGCGCATGGGAGGGGACCTGTACCACTTGTGGTATGAGCATGGATGCAACAGGTGCAAACCACCTAGTTTTATACAGTGCTATTTTGTATACGGCCTTCACATTCTCTTGAAAATGGATTCGTTATGCATTGTAATTGACATCATAGATAATATAATTAGTAGGCATGAAAGTTAAATGCACGAGTTAATTTCCTTTTTCCTCTGTCTCTATAGGCGATATTATTTTCATGTAGCATACAGATCAACCACTTGATCATCTGCACAGCGGTGAAAAGCTAACATTTTATTCCTGGAGCTGATGCCTGGTGGCTATCTGCTTTCATGGAATGTGCCGATATTGTTAATATGAACTGACTTTTACTACGCATTGCACTTGCACAGGGAGGCTATGGCTTTTACCCACTTTGAGGTGGCTATGACTTTCACTATTTGTCTGAATTTACAGGTGAACGGTCAGTTCTTCAGAAAGATATCCGTTTCAAACTGTATATGTGAATGCGGCCGCCATCCGTGGAATTCAACCGGAGAGATGAAACTGGAGTTCTAAGTTTGTCCAGGTACTTTACCCTGCTCTTGACACGTGATTGATTGGCACTTAGATATACAGCGAGTAGGATTATAAGTATTTGACTGTTTGCTGCGACTTAAGCCTCAGGGTTTGCGCGTATACAAAGCAGTGTATTTCATTTATTGTGAGGTTGTGACAGATCTGTCTGTTGGCCAGAACTCCAACCTCCAAGTGTATCTATACATAGAAAATCTACTTTTGTCGAACAACTCCCACAGACTAAAATCGGAATTTCACTAGTATGCATATGGTATATACAATGCATTATGCAGTCCATTAGTCACGAATGATATTTATGGACCAGGATGAGGTGTTACTGCTACTAGTACTACATCATAATAACAGAGTGCTGACAATGAGGCACACACAAGCACAGATAAATTTAATTAACAGGCCAGATGATGGTGATGAATCTCGCCTGGCTGCCCCAAATATCAAGAATGACCGGGATTTTCTCGGCAAGATGTCGTGTCAACATTGGGATGAGTTATCAGGTCATAATGGCTTGATTTGGCCCTGAGAGGCACAACGCAACTCACGGGGAGGTAGATTGGTCGACAGAGATGCAAAGATTGGGTCCGACTCTTCTCTCGGAGCAGGCCGGAAGACAGCAGTAGGCAGGCACAGAGAGGCATGTTTCTCTCTTGGATGGAGTAAGGCGCAAGTGAAGACGATCGGAGATGACCCGGACGATCGTACTATATATACAGAAGGTGACCGGCGTCAGGGGCTCAGGGTATAGTTGGACCTAAGTACACCTAACCAGGCTATCTTTGTCGCCACCATGCCTATTCCATCTCTCGCCCGTGGAGACCGTCGTGGTCGTGCAGCACCCACTTGGGATTATGGAGACTCTGGACAAGCGTATCGATCTGGTCGAGCTAACCAGTCCCACCTGGGTCCAGAGCACCAGCTCCGTCGTTCTGACCGGGCCAGGCCATGTTTTTCTCATGACAGCAACAATGGCGGCCTCAAGTTAGAACAGTACTGATGAGCACAATTCCAACTGGGACCCAGCTGCGTGCCCAGGAGTCATCAGTTGTGACTTGCAGCCTCATGAGCTGCCGCTGAGGTGACATCATGGAAAAGGTGTCGAAATGGGAAACGGATATCTACTGTTGCCCGACGCAGACCGCAAAGCCGTAGGTGCTCTACGCTTTGGATCGATCGATCATGGTCGAACACGAAGGTATATGCTTCTATTTGCTTGTGTTTACCACTCTGTAAGTAAGATTACCGATGGATTGCTTGATGAGCAGAGTTTGCCATGGTCCGTGCACCTTATATTAGTTGCTCATATCGATGTTATGTTACACCACTTTCAGAAGAAAAAAAGTTGATGCATTGCGGCACTAATCTTCAAGTGAAAGAGCCAATCACTCAGGACCATTTTTCGACAAAATTGTTCGTACCACTAATTCTATCAGATCAACGGACCGGATTAGACAGCCGTGCTGTACCAACTCACGAATGGTTTTCATGTTTGTGATCCCCAGCAGAACGGTTCCCTGCTTGAAGGAGAAGTGTGTTCCCTGGTCAGGCATGCGATCGATGCAACAACACGAGCTTATTTTTATGTGCTCTAGCCTGAGCTTGTCTATATGCGATCGAGCTGTTGGGGTCCATCAAGTGTTGTACTGCTCCATATGCCTTGGGTGGGACGCAAGTTCTGGGATTCACCTCTCTCTTCCTCTCCAACATCACTGACTCTCATGCCAAAAAGTACCATCATTAGGGCACACAAGGCCTCCTCCGTATACCCATGTGAGCTCTTATGACTTCCTTATATTTTTCTCCCTGTTGCGATTTGCAAACCACATTATTGTGTATTGGAAAGACATATCCTTTTCATCATTCTATGCATGCAAGTTAAAATAAATTGAACATGTATGTATATCTACCCACGGTTTACAATTTCAACGTAATTTTGGTAGTTTCGGTGGGAACCCAAATATTTGTAACCTCAAAATTTCAGCCTAGATTCAAACCAAATTTAAGTTAGGTCAACATTCGATAAAAGTAGTGAATATTGAAATTTGGAATTGCTAAAATTTCAGATAATTTGATGAGGCCCAATTTTTTCTTTTACCGATATAGTAAAACTCGTATATCTACCTTAATGCTTGCATTAGTGGCGGAGGCAGAAAATTTTCGGAAGGTGGGCCACACTAAAAAAATTCAGAGGGTGTGCCCGCGTGCTCGACGCCACTTTCGCCGCGAACTGCCTGGAGTTCTCAATGTCGCCGCACGGGCTCGCCCGCTTGCCTCTCATGCCCCATGGTATCCTAACTTTCTTTCCCGCCGTTGGCCACCGAGTTGAAGAATTGAGAAAGAGGAAATTGGGGATTTGAGAGTTGACACAGAGGGAATGCTTCTTGCGAGAGTGATCGAGGTGGAAGAAGCCCTTATTTGGGAGCAGTTTAGGCCTCATGGCCTATAATCACTAATGAGCAGGGGCATTGAGTTTCTCTCTACGACATTTCTTTTTCTTGTAAGTGAAATTTTTGTTTAAAATGGCTATGGCGGGACAGGCTAAGCAACTGCTGAACTGATTCCCATCTTTTTACAAAAGTTGCGGGAGAGCAAGGCACACCTGACACACTCTCCTAGATCCGCCCATGGCTCGCGTCACTACCAGGTTTTAGGATTTTGCTGAGCCCGTGGTACTTGGCTAAGGTCCAAAACACTCGGCAACTGGGTGTTTGCCAAATGCCATGTGGCCGACACTCAGCAAACAACTATACGTTGAGTGTTTTTAATGGCATCCACGCAAACATTAACTCTCTTTTGGCACTACTATTTGGTTTTGAAAATCCTCTTTTGTCAAAAGTTGGAAACTTTTTTTGACATTATTGTTTGTCACTAGAAGATGCATTTTATTTTAAATATGGTATATTATTAGGAACGCCATGGATATGGCCATGTACTTAATTAGTCATTTGAATGACTTAAATGTTCATACATGAGTCCATTTTGTAAAGGTTTTTTTCCAAAATATGTCAAAATCTATATTTATAATTTTACTAGCAACTGGTACACTAAATGGACTTCATGCCAAAGGATTGCATTTTTTATATTTTTCATTTTCTTTTGTTTTTTATAAAACAAAGTCTAAATCATCGGCGAACTTATTCATAAGAGCTTAAATCTAACACCATATATGGCCATTGCATATAATCCAATGTTTTTGGTAACTTTTAGGGGAAAACAAGAACACACTTATAGTTTAAATTTAATCTACTTCTGGGAAATTTGTTGAAACTCATTTAAATTGGAAAAAGTAGTTAGGAAGTAAGAATATCCTAATACTTGGGAATTGGCCATCAAACATGGTCCAATTTGTGCTGAAAATTGGAGAGGTGCCATTTTGCACCAATGTTTTTGCACTTACTCCACGCAAAAAACCATTTCTGAAACTTCAAAAATGGAAAATCATCTTTTGTGACAAAAAGTTTGAAACTTCTTTTGGCACTACAGTTTTACATGACAAGATGTACCTTTGTGCCAAGTAGAGTCACATTATTATGACTATGTAATGGATAGAGCCATGACCTTGGTCATTTGGCATGAAAATCTTGACTGCTCATATATGATAGTGCATTTAGTGCAGTTTTTTCTAAAAGAAATATGTCAATTCGTGTGTATCATTTTTCTAAGCAAATAGTACTCATGAAAGAACTCCATGCAAATGGATTGCATTTTTTTTGAACTTTTCTCCAATTTCTTCGATTTTTTAAAACATGGTCAAAATCATCGATGAAACTATTCATAGCTAGAGTTTGAATTTGAAACCTTTTGTGGCTATTGCATAGATTTCCACTTGGGTAATCTAAAATGATTTTTTCACACACTTGTAGTTCAAATTTGAATAAATTTAGGAAATTGGACAAAATTCTTTTAAATGGGCGAAGGTAGTTAGAAAGCAAGAAAATTGTTAATACTTGGGAATATTCCATACAGTATGGTATACTTCGTAGAAATTGTACACGTTCCAGTTTAAGCCATATTTTTCTGCACTCATTTGATAGAAAAACAATTGGTGGACTTAGAAAATAAAAAACATTTTTTATTACAAAAAGTTGGAAACTCCTTTTCGCACTATTGTTTGTCATGAAAAGATGCACTTTTCCCCAATATGGTCACACTATCATGAACTATGTCATGGATATATCCATGACCATGGCCATTATTTGGCTTGAAGACATGGATGTCCATACATGATAGTCCATTTTGTGATGTTTTATTACAAAATATGTCAAAATCCATGTTTATCCTTTTCCCATACACTAGTACACATAAAAGGACCACATACCAAAATATGTCAAAATCCATGTTTATCATTTTTGATATTTTCTTCATATTAATTATTTTTTTCCAAAACAGGGTCAAAATCATCATCAAAACTATTCATAGTTGCACCCTGAATATTTCGACACCCTTTGTGCCTATTGCATAGAATCCTATTTGGTTACCTTGAAATGATGTTTGTTAACATTTAGGATCAAACTATCACACACACACTTCTAGTTCAAATTTAAATTATTAGTCGAAATTGGTAAAATTCATATGGCAAAAGTAGGTAAAAAGCGGGAATCCTTAATACTTGCGAGTTTTCCATCCGATAGTCTATTTTATTTGAAAATCGTATAGGTTCCATTTTCCACCATATTCTTTGCACCTTCTTTAAGAAATATCCATTTTCCATTCTCATGCATGCATGAGACAAAATCATTAAATGCAAGATTGGTTAGATAGACAATTTATTGGGGGTGGTCATATCTTAAATAACATCACCACCTAGCATAGCGCTAACAGTCAATGCAATGGTGAACACCAATTTTTTTTGTATGGCCCAGTTTATGAGGCTAATTAGGCAAAAAAATGTAGATAGCACAATTGATTAGAGGATAACTTTGTAAACCTAATATCAAGAAAAATTTACGAAAAAGTTTGTTACTATATTGGTAAATGAAATAAATCTATATATCTTATAAACTAAAATCTCACTAACATTCCAACATGCAAGTTATACACATTTCTTTCAACCATCCAATTGTCCGCTTTATCCACACCCACTAACATTTATTAATAATAGTATATCTCTACATTCAAGTTATCCACATCATCTACTAGTTTAGCCATCCTATTTTCCATGTTATCCCTTTTAACTGTCCGATTGATAACATCAATTCATCCTGCTATGTTATTACACAAATAAATCATGTGTAATTGGAACACCACAATTATTTCCACCTTAATCATTTAAGTCAACCAAGCGAATTTTCTATCAATTGTTGACCGCTCTAGACAAATCGGGAATATATTTGTGCGAGTATAGGGCACTTCCTTGAGTTTACTATACTAGATGCTAGCTAGTTAGCCTCCATTCGTAGGGGGCTTTGAGCTCACCATTTTTTCTTTCTTTCTGCGTGTGAGTGAGTGCAGTACAGTGTGTGGAATCTGCAGTAACAGCTGTGGTGTGTGGTGTGGCGGTACAGCAGTTCTTCTTGCCTTTTGCTTTTGGTTTTACTAGTAGCTTGCTGGCCAGCAAGCCCAACCCTCTTCTATGCTAAAATATACAAGCATATCAACGCTAAACATGTACTCCCTCCGTCCACAAAAAGATGTCTTAAACTAGCTCAAATTTGTATGTATCTACACACTAAATAATATCTATATATATGCAAATTTGGACTAAGTTGAGACATCCTTTTATGGACGGAAGGAGTACCACTGTCCACTGAAGGTGCATATATGTGTGGTTGTGGCATCATCTTACTCCTTGCAGCCAGTTTGCACTAAAAATTAATAATAACCTCACAACCAGTACGTTTAATTTTAGCATAGACGACATACGAAAGGTGTCTCTGTATGCTCTTGTCAGTGTGTGTCGTCTGTGTTGTGTTTTGCTTGGGAGAGAAAGAGAGAGAAGGCTAACGAGGAGGGGCCCTTTAACTTTTCCTCAAGGGTGTGGCTTGAGTTAAAGTAGCTAGGCAAGGAATTCTGCTCTCTCGTGTATTAAACTGGTGAAAGCAGCAGGCTGCCTGCCTCGATTTTTTCTTATATACGCCTCCTCCCTCACTCGTTGCCCTCTCTCCTTCTTCCGCTCCCCTACCCCTCGACTCCAACTCTACTCGTCGGTCTCTCCTTCTGTTGCTTCTTGTTTCGATCTCGATCTCTTGGTTCCGAATTGTGCTTGTTACCTTGACCCCTAGCTTGCAGCTTGCTAGCCAGCCAGCAAGACGTACGGCCGGAGTACACCCTTCGCATGCATCATGCATGGACATCGTGTCCGGCGGCCGCGCGTGAACCAGACATGAACAGGGGTCACATCAGCAGCTCGGAGCTCATCGACGCCAAGCTCGAGGAACACCGGATCTCCACCGCCAGGCACTGCCCCAACTGCCGCCACAAGCTCGACTGCAAACCGGTAAGTAGGTCAATTCCGTTTTGCCTTTCTGTACCCAAGTGCGTGTACTAGGGTTCTTGAATGGTGCAACTTGTTGATTTTGATGGAATCACTGATTTGATTGGCGTGAACTGCAAGAAGGATTGGTTGGGGCTGCCGGCTGGCGTCAAGTTCGATCCGACGGACCAGGAGCTGATCGAGCACCTCGAGGCCAAGGTGAGGGAGGAAGGCTCGAGATCTCACCCTCTCATCGATGAGTTCATACCAACGATAGACGGCGAGGACGGCATATGCTACACCCATCCTGAGAAACTTCCAGGTGAGAGTGTGAGATGGCTAGCTAGCTAATAAGGTAGACATCAACAGAAACATTAATTGAAACTACCCTATATACTCGCACACATATATTCCTTACTTTTGCAAAATTCAGCTTTGCTTTCCATGGTGTGGTACATATATCGTATGTTGGGATTATATATGTGTCGTGGTTTGGATTTGGGGATATGGCATATATTCTCTTGTTGTTCTTGATGTGCTCTAGCTCCCCCTCTATTCTTAGTGTTCTGAACTACATGTGCTCTTGGGTATATGCAAAGAGAACTAATATTGTTTATGGAAAGTTGTGCCTGCCTAGTCTCATCTATCACACTCTCTCTCCTCTCTTTGTCATGATGGTAAGATGCTTCTGAAGTTTCCAAATAGGTTTCGTTCCTACCTTTCCATGCCTTCTCTTTTTCCAGAGGTTTGTTGCATCTGTCAAGAAAACATAGGCCTCCCACCCACCAATACCGTACTTACACAGTAAATTAATTCCTGCATCTCATATCTCATCGACCAGGCGTGACAATGGACGGCCTAAGCAAGCACTTCTTCCACCGGCCTTCCAAGGCCTACACGACGGGCACGAGGAAGCGGCGCAAGATACAGACGGAGTGCGACGTGCACAAGGGGGAGACGAGGTGGCACAAGACCGGCAAGACCCGGCCGGTGATGGCGAGCGGCCGGCAGAAGGGGTGCAAGAAGATTCTTGTGCTCTACACCAACTTCGGCAAGCACCGCAAGCCCGAGAAGACCAACTGGGTGATGCACCAGTACCACCTCGGCGACCTCGAGGAGGAGAAGGAAGGGGAGCTGGTCGTCTGCAAGATCTTCTACCAGACGCAGCCCAGGCAGTGCAGCTGGTCCTCCACATCCGCCACCACGGACCGGGGCACCGGCGTCGCGGCCATTGCTGCGGCGGCAGTGCAGGAGCAGCGCCGGAGGGACAGCGGCAGCGGCAGCTGCTCGTCCAGGGACCATGAGGCGCTGTCGGCGACGTCCTACCCGGCCGGGTACGCCGTCGCGGCGGCTGTCGAGATGCAGCATTTGAAGCATTCGGGGGACCATTTCAGCTTCGTGCCTTTCAGAAGAGCTTCGAGGAGGTAACTAGTCAAACATTTTTTTTTCCTACTCAGCATTTCGACAATCTTTAGTTTGTTGCTGGTGAATTATGTTCTTAGACATAGATTATATGTACGCCTAGCTAGCGCAATCTCGCAAAGTACAGCTTGGTAGGTCCGTCGATTCCCATGCATGCATGCTCATCGTTTTGAGTTGCAGACGGATATAGATAGGTCATTTCTGTTTGGTTAGATGGGTTTTCCTGACGCATACGTACGTGTGGATGGGCCGTTTGGGGTAGCTGATCTAATGTGCAGTCTGTGCCATTGTAAAGCAAGAGATGAGCTACATACTTTTTTTTTAAGGATACGTCCAAGCGGACGTATCAGTTTCAAGAAGAAGAGGCCAAGCGGCCTTACAACGCGTTTAGGCACATGCGTCAAAAACGCCAATCCACAAATAGAAAAAAGGGATCACTCGCCAACCCTCCACCTGTCTACGGGTCCTAAGCTACCCCTAAACATCCTCGCTGTCCGCCAGAGGTCGGCCTCGGCCTCCACCATACTAATGGCAGTCCCTACTGAAGGCCTGTGTCCTTCGAAGACCACTCCATTCCTATGCCTCCACAAGCTCCAGCAAATCAAGTTGATCTCCGTCCACAAGTCCTTCTCATCTCGACCTCCCAGAGTCTTGGCTGGTAACCAATCCACAAGGCGAGCATCGTGGGCAGGGACCCAGTCCACCTTCCCCCACCTGCTCAGGAAGGAGTGCCAAACCTCTCTAGAGAGGACACAACCGAGGAGAAGGTGATCTATATCTTCTCCCACTTGGTCGCACAGTGGGCAGGCATTCGGTCTAGGCAGCCCTCTCCGCCCTAAGCGGTCTGCAGTCCAAACCCTGTTCTTCAGAGCTAGCCAAAGGAAGAACTTGCACTTGTTGGGCGCTCGGGAGCTCCAAATCTGTTGTGCGCCCGCCAGCCCGGTCTTGCCTTCAAAGAGTGCTCTGTAAGCCGATCGAGCTGAGTACTTGTGGTTTCCCTCCCAATTCCACCTGAATTCATCCACGGCTCCTTCTGTCAGGGGAAATCTGCCACACTGTCAGCCAAGGACAGCAACTCGTGGATCTCGCGCACGTTCAGGTCTGGCGGAACATCGTCTAGCCATCCGCCTGCGAGCCCCTCTCTAACTCTGCGGGAACAGAGCGCACCCTTGGGCACTCTCATGTAGAGGTGTGGGGCCAAGTCCTTCACACGCCCACCGGGCAGCCACCTGTCTGTCCAGAAAAAAGTGGAGGCTCCGTCGCCCACAACTGAGGTGGTGGCAGCCTCGAACAACTGACGTACCACGCGGGGGGCTTGGATGTTGAACTCTCTCCAGGGCTTGGAGTCGTCCGTCCTGCTAAGCCAAAGCCACCTAGCCCTGAGAGTGCGGTTCATATACCGCAAGTTGGGAATTCCAAGACCCCCCCAGATGCTTGGGCATGCAAACCTGCTCCCACGCCACCAGGCAGTGACCTCCACGGGCGTCTTTGCGCCCAGCCCATAGGAAGCTACGAATGATCTTCTCAATTGCCACCAGGGTCTCCACTGACAAGTCGAGAGACATCATAGCGAAAATAGATACCGCAGAGAGTGTGGTCTTCACAAGCTCAAGGCGCCCTCCACGGTTAAGCAACCCGGCACGCCACCTAGGGAGGTGGTTGGCTACACTATCCACCAGATACTGGAGCTGGGCGGCCGTCAGTTTCTCAGGGAAAGCGGGAGCCCCAGGTAACGAAGCGGGAATGGCAGTAGCTACATACATGCACATCACACAGCATGGGAGAGAGAGGCAGGTCCCTTTTAATTAGTTCGAGCCTCACATCATTTTACTCAAACTGCAAGCAACGCCGGCTAGAAACCATCCACCCACCGTGAAAGCAAAAACTACCAACATATTTGTTTTTGAATAATTGATGCATGCGTCCCATTCTCGCCTACCTAAGAGAAAAAAAATATGAACCGGAGAAAGCTCAGACAATGCACGCAACAGCATAACAGAAAGGGAAGGCGAATTGATGAGTGACACATAAAGGACACTTGCTATATACGATTTTCCATGTATATACAAGAGAGAATGAATGGATTATTAATTTCAGCATTTGTATGTGTTGAACAGGTTGGCATAGGTGGTGACCAGGTGCATTCCGATCAGCTTGGAAGATCGGAGCAGCAGCATGCCGGCCAGGAACAACAACCTCACCGGTCGGAGCTTGCAACCACGGCGGTACCAGCCGCGGCTTTCCTCATCAGTAGGCCGAAGAACACCGTTTCAACTGCAGTTCCGCCACCGTTGCAGCATACGTCCGTTGTGCTCGACCACGATCAGTTTCATGTGCCAGCAATTTTTCTTCACCATGACAAATTTCAGGTGATTCCATCCTACTACTTTGTTTTCTTGCTTGTATACATTTATCTTAAATATTTTGCTTCTGTATTCTGTCTGAGTAACTAAAGTCTACACGGCCACAATATGAACACACGTAGACCATTCATATTGAGAATGTTCACGTTAAGGAAAAAACTAACGAGCGTGTGCTTGTTTCTGCCCAAGTTTAGACAGTTCCACGGTTTATTTACAATTGAAAACACACATTCTTGGTACAACTTAACATCCATTTTCTTTCTTAAGAATTCACATAAATATTTGTACTATGATTGCTAATAAATATACAAGAACTAATTTCCAGAATGTATATAAAATAAACCCTCACTGATGTAAGCACACATCTAAAATGTCATAAGTATCCCTTTAGTTTAGCATAAATAATTATTTGCATTAATTTTATACAAATGAAACATGCCATGTAAATGACATTTTTTTAAGCATGGGTGTTTTTTTTCCTGAACGTTAACTTTGGTGCAGTGTAATTTTCATTGTACAATGTATATATATGTTTTCCACCAACTTTATGATGTGTAACTTCTGTTGGAAGATGCATTGCAATTTTTTACAGGAATATATATAGGGAGATCAGTTTTGGAAGGATTCTATTTGTGGCATGTTTAGTTTTCTAGCTAGGTTGATGCTTATATAGTCTGCGAAATTACTGTTTATTTAAAATACACAGCTAATATTTCCCCTGCCGAGCCTTCGGTTAATTCAAATATATTGTTTTGGGTACGCATATTGATCCATTGTGCAAGACAGTATTATCTTCATAGTTCCTTTACCCTTTTCTTTTCCACTTTACTAAAAGAATGCTTTAATTACTGTCTCATTCTAACATTATTACCGCAGAACATGCAACAACAGCAACATCAAAAGATTGACCGCAGGTCTGCCGGCTTGGAAGAACTGATAATGGGCTGCACGCCTACATGCACAAAAGGAGTAAGTAATTTTCTCTCACTTATATTTTGATTGCCTCCTCAGCATGTATACAAACTGACAAGAAAAAGATAGCTTACCATGTTTGTCATTCCTGCAAATATCTATGAGCAGCATGTGACATTTTCAAACGTTTTAGAAGCTAAGCATATATTAGTCCCTAATAAGTTATAGTCTACATTTGGGTACCTCGATTCATATAGATATAGGTGGGAAAGCTGCAAGTTGTGTGGTATAGGGCATAGAAAAGAAAGACTGCTCCAGGGGGCCCTGAGGAAACTTCATTGTGGGGCCTCTCAGTTTCTTTGTCCCCGTAGCGCTATGGAACATGTCCTTCAGAATGACAGCTTTTTATCCCGTTTGTTTCTTATTTATAAATTCTTCATTTTAGGTGCTTTTACAGCATGCATGCATGCCGGCCGAGAGAGATCTTTACTAGTGAGATAGAAGAGACATCATGAATATATGCAAACAAGGACCACCCTTTGCTTTTCTTTCGAGTGCCAAAGGGGTGCCCAAAGACCAACGTAAAAAACAAGGCCATACTTTCCTGCTTTCATGACCATATAGGAGAAAATGGGAGCTTTTTCTCCCGTGTCGGTGGCCCCTTCTTATTTGTTCTTCAGACTACGTACACCTGTAGTACTCCACTAGACTCAAAGTGAATGGACTACGCATTGGATCTTTCTCTCTCTTTTCTATTAATCGATTCACATTGAACCATGCATATGCATTAAAATTGCAAGCCATTGTTATAATTGATAGGTTCGTTTTCTCCTAGTTCAGCTTACTGGATAGTCTTGTCAAGTTATCAGTTCAGGCATATAGTGCAAGGTCCTTGCTTGCAAACTGTACATGCTCCGACAGAACAAACAAACTGCTTTCTTATCTCATGTCCAATCCAGCACTGCCAAATCCTTACAAAGGCACTTCAAGTGATCCCGTCTCTCCCTCACTTGAACCTTGATGTTTTCTGGACTCTAGAGTGTAAAATGGGATAGTGAACAGTTGGATTCAAATACACAATATCGACTCTTTTTTATCTACTGACATGCTGTATCCTGCTCTCTTTCGTCAAGTGATGTCGTAGCTTTTACACTTGAATCAGCTGTTGCACTTCCTGGGCTTGCTGTTCCTTTTTGACCACTTTTCCTATCCTATTGCAGGAGACCTCGATCCCTCACTCCCAAGAGACAGAATGGCCTTACCCATACTGGCCTCCTGACAACCAAGATCATCATGGATAGTAGCAACAAGACTTGGTAAATAGTGCCAATCAGTACCAGATTAAAGAAAACCAATCACGACCTCTTACTAGTGTGGTCTCTCCCTCCTGGAATATACAGAGTATTGCTTTCTTGGAGAATGCACTACTGTTAATTGGGAGAAGAACCTAGAGATCTCATAGATCTTGGTGTGTCAATGGAAAAATTAAAGGATCCAATTTAACTTTGCAACACTCCAAGGTAGAAGAGACAAAGGTGTTAAAGGAAAGGAAAAGTGGAAAACGGTTGGGGGAAAGGTATTGTTGTGCTGAGATCAGAATGGAGCCTAATCAATGAACCTTAATCGAAGTATTATTATAAGCACATCATTAAGTTTATCACAACTTTTGGTGTATGAAATTAGATATTTCTCAATTGTAAAAAATCAATATTGCTTGCATGTACATTGACCCTTGTATAACATGTGCTCCAAATGCACAAGGGGAATGGATTTGGCACACGGTTTTTTTTTTTCCTTTCTAGCAGCGCAACTTTTGTATAGTTTTGCTTACTGGTGTTACTTTACTTTGTAACGAGTTGAATTCACGTGCCCGATTTTTCTCAAGAAATAAGTTGATCCTGTCATGTGTACCTAACTTAATGTTACATGCAAATTGGTTGTGAACTAAAGTTTATTTTCTTCATAAAAAAATCTATGTATGTAGCTATGGAAACTAGATATATATATATTTGATTCAAAACACATTTTGTGTGTACCATATTATGTTACATGAATTTACCACATATTATTGGCCTTGCATATCATACTTCTTGTAGAAGAGATAGTGATATCTACTAAATTAGAACTGTTTAGGATTCATCATTTCATATTATGTATATATATATATCACTTATATAATATGCGAAAGTTTAACTTTGTTCCTTTGTGCCATGGGGCATCACCCCTGGTTCTCTAACACCATTATGTAACATGAATATAATGTTGGTAGAAAGTTGGCACTCGCTTGTGCTTGTTTTAAGGTTGTGGAGATATTCTACAAACACTACAAGTATATGAACATAATATGCTTATTCCCTTTTTATGTCTCATATATGTTCTACTTATTATAATATGCATTTGTTCTACTTAACATGTGTGCCTTTTATTTCTCAACAGAAAGGATAAAATTGATTCATCAGTGTGAAATACTTTAGTTCTCCTTTTGAATACATATATTCAAGTATGCAATAGCGGAAAACCACGGAAATAGAAAGGACATATAAAAATAGACCATGACATTCAAAGTATATGGTTTAGGGTACTACAAAACTTCCAAACAATATTTGTCCAACATAAATCTTCAATTAACTTTCTTTTCTTCAAAATGCGACCAAGCATTCTAGACGGCAATCTCTTTATCATAGTTTTGTCAGTTAATCTCATTTTATTGGATTAGAAACAAACAAGAGATGCATCTGGAGACGTAGCAGATTGAGAGAGCTATAGCTGAAAATAGCCCCCTAGGTCATCCCCTCCAGGCAACCATGGGGGGGGGGGGGACCCTTGCCGGCTGTTGTCATCCTCCTCCCTCCCATCTCCTCTTGAAGCTCTTGGAAGCGCTGTCGGACTAGGCCATGCGACGTTGGTGATGGGGCTGACATGAATCTGGTTTTTGGGTGGCATCGTGGAGGAAGGAGCCGGCGATGGGGATCTTCTCCGTGTCTTCCTTCACGTTTTGAGTAGGTACTTCGGGCAGTGGCCATTTGTTCCAGGATGGCGGGGTATGGAGGTGCCCAAGCTTCTCCCGTGGTGGCGCATGGCTCTCCCGTTGCGACCATTGGCACCGAATGTGAGGAAAGGGGCCAGTCGTGGCGGTGTTTTGCCGACTTCCAGATCTATCAGCGTCTTCGGCTGTGGTCTCTCTGCAACATCTAGGTGACGACGGATGCGTTCCACACACGTTGCATGGGTGGATTGTTGTGTCCTAGGGGCGCGTTTGGTAGACTGCATCCAAGTTTGCGCTCCATGAGACTAGGCCGGCTAGGGTCAGGTAAACCACCCTCCTGGCCATGTTGCGCACGTCGTTTGGTATAGCATGCAGCAAAGAACGTGGCACCAACTGGGCTAGCAACCCCTCTTTGTTTGGTTGGATGCAAATCTTGGTTCGTCTCACCTATTTTCACATGGGTGAAGTTACCATCCACCACCACACTTGGACAACTGTACGTGACATACCAATGGAGCGACGACGATGTGGCACGGCGGCTGCAGAGCTCAACGGAGACGACACGGCATGGCGACAACAGAGGTCGTCGACGACGAGGCGGCATGGCGGCGGCGTAGCTCGACGGAGACGACACGACATGGCGGTGGCGGAGCTCGACGCAGAAGACGGAGTGTGTGGCGGCGGTGGAGGAGGTTGCGGCGGAGAACCACAAACACACCATGAACGCCATCACAACCATGTGGAGATTGAAAAAACACGTACAACAAGAACAGTCTAAATAGGCGCACATACGACACAAAATCTATTCGTCTACGACTAGCGAAACAAAAAACATACAACATGAGTTCTGTGAAATGTGTGGCAAAGCTACTCCTCAAAGAAAATTTCAAACGATTGACCGTGCGTGATTAATTTAATAAACATCATCTAAAAAGCTGAAAACATGAACACAAAATTCAAAGTTAACATTTCATGTATCTCGAAACCGATTGCCAGAATGGAACCACATCGTCAATGCATATCATTTTTGTGTAGAGCTGATTTTGATTCGAGCACTGTAGCATTAAATAGAAGTAAGCAGGAGAAGTAAGATTAGGGAGAGTGAGAGGAAGCAAACTCCGGGTTGCATCCTCAGCGAGCGCTTTGAGAAGCGTGAAGACATGGCTCTATGGGCACACTTGATTCGAGGGTGTCTGCTGGGCTTAGCCCGACGCTGCTTTGAGAAACGCGCTGGGCTGACCCAAGAGCTCTCACAGGCAACCAAACGTCATGCGATTGCAGCTAGCGGGCCTAGCTGGGTAATTTGCAGGTTACCAAACGCGCGCTAGATATTGACAAATCTGTTGCCGGCAGAGGGGTGCTAAAATTCGGATGGTCGCTCTGGCTCTTCAATGGCGCCAGGCGTGGACATCATGGTGGCCGGATCTTCCATATGGTATACATTGTGAATTTTTAAAATTTTAATTGGTTATATTTTAGGCTTGTAAAAAAATAAAAAAATGGTGGATCTGGATGGTGAACAATACATAGTTTAATAAATTTCAAATTTTGTCAGACTTATCTTTTTTTTGTGTCGCATATAATAATACGATTTTTGGATTGAAAATTCGCACACTCGTCGATCTCGACATTATCAACACATAGGATTTTTGTTTCAATTTTTTAAGCTAAAACTTCCTTTTTCGAATTTGTAGTCAAATAAATTTAAAAAGATTCAAATTTCATTACATATTACAAATTATTTGAATGAAATTTGAGCCGCGGCTCGGCGCATACTTAAACGAAATTTAACAAACTTACATTTCAAAACCTAAACGAGATTTAACAAACTAAATAAACCTACGGCGAGCGAAGGAGGCATATTCTGGCGCCGCCGTCCTCACTACTGTGAGAGAAGGAGGCCTATTTCAGCACCTCGCCAACCACTACATGGCGGTGAGGAAGATGGCTATCCCAGTGGCGGCAGCATCAAGAAACTTGCATGCCTCAATGGTTTGCCGCCGTCGTCGGCTACGGCCTTGAGGAATCTGCATAGCCTCGGCTGAGACTTCTGATTTCACCGCCGGCGCGTGTGGTGGGGTTCGATCTAGCCTCGTTGCATGTCATGGCGGAGGGAAGCCTCTCCGGTTTCATCCTGCGCCCCCTTCTCTGGTGCCCCATTCTCCAGGGACGCTATCGGGGAAGTTAGATCTGCTATTACCGGCGCCGATGGTAAGGGGAGATCGGGCAGCTCGTCGTCCTCGTCGAAAGAGCGGGCTCGCTCTTCGTCCGAAGCGAACCACTCTGGCGGTGACTCCCGCATGTCGGTAGGAAGGAAGAAGCTGCCACGACGCGCCTCTACTCCGTGTCCATCACGGCGTGCCAGTACGGCACCAAGATGGAGTGCTTGAGGTCGACCTTCTGCTCCCATATGGCATCTCCCTCCACTGCCGGATGATGTAGTCGACGCGCTCCTTCCCGCTGAGCCGCGACGCCATCGGCACGTTGACGACGTTCATCACCCACCCCTCCGGTAGGGTGACGTCCTCCTCTAACGGGATGTTGTGGCGGTTGTATAGCCGCGCATTCTGGTCTATCATGTTTTGGTGTTATCTGTTTATTTTTTGTACTGATCTATATCATGCATGCATACTCACCTGCTATGCTGCTAGCTAGGTTTTTTCTGATTTTTTTGGGTACTTTACATTATACCATACTGATATTTAAGGGGTAAACATGTACTCACTATGTCACATAATATAAGATGTTTTAAATATTCAAATACAGACAATACGGAGTAAAATGAGTTAATCTACATAGTAAAATAAGTATATTAATCTGATTCCCAAAAAGCTAAAATATTTTATAATATGGAACAGATGGAGTACTAGTTAACGATTCATCCTTAACTGAAAGAGATGGCGGCGGAGCCCTGTCTCTCCGCGTTCCCCGATGGCGATCGCCGAGATCCCCGTGATCTAGCCAGTGAAAGAGTGAGTCCTGAGAGAGTGATCTGTGCCCCTTCTCATGCCCATCCTTCCCCATGTAAACACGCAATCGCTAAACTGCGCTCTGCCCCGGAATTTGTTCCCGCTGAATTGAGGATGAAACTGAGGGATCTCATCCTGAAGTCCAAAAATCCGAGGTGATGTCTGGAGATCTTCCGCCAAAGGAGACCTTCAGGGCTCTTTGATTGTGGTACGTTAATTCCGCCTCCTACCAGCTGCATCACTAACCTTTCCCCTCCGGAGACCCCTTCGATTCCGCCTGTAACTTTGATGGCTGTATCAGAGGAAATCCCGCACAATGATTCCATTTTACTGGAGATTCCTTCTGCTGTGACAATTTCTGTATCAGAGGAAATCCCGCACAATGATTCCATTTTAGTGGAGATTCCTTCCGCTGTGATAATTTTTGAATCGGTTCCGGTTCATACAATCCCTGCCAATCTTTCTTCGGTGATCACGAATTCCAGTGATTGCTCCTCATTTAAACAGGCATTTGTGTCTCTGTCTAGCCCGTTGATTAAGCATTTTGTCCAAGCAATTCATCCACCGATTTTACGTTACTTCGAAGGGAGTAATCACAGGATCAAGATACAGATAGAGATGACTATAAATCTGGTAGAACTACAACCAGGTTTCCTTCACTCTCTGAACCCAACGCTTGTCTGTCCGGTTGCTACACTGTCCTCCGCTGTCATGGCAGAACAAAGCAAGTCGGCTCTCCCCACTGAACCCCCAGCCACTGTCACCAACCGCACCACCCCACCTCCAACTTGCCATATTTCTGTGAACAAAGCCACCCCTGAATCTTGTGTCCATGAAGGTAACAATGGTGTCAAGAATTCCAGCACCTTGATTCCTGCTGGTGTTCCGGCGGGCACTGCTCGTCGTAGCGGGAAAGAACTCATGCTGGAGATGGGTACTGAAGAAGAAAAAAGAGCTTTGGTCATCAACATGACCGGGGCTCGGGGAGCTGCTCGGGGCAGGTTCCTAGCTGTTGGAGTTTTCCTCTCTGTCATGGCAATAACCTCCAAAAACCTCATAGACTCCATGAAAAGGGTATGGAGGATCCGTGGGCATCTCGAATCCAATCAACTTGCTGATAGGAGGTTTGTCCTGGAGTTTTCTGAGGAAGGGGACTTCAATCACGTCACCAAAGGGGGTCCTTGGAGATTCAAGGATGATGCTGTCCTCATTATGCCTCTACAGGATGGTGTTGATCCGGAGATGGTACAGTTTACTTCTGTGCCTATTTGGACGCAGTTCAAGAATATTCCTTATTACCTCCTTTCAAAGCAGCTTGCTAGGGATCTAGGCAGTAGAATTGGTGATTTAATTTATATTGATAACCGTGCTTGTGGAGATATCCTTGATAAAATTCTCAGGGCATGGGTCTACCTCCCAATTGATCAAGCTCTGAAGAGATGGGTTCCTTTGGTGGATGGGAAAACGAAGGAAGATGTCGTTGTCTCGGTCTTCTATGAGCGTCTACCAACATTCTGCTTCATTTGCGGCTTCATCGGCCACAAGGAGGTGGACTGTACTCTCGGTGGCAGCTCGAGGAAGAAGGCCTACAGCCACGAGCTGGGTGTGAGGCCTATCACAAATGAAGATCAGAGAAGCTGGGTCATTCCGGAGGTGGCAGGTCAGGGTCTTCCTCAGCATACCCCTGCTCTCCCTTGGAGGATGACACAGCCTGGTACGAGCAGGACGGATGCTGCTCCACCCAGGAACGTCAACAATCCGGCTGCCACCATGGTGGAACCTGAAGCTGATCGGCAGGTGGTGGCGGGCAAAGCCTGCATTGCCACTTCCCCAACTACAACTGAATCTCTTCAAGTGGTGCCTGAAGAAACAGTGAATGCTGCTGGGTCTGCTACTTCCACTACAGGCCAGCAGAAAAAGTCCGCTTCAAAGTGGAAAAGAATCAAGCGTGCATAAGGTAATACTGAGACGCTGACAACCCAGGGTTACCTGGGGGCTCCGCGTGACAGACCTGATGCAGAGGAAGATACTTTGGAGGTGCAGCCCAAATCCAAGAGAATTCTGATGGAGGTTCCGTCCCTGGAATTATGCTTGGGAACAGAAAATTTGGCAAGAATGAGGATGGATGAAATAGTTAGAGGTGTTGATAATGGACAGGAAATAAACAATGGGCAGGTGGGGGAAAAAGAAGGACAGGGAGAGGTGGAGGAGGATGAAGTGAATGAAGAACAAGAGGCAACCAGCCATGGGGCCGCTGGTACCCTGACAGGCGCGGATGGTCGTGCCTGTCAGGAGCAATGACGATCCTAAGCTGGAACAGTTGTGGGCTTGGCAACTCGCAACTGTTCAGGAGTTAGAAAGGCTGGTGCACTCCCTTAAACCAAAAATTCTTTTCATTTCTGAAACTAGGCAGAATAAAGCTTATGTGGAAGGTCTTAGGTGGAGGTTGGGTTTAAAAAATGTAATCACTTTCAAGGGTGTGGGGAAAGGGGGTGGCCTTGCACTCTTTTGGGACGAGAGTGTCAAGGTTGATCTGTTTAAGATGAGTGAGAGACACATTGATGTAACCATCCAAATGCTGCCTGATACTAATAAATGGAGATGTACCTTTGTGTATGGTGAACCTCGCACTCATGAACGCCACAACATGTGGAACCTTTTGAGGCGTATTAAGCCTCTTCTTCCTGGACCTTGGCTTGTCCTAGGTGACTTTAATGAATGTATGTGGCAGCAGGAACACTTTTCTAATAGGAAAAGAGGAGAGAATCAAATGAGAATTTTCCGGGAGGCTCTTGCAGACTGTGATCTGTACGACCTGGGTTTTAAGGGAAGACCGTGGACTTATGACAATAAACAACTGGGTCAAAAGAATGTCAGAGTGCGTTTGGATAGGGCTGTTGCTGATCAAAATTGGTCGAATATGTTCCCTAATGCTCAGGTAACTCATTTAACTTCGTCTAGATCAGATCATTGTCCCGTGTTAATTAATTTGGAATATGCTGCTGCTGTGAGACGTGCCCCTCAAATTCGCAGGTATGAGGCGTACTGGGAGAGGGAGGAGGCCTTAGCTGACGAAATTCATACAGCTTGGTCCATGCATAAACCCCCTTCCGATCTGGGAGAGATTGCAAATAATCTAAAAGGTGTGATGGAGTCTCTGCATTCTTGGAGTAGAAGGACTATTGGATCCATTCCGAGGCTAATTGAGAAGAAGAGAAGAGATCTAGAGAATATCAGTGCTAAAACTGATCACAACAGCAGATGGAGAGCTAGAAAATTAAGGGCTGAACTGGATGAACTGCTGGAGAAGGAGGAAATAAGATGGAGGCAATGCTCAAGAATCTCTTGGCTGAAATCAGGGGATAGAAACACAAAGTATTTCCACCGAAAAGCAACCTGGAGGCAGAAGAAGAACAATATTGAGAAACTTCAAACTAGTGATGGTGCTGTAATTTCAGACACGAACTCGATGGAAAATATGACTACGGAGTTCTTCAAGGACCTATATACTGCAGATCCGCAAGTGCAGCTCATATTGTGGCTGAACTTTTGCAACAGAAAGTGAATGAGCAACATAATGAAGATCTGTGTGCTGAATTTTCTGATGAAGAGATCAGCCTAGCTCTGTTCCAAATTGGCCCTTCAAAGGCGCGGGGCCGGATGGCTTTCCGGCTGGTTTCTTTCAGCGGAATTGGAGTCTTCTAAAACAAGACGTAATTGGGGCTGTTAAACTGTTTTTCAAGTCAGGGATCATGCTAGAAGGAGTAAATGAAACGTCCATAGTCCTCATTCCGAAAACCAAAAACCCTTTATCACTGAAAGATTACAGGCCAATCAGTTTATGTAATGTGATTTATAAAGTGGTCTCCAAGTGTTTGTCGAATAGGTTAAGACCTCTTCTTCAAAATATTATTTCTCTGACTCAGAGTGCTTTTATTCCGGGGCGTATGTTGACTGATAATGCTTTTATTGCATTTGAGTGCATCCATGCTCTACAGAATGGATCGAAGAGTGCTGGGAACTTTTGTGCATATAAGCTGGATCTTATGAAAGCATATGATCGTGTGGACTGGAAATTTCTAGAGATTGCTTTGAGGAGGCTAGGCTTTGCAGAGAAATTTATTCATTGGATCATGGTTTGTGTTAAAACAGTGAAGTTCTCTGTTCGGTTTAATGGAAAGTTGTTACAGAAATTTCTGCCATCGAGAGGTTTGAGACAGGGAGACCCTCTTTCTCCGATTCTTTTCCTGTTTATAGCTGAAGGACTGACGTCTCTCATCCACAAACACATCTCGGATGGATCTATTCAAGACTTAAAAATTTGCAGAAGGGCACCAGGGATCTCTCATCTTCTGTTCGCGGATGACAGCCTCCTTTTCTTCAATGCTACGGAAGAGCAAACACAGAAAATAAATAGGATCCTTCGAGCTTATGAAGCTAGCACTGGGCAACTACTCAGTCCGGCTAAATGCTCTATCCTATTGGGACAGCATGTTTCTGAGGAAGTTGGTGCTAGGGTGGCATCTATTTTGAATGTTCAAAACACTTCCTTTGAAGAGAAATACCTTGGGCTTCCAGTGCCGGAAGGGAGAATGAAGGATGATAAATTTCAACCTACTAGAGAGAGGCTCAGGAAAAAATGCTCGGACTGGTCAGAGAAATTTATGGCAGGTGCGGCTAAAGAGTTCTTATAAAAGCAGTGGCCCAAGCTATCCCTACCCTTGCTATGAGCATCTTTAAGTTCTCTGCAGGTTTGTGTGAGGATCTGACGCAAATAATGAGAAACTTTTGGTGGGGAGATGAAGAGGACCAAAGGAAAGTTCACTGGATGGCTTGGGACAAAATGACTAAACCAAAGTCTCAAGGAGGTATGGGCTTCCGAGATTTGAAGGCCTTTAATCAAGCTTTATTGGCTAAACAGGCATGGCGTCTAATTGAGTACCCGAACAGCTTATGTGCTCAACTTCTGAAGGCAAAGTATTTCCCTTCTGGCCATCTCATTGATACAACATTTATTCAGAATACTTCTCCATCTTGGCAGGGTATTATGCATGGCCTTGACCTTCTAAAACAAGGTATGGTGTGGAGAGTTAATTCTGGTACGCAAGTGAAGATATGGAGAGACAATTGGATCCCAAGAGGGAATTTGAAAACAATTGGTAAAGCTGCACCCAATAGATGGAAATGGGTGTCGGATCTTATCGACCCAGCGACTAAACAGTGGAAAGAAGAGCTGATCCAGAAGATTTTCTTTACTTCCGATGCTGAACATATCCTACAAATTAAACTACCTTCCTTGTCTGGTGAGGATTTCTTAGCCTGGCAGTATGAAAAGTCAGGTATGTTTTCTGTGAAGAGTGCTTACAAACTTGCTGTGGATATTAAATCGATACATGATACGGCTGGTATGAGTAATAGAGCTCCAGGAAATAGAGATATCTGGAGTTTTATTTGGAAAGCGCAGGTTCCCCCTAAAGTAAGAGTATTTGGGTGGAAGCTGGCTACAGATACTCTGGGAGTTCAAGCTCACAGATGTAGGAGAAATATGGACCAGATTCCCACTTGTCAAATTTGTGGTAGAGAACCAGAAACGAGTCACCATGCTATGATAAATTGCACAAAAGCAAGAGGGCTTCGGCATCATCTGAAGAAGGATTGGTCTCTTCCGGATGATTATTTTTTCAGGTATATAGGTAAAGACTGGATGCTTATTTTGCTTAGCCAGGTTAATGAACAGATGAGGGCGAAACTTCTGCTTCTTTGGTGGAGAACTTGGCATCTGCGGAATAATGTGATTTTCAATGATGGAAAATGCAAAATAGCTCAATCTGCCTTCTTTCTGCAATCTATACTTGACTCCAATACTGATAAAAGGGATGTGGAGATTTTATCAAACCCAAAAGAGAAATGCTCATTAAATTGGGAGGATCGTAACAGGGCTGTTATGGAAAAGGAACCGCCTGCTAAGTGGTCAAGACCAGAGGTGGGCTGGGCTAAACTGAATTGGGACACTAGCTTCTGGGAAGATGAGAACAGAGGAGGTTGGGGTGCTGTTCTCCGAAATGAAACTGGTGTTGTTTTGTTGACAGCGTGGGGCAAGATTGATAACTGTAAATCAGCTGAAATGGCTGAAACAATGGCATGTTTACATAGTGTCAGAGCTATGTTATCCTGTTTTGCAGGTAAGGTTCTTTTAGAGAGCGACTGTTCTTCGCTTATTTCAGAACTCAATGGTGAAGGAGGAAGTAAGTCGGAGATTTCGACATTGGTTATGGACATTAAACATCTGCTATACTCTATGCAAGATTTCAAGGTGTCCAAGATTAACCGGTCTGGTAACAAAGTAGCCCATCAGCTTGCTAGATTATGGCGTAGGGATTTACTTGATAATGTTTTATTTGGATCTGCGCCTCCCTGCGTGGTGAGCCTGATTGACCTCGATTGTAATGACATGTTTGTTTCTTGATTTATAAAACGGAAAAATTCAAAAAAAAAAGGAGGGAGTACTAGTTATCATTCCGCTAGATTTACCCTATCATATGAGCAAAATGGCAATTTTTTAATAGTCCCTTCCTAAGTATAAATATCACAAGTTTGCTACAATTCAAATTTAGTTTAACTAAGTTATTTGTGGGTAACAGAGGCAGACTCACCATGTACATAAAGCTCATTTCTCACACAGTATGTTCCAAGCAATAAACTTTGGCCCAACGCTTGCCCTCGGAAAGGATATGTTGGGATGCGCCGTCCATTAACATCAGCCATAGATCAAGCGAAACTTGCTTGTGTCAAGTGATATTATAGCTGGAATATGAATGGTTGCCCATCCAACGATTTGTCCTCCCAACAATGCCTTTTATCTTTAAAAAATTGTTTGTTGTTACCTTGATCGATCTATACCTTGTATCACCGATTCATTTGTCATTCTCAACAGGCAGCATATACCTTACTTTTTAGGTTCAAATGCATGTTCTCATGTATGCATATTGATATTGGTAGGAGCATACGAAACCAGCAAAGGAGATAGCTTCATATTCCCGCACATACTTTCGATAGTTAATTAAGTAGTAATTGTATAAAGGAGAGTACATATTCTCCCATCGAGTGATCACTGGCTAGGGCCTAACTACCAGGTGGATACGTCTTCGATCGAACGTGATCACCGACTCCTTTTTCTTATAACTTGGTGACCTTTTTGTACCATCATCTGGAACCTGATTTTTTTTTGAATTTATGAGGCAAAAGATTTGCCCCTATATATTAATTAAGAAAGGAGTTAGGGGTTTTAACATTGTTTACATCACCGACCAAAAAGGCCCGACCAAAACTAGAAAGGGGATTAATCTCCCGGTAAAATAAACTCCAAATGCTTGGCACCCGCTTTGGCCCAAGTTTGTGCCTCATCTTTGATCCTCCCCAAAATGATCGAAGGGAGGGTGGACTTGTGTCGGAAAACTCTAGCGTTGCGCTCAGTCCATAATTCCCAAGAGATAAGCATTGTGAGGGATGCAATCGCCTTTCGCCTAGCCGAGTCATTCATGGTCATGTGAGTCCACCAATCTTGGACACAATTGAAGTTGTCCCAAGAGTTGACATCCAACCATGACAAGTGTAGCCAATCCTTCACCATGCACCAAATGCGCCTAGCGAACCGGCATTGGAACAAAAGGTGAGCGGCCGTCTCTCTCGTTTGGTTGCAAAGTGGGCAAAGATCACAATTTGGCCAACCCCTCCGTCGTAGGCGGTCTGCCGTCCAAACCTGGTTTTGGATGATAAGGCAAGCGAAGAATTTGCATTTGGGAGGTGCCCACACCTTCCACACAAGCTTCTTCATGTTGGATGAGATGGTGCCTAAGAATTGCGCGTGGTAGGTGATGACTCCCAAGTGCAGGAGATCAATTGTAGTACCTTTCGAATAGAAAAGGTTGTCGAACCCACGAGGAGCTGAAGGTATTGGTTATTAGAAATGATAAATAGACAACAAAAGATGCAAGTGTTTTTGGTATTTTCGATTGTATAATTGCAAGACAGTGACAATGCAGCAGGTAAATGGTAACAAGTAAAAGCTCTCAAAGAGAGAGAAAGCCCAATCCTCTATGTGTAAGAGGACAAGCTCAAGTGATGTGTAACTTATATGTGGAAAACGTTCCCGAGGGCGGCATGGATATTGCTAGGCATATAGATTTATTAAACAACACGTTGAATATCTTGTCTAGTTTTAATCTTCTTCGGACGGAGCTATTATTAGGTACAGCTAAATAAATAGACTAAACCCCTTATGATGGATCATGTGGCCAATTAAATGACAGCACAAGAATTATTAAGATATAAAATCCCACCATAGCATTACACTCTAGGATCCCGATACTAATACCCCGTAAAGTAACTTAATGATTCAGTCTCAGGCTTTCGTATCCTCCCAAGTCTCCCTCACGCCATTACACTACGGTGTTCTCCTATGAGCCCATATAGGTGAAGTGTTATGCAGTCGACGTTCGCACAACACCATCATAGAATCACACAAAAAGATAAACACTAGACAAAATACCAACACATGTCATATATAAATCATTGCCAATTCATCCTATGCCCTCAGGAACATACGGGAACTACTCACAACGTGCAAACATGGTGATGATCAGTGGCATAAATGGTACAACACAATCTGAAAGTATAACTCCACCAACAAATAATGACAAGTACTCAATCACAAACATGAATAGGAGCACGATTCAGGTATCTATGGTATAGCAACTCTCAAACTACGAGGGGAACGGAGGGGATCACGGAGATGATGATGGAGATGGATCTGGTCTTGGTGATGGTGATGTAGAGGCCTCCTCCCACAATAAGGAGGAGAGGTGATGATGATGACGGTGATTTCCCCTTCTCCGGAGCTCCGGAGCAGCAGGATCTGATCCCCCTCGGAGGGAATCGGGAGCTCCGCCGCCGCCGCGACCTCGGATAGTCTCGTAAAAATTAGGGCGTTCTTTTTCGGGCGAGACGGAGACCTCGTTAAAAAGCCCCAGGCGAGGAAGTGCCCGAGGCTCCTTTTGGTGGGTCCCACGCGGTCAGGGAATCTGGCCGCGTGGGCCCACCTATTTTGGGCCTCGTGGCCTTCCTTGCTTGCTTTTTCTTCCCTCTGGTGTTCTCCCGAAGAAAAACCAGATGTGCAATTTTCCTTTTATTAATTGGGCCTTCGTAGCTCCTGAAACAATAAAAACACGAAAAAGGAGGTTTTCTGCCTCCCAAAAATTAAATACTAAAAATAGGGACTTTGTAGGAAAGTCCCCTAAATCATCTAAACCATGTAAAAACAATGATATAATAATGCAAATAACATCCTAATATGGTGGTATAAGTGGTATAGATGATGATATAAAATGCATGTATCAACTCCCCCAAGCTTAAACCCTTACTTGTCCTCAAGTAAGTAAGGACATAGATCATTATATGCATCAATGGACTTATGGTTGATAAATAAAACTCATACACATAAGGGCAGCATAAGTAGAAGCTCTAGCAATCACCCCTTACACTTTGAAAGCAAATAACCATTGTATGTTGGACAATTGAATCACACTATTTTTAACATGCTTTTGCTCTTATGGCTAGCATCATAATGTTTAATACTTTACTGAAGTTTAAAGACAAGATAAACTCTCATTGGATAACAAGTTAAAGAAGACAAATGAAAAGACAGATATGAAATTATTTGCACCCTTGCTTCACTAGTAACTAGTGCAAACTTTAGTCATGGATGTTTCAATCAATTTCTTATGCTCAAACAACCTTTATCTCACACTTTCCATGGCTAACCGAATCCTCGGGTGCCTTCCTTTCATACACTTTACAAAAGCATAAGTATTGACACATCCATGATCATTAATTTGCTCAAAAGATACTAGATTCTAACAAGAGTGTTTCATATCCTTTTCATTAACTATTCCCAAATTTTTATGCTACAAGACTATATCTCAACCTTAAACTTATTAATTCTCAAGTCATAATGACTCACTCTTTTCTTATTTATATTGAGCTAGATTCTACAATTGTCCAACATACTCAAGTTAATTAAATTCAAGGCAAGATGTGACTGAAACCTCTAAAATAAAACATGCTCATTTGCATGAGTGTTACCCATAAATCTCCAAACAAGAGAATCATGGATGACACCATACTTTAATATTCATTGATAAACCATAAGATAGGGATACATGATAATGCTCCATGAGCTCACACAAGCCTAAAAGAGATTGATAACTAAATAATAAAAGCAAAACACACCATGACTAGATAGATATGATAAACTAGTAAAGATAAAGACTAGGTGGAACTCCCCCAAGCTTGACGTTTTACGGAGGCTCTTTATTTCTTCTCTTTGTCTTCATAATAATTCTCTTCAAGTTCTCCAATGATGCCCATCATAAGATTGTAGGCTTGCTCAAATTTGTTTGCAGCTTTTCCCAGCTTTTCCATGAGATTCTTCTCCACCGTCTTCTTGTTAGGCTTCCACTCCGGGCTTGGTACTTTCACATTCGGGATCTTACGGTCCCATTCACCAGGATAGTTCTCTTGAGTGACACGATTGAATTCCCTGTCAATAAGAGTAGAAGCTACGTTTCAGCTAGCAAGTGCGTGTCTAGGGGCCTTCCCTCCTGTGCTCATGCGCGCCGTCTGCCTCTTGTTTCCAAGAGACACGTTCACCTTCACAGCAGCAACAGGGATAGGGGAAGGTGGTGCTGAAGCCAGAGGCGTGGTGTCGAGGCATGGCTCGATTTCTTCCTCTTCTTCTTCCACCTTCTTCTCGTCCGGCTCGTAGTCTTCATCATCTGAGTAGTCTTTCCTCTTCCTGTTCCTCCTCCACATGGAAGTGGCGCTGAGGCCCTCGAGCTCGTCATCATCTCTGTCCATGGAGGAGCATTGGAAGGAGTCTCCCGAAGACATGGCTAAAAACCTGACAGACAGAAACAGTAAAAGCAAAGAACGCTCGAAAGCTCTCGGTACGAGATTAGATTGACGAAACGGGGTATATATTGACGGTTTTTAGGGCAAGACGAAGAGTCGGAGTCAAAAACGGGACGAATCGGGACTCCGAGGGGCAAAAGGAGTGGGCCCACGCGGTCAGGGAATCTGGCCGCGTGGGACCCCCTCTTTTCCTTCTCGGAGCTCCGTCACGTCCAGTTTTCTTGTCCCACACGTTAATTTCCATAAAAAATGATGTCCGTAAAATATTACGCAATTCCGAGAAACTTTCCAGAGTAAAAGTTACCTTTTATTGATTTTAGATTTCTGAAACTGCAAACTTCTTTGCAATTACCTCCTCCGGTGTCTGTAAAATGAATTCCTCCACCTTTCCAATGAAGCTTTTTCCTGCAATATAATGTTTAAGGCGTTGTCCATTAACCACATGAGGTTTACCTTTTATATCACCATGAAGACGGATAGCTCCTGAACGGTATACTTCCTGTATCACTAATGGTCCCTGCCACTTTGAAGCTAACTTACCTGCAGAAAACTTGAAACGAGAGTTGTATAATAGCACTTGATCACCTACTTTGAATTCTTTTTTTTAATTTTCTTGTCATGCCAAATCTTAACTTTTTCTTTAAACATCCTGGCACTTTCATAAGCTTCATTTCTCCATTCATCTAGTAGGTTTAAATCAAGAATTCTCTTCTCTCCAGCAGTTTTAAAATCAAAGTTCAATTGTTTAATAGCCCATCTAGCTTTATGTTCTAATTCAACAGGTAGATGACAAGCTTTTCCATAAACCATTTTATAAGGAGACATTCCCATAGGATTTTTAAAAGCAGTTCTATAAGCCCATAATGCATCGTTAATTTTAAGTGGCCAATCAGACCTAGACTTATTCACTGTCTTTTCCAAAATGAGTTTAATTTCCCTATTACTTAATTCAACTTGTCCACTGATGGCGTGAATCACACGCTCGTTGGGAGACCCCAAGAGGAAGGTATGATGCAGTTCAGCAGCAAGTTTTCCCTCAGAAAGAAACCAAGGTTATCGAACCAGTAGGAGCAGCAACTCTTCAGAAGGTTGTTGGTGGCCGCACGGCGCAACATGATCACCAACGTGGAACCTGCACACAACACAATCAAAGTACTTTGCCCCAACGAAACAGTGAGGTTGTCAATCTCACCGGCTTGCCGAAAACAAAGGATTAAACGTCTCGTGTGGAAAATGAGTATTAAATTGCAGAGAATGAAAAAGGAACAGTTTGCAATTTGTGGTTGTTTAATCAGTGTAAAAGAATGGACCGGGGTCCACAGTTCACTAGCGGTGTCTCTCCATAAAAGATAACTAACATGTTGGGTGAACAAATTACAGCTGGGCAATTGACAAATAGTGAGCGCATGACAATGCATATATATGACATGTTGACTACTATGATATTTAATTGGGCATTACGACAAGATACATAGACCGTTATCCAACAGCATCTATGACTAATAATCCACCGCCGGGTTGTCATCCGAGTCCCCCGTTGGTATTAAGTTGCAAGCAACGGATAATTGCATTAAGTAAAGCGCGTAATGTAAACAAACACATATGCCCGTGGACATAGCATCGTTGGGTTATCCCTAGTGGCAACAGCACATCCACAACCTTAGAACTTTCTGTCACTATCCCAGGTTAAACGGAGGCATGAACCCACTATCTAGCATAAATACTCTCTCTTGGAGTTACAAGCATCTACTTGGCCAAAGCATCTACGAGTAACGGAAATCATGAAAGATCTTAAATAACATATAAGATAAATTGATAATCAACTTGACATAGTATTCAATATTCATCGGATCCCAGCAAACACAACATGTAGCATTACAATAATATGATCTTGATCATGTAGGGCAGCTCACAAGATCTAAACATGATGGCACAAAGTGGAGAGACAACCATCTAGCTATTGCTACGGACCCGTAGTCCAAGGATGAACTACTCACGCATCACTCCGGAGGCAGGCATGGCGATGTAGAAGCCTCCGGTGATGATTCCCCTCTCCGACAGGGTGCCGGGAAGAGGTTCTGAACCCTCCCGAGCTAGGGTTGACGGCGGCGGCGTCTCTGGAACTTTTCGTGGATATTTTCTCAGGCACTTAGGGTTTTCGCGTCGGGGGGAATAAGTAGGCGAAAGGGCGGCGGCTGGAGACCCCCGAGGGGCCCACACCACCCTAGGGCGCGACAGAGGGGGGCCCGCGCCCTAGGTGCGTGTGGCCACCTGGTGGCCCTCCTCTGTTGCTCCTTCGCTCCGTCAGGCGTGTTCTGGAAAAATAGGGACCCCCGTGTAGTTTCGTCCAATTCCGAGAATATTTCCAGACTAGCTTTTCTAGAATACAAAAACTGCAGAAAACATGAACTGGCACTTCGGCATCTTGTTAATAGGTTAGTCCCAAAAAATGTATAAAAGTGATATAAAGTAGATGCAAAACATGTAGCAATTGGTATAAAACAAGCATGAAACATCAAAAATTATAGATACGTTTGAGACGTATCATCCACTAGTTTGGGGATGATAAGGTGATGCAATTCTATGGTTAACATCATATTTTGCCAAAGTTTTCCTAAGAATACCATGTAAGAAATGAGAACCACCATCAGTAATTAAAAACCTAGGAACACCAAACCTGGGGAAAATGATGTCCTGAAGCATCTTCATTGCCGTGGCATGATCTGCACTTTTGGTTGGAATTGCTTCCACCCACTTTGTAACATAATCCACTGCAACCAAAATATGAGTATGCTTTGTCTTTGATTCGGGGAAAGGTCCCATAAAGTCAAAACCCCACACATCAAATGGTTCAAGTGGTAAGGAATAGTTCATAGGCATTTCATTTCTCCTACCAATATTTCCTACTCTTTGACATTTATCACAAGATTTAACATATTCAGCACAATCCTTAAATAAAGTAGGCCAATAAAAACCAGACTGTAATACCTTTGCACCTGTACGATCTCCTGCATGATGTCCTCCATAGGGACTGTCATGACAATCTCTTATAATAGCCTGTTGTTCATACTCAGGTACACAACGTCTAATAATACCATCCACACTCTTCTTATAAAGGAAAGGATCATCCCAAAAATAATGTCTAAGATCATAAAAGAATTTCTTTCTTTGTTGAAGTGAAGTGTGGAGGTAAAACTTTACCAACAATAAAATTTGCATAGTTGGCAAACCATGGAGATGCAACTTTAGCACTAGAAACATTAACAATTGCAAGTTGTTCATTAACAAAGCTATCATTAATAGGAATAGGATCATCAGGTATATTTTCCATTCTAGAAAGATGATCAGCTACTTGATTATCTTCCCCTTTCCTATCAACAATGTGTAAATCAAATTCTTGCAATAGAAGTACCCATCTTATTAATCTAGGCTTAGCATCTTTCTTATGCATTAAGTATTTAATGGCAGAATGATCAGTATGCAATGTGACTTTCGAATCAGTAATATAAGGTCTAAACTTGTCACAAGCAAATAGCACTGCTAAAAATTCTTTTTCAGTTGTGGCATAATTCCTTTGAGCAGCATCAAGTGTTCTACTAGCATAATAAATGACATTCAGTTTCTTATCAACACGTTGGCCCAAAACAGCCCCAACTGCATAATCACTAGCATCACACATAATTTCAAAAGGCAATTTCCAATCAGGAGGTTGAATAATAGGAGCACTTATTAAAGCATTCTTCAAAATATTAAAGGACTCAATGCAATCATCATTAAAAGAGAAAGGAACATCCTTTTGCAAAAGATTGGTTAGAGGTTTTGATATTTTGGAGAAATCTTTAATAAACCTACGGTAAAAACCTGCATGCCCAAGAAAACTTCTTATACCTTTGAGATCCCTTGGGAATGGAGCTTTTCAATAGCTTCTATCTTTGCTGGGTCAACTTCTATTCCTTCCAGAAATCTTATGCCCAAGAACAATACCTTCAGTAACCATGAAGTGACACTTCTCCCAGTTTAAAACTAAGTGTTGGTCTTCACAACGCTGCAAAACTTTGTTAAGGTTGAACAAGCAATTATCGAAGGAAGTACCATACACAGAAAAATCATCCATAAAGACTTCCATTATCTTTTCAATATAATCAGCAAATATAGCATTCATGCATCTTTGAAAAGTAGCAGGAGCATTGCACAAACCGAATGGCATTCTCCTATAAGCAAATGTACCAAATGGACATGTAAAAGTGGTTTTCTCTTGATCATCTTTATGAACAGGAATTTGGGAGAAACCTGAATAACCATCTAAATAGCAAAAGTGAGAGTGTTTAGATAACCTTTCTAACATTTGATCAATAAATGGCAATGGGTAATGATCTTTACGAGTTGCTTTGTTTAACTTCCTGAAATCAATACACATTCTATAACCAACAACAGTGCGTTGAGCTACAAGTTCATCCTCATCATTTGGAACAACAGTCATTCCACCCTTTTTAGGCACACAATGAACAGGACTAACCCACTTACTATCAGCTATAGGATAAATGATACCAGCTTCAATAAGTCTTATTACCTCTTTCTTACCACTTCTTCATTTTTGGATGGAGACGGCGTTGATAATCAACAACAGGTTTTGCATCCTCTTCCAAATTAATTTTATGCATACATAGAGCTGGGCTTATACCTTTAAGATCATCAAGAGAGTATCCAATGGCTGGTCGGTGAGCTTTAAGCACATCAAGTAATTTCTCTTCTTCTTCAGCTGAAAGGTTAGCACTAATAATGACAGGATATATGCTCTTCTCATCCAAATATGCATATTTCAGATTTGTAGGCAAAGGTTTTAATTCAAACTAGGATCCCCTTTAGGTGGTGGTACACTCCTAAATTATCAGGTGGGATATGCAATTGTAATTGTGGTGGCTGTTGTGAAAGTATTTGTTCTAAAGCATCTTTTTCTTCTTCATTAAATGGTTCATCTTGATTAAGCATGTATCTTTCCACCACGTCTGTTGAAGCTACAGCTACATGAGCAAGAGTTTCAATTACATCTTCAGAAAATGGCTCTTTCTTTGAATGCTTATCAGAAAATTTAGAAAAGTTGAATGCAAGTTTTTCTCCAGCACAATTAATAAACACTTTCTCTTTAAGCAAATCAATTTCAGCACCAACAGTATGTAAGAAGGTCTACCAAAAATGATAGGACAAAATGAATCTTGAGGGCAACCAAGCACAATAAAATCAGCAGGATATTTAATTTTACCAACCAATACTTCAACATCTCTAACAATTCCAAGTGGATTAATATAATCTTTATTAGCAAGTTGAATTGTCATACCTGTCTCTTCCATACTGATAGGATCAATATCAGGCTTGATTTCAAGATACAGAGAATATGGAATGACACTAATGCTTGCTCCAATATCACATAAGCCATGATAACTAGAAGTCCCAATAGTGCATGATATAACAGGCTTACCAACCTTGGCCGAATTGCCTTTAACAACTTTAGTAGCATCTTCACATAGATAAACATCAACAGGATCTTCTTCATTTAATTGTTTGATAATAGAGATTTGACTGTTGACTTCCATCTGTTCATAAGGCTGAGATCTTCTTCTTTTACTCTTGTTAGAAACAGCAATAAGTAAATTTTCCTTGACTTGGTTTGGATATGGTGGTGCCTCAACATACTCCTCAATTGTCAAGGATGACACTGGTTCTACCTGTTTAATAACTTTGGGTACAACAATAGATTGTTTAACAGGTTCAACATAAGCTTCAAACCCAGTTTTAGGAATACCAATATGATTAGCAAAAGATTTAGCTACCTCAATTATAACATAAGGATCAAGATTAAAAGTATCACTCAGATTTTTAAACAAGGTAGAAGTAGAGAAATTCTCTACACATGAATACTCATAGTCCAGATAGGGCTCATTACCTTTATCAAGATCCCAATGACCAGTATTCTCAGAAATAGTCTCCAATAAATTCCATGCTTCTTCTTCAGTATTATTTGTAAAGCTTCCACTAGATGAATTATCCAGAAATTCCTTTTGTTGCCTTGGTAGCCTCACATAAAAGTTTATCAGAATAATTTTCCTTGTAAGATCATGACAAGGATTCTTGCGGAGGAGTTCCTTTAACCTCCCCCAAGCTTGAGTAATACTTTCTCCCAGATGTGGCCAGAAATTAAATATATAGCAGCGGTTCTCATAAGCTTCTCTAGGAGTAAAATACTTAAGAAAGAAAACCTTCCTCAAAATACTCCAGTCCATAGTGACTTCTTCATCTAAAGACCTGAACCAAATACGAGCATTACCAGATAAAGACAGATATAACAGCTTCCTTTTTACCTGATCTTCAGAAATACCAGGAAGTCTAAATAAACCACATATCCTCAATTGTTTCCATGTGTTCACGTGCAGATTTAGTTCCATCTGTAAATGGATTTTTCATAACTCTTTTAACATGACCAACGGGAATTTTATATCCCACTTTAGGTATCTCAGGCACAGTAATTTCAACAGTTTTAGGAGCATAAGCACTTTCATATAGAGCAAGATGTAGCGAGGCACGATTCATAAATGCCATAGTAGCAATGAGATAAAACAGTAAATAAAATTCACCTTTCAAGTTTCCTTACCAAACTTCTTACCAATAGCGCTACGCTCCCCGGCAACGGCGCCAGAAAAGTATCTTGATGACTCCCAAGTGCAGGAGATCAATTGTAGTACCTTTCGAATAGAAAAGGTTGTCGAACCCACGAGGAGCTGAAGGTATTGGTTATTAGAAATGATAAATAGACAATAAAAGATGCAAGTGTTTTTGGTATTTTCGATTGTATAATTGCAAGACAGTGACAATGCAGCAGGTAAATGGTAACAAGTAAAAGCTCTCAAAGAGAGAGAAAGCCCAATCCTCTATGTGTAAGAGGACAAGCTCAAGTGATGTGTAACTTATATGTGGAAAACGTTCCCGAGGGCGGCATGGATATTGCTAGGCATATAGATTTATTAAACAACACGTTGAATATCTTGTCTAGTTTTAATCTTCTTCGGACGGAGCTATTATTAGGTACAGCTAAATAAATAGACTAAACCCCTTATGATGGATCATGTGGCCAATTAAATGACAGCACAAGAATTATTAAGATATAAAATCCCACCATAGCATTACGCTCTAGGTCCCCGATACTAATACCCCGTAAAGTAACTTAATGATTCGGTCTCAGGCTTTCGTGTCCTCCCAAGTCTCCCTCACGCCATTACACTACGGTGTTCTCCTATGAGCCCATATAGGTGAAGTGTTGTGCAGTCGACGTTCGCACAACACCATCATAGAATCACACAAAAAGATAAACACTAGACAAAATACCAACACATGTCATATATAAATCATTGCCAATTCATCCTATGCCCTCAGGAACATACGGGAACTACTCACAACGTGCAAACATGGTGATGATCAGTGGCATAATGGTACAACACAATCTGAAAGTATAACTCACCAAAAATAATGACAAGTACTCAATCACAAACATGAATAGAGCACAAGACAGTATCTAGGGTATAGCAACTCTCAAACTACGAGGGGATCACGGAGATGATGATGGAGATGGTCTGGTCTTGGTGATGGTGATGATGTAGAGGCCTCCTCCCACGCCAAGGAGGAGAGGTGATGATGATGACGTGATTTCCCCCTTCTCCGGAGCTCCGGAGCAGCAGGATCTGATCCCCCTCGGAGGGAATCAGGAGTTCGCCGCCGCCGCACCTCGGATAGTCTTGTAAAAATTAGGGCGTTCTTTTCGGGCGAGACGGAGACCTCGTTAAAAAGCCCCAGGCGAGGAAGTGCCCGAGGCTCCTTTTGGTGGGTCCCACGCGGTCAGGGAATCTGGCCGCGTGGGCCCACCTATTTTGGGCCTCGTGGCCTTCCTTGCTTGCTTCTTCTTCCCTCTGGTGTTCTCCCGAAGAAAAACCAGCTGTGCAATTTTCCTTTTATTAATTGGGCCTTCGTAGCTCCTGAAACAATAAAAACACGAAAAAGGAGGTTTTCTGCCTCCCAGAAATTAAATACTAAAAATAGGGACTTTGTAGGAAAGTCCCCTAAATCATCTAAAATATGTAAAAACAATGATATAATAATGCAAATAACATCCTAATATGGTGGTATAAGTGGTATAGATGATGATATAAAATGCACGTATCAGTAGGCCGAACTTGTCGTGTAGGCTCCCGTGGAGGACATGGTCCAAGTGATGGTGTCAGGGACGTCTTCATCAAGGTGAACTTGTTGTAGAGAGGTCCAAAGGGCAACGAATTGTTGTATGTGGTCGAGAGTAACCCCGTCGGTGGTGTTTATTTGGTTTATCCATGCATCATCTTTCAAGGCCTTTTGCACACACCATTTTTTCCGCTTCGAGATCAAGTAAATGAGGGGTGCGATGTTGCGAGGCCTTCTTCCGTGCAACCAAGGGAGTCCCAAAATGGCGCCTTGTGTCCGTTACCAATAGTGATTGTAGTGCAAGCGTAGAAGAGGTCGTAGTCCTCACTTGTGCAAGGGTTGCCCATACCGATCCATAGCTTAGAGGTGTCCGTCCACTCAAGCCATAGCCAACGGAGCCGAAGAGCCGCCCCAAATCTAACCGTGTCAAGTATCCCCAATCCACCAAGCTCGGTTGGACGACACACCTTTTTCCAATTAACCTTGCACTTACCACCGGAAACCTTGTCGGAGGCCGCCCAAAGGAAAGAGCACTCGATATTGTTGACCTTGGTGATGAAACCGGGGGCCAACTTGAGAGAGGTTTGGTGGAAAATGCCTTGGGAGGCCATGACCGACCTAACCAACTCCCTCCTTCCCACCGAGTTGATGTACTTCCCCGCCCACATGGGTACCTTGCCGGCAATCTTGTCTTCAAGGTGTTGAAGGTCTACCCTCTTGAGTTGCCAAACGGAGAACGGTAGGCCAAGATATCGCATGGGGAAACCGGTCCTAGAAGCCGGGAAAGCTTGTAGCACATCATCTAAGCAGATATATACTCTTCACTTGGTCTGATGTTCAATATATGCACGATCTAATTATGAATCAGTTTCTATAATTGCTGCATGCTAGGAGAATATATCTTTGTACTAAGAGTTAGGTAAACGATTCCAATGTTCTTCGCATGGATGCGCTGTTCTGTTTTGCACTTTTATCCGTTTGTTTTGCATATATCGTAGTACTGCATCATCTAGAATACCTATAGTTTCCTAGGAGCAAGCTAGTTTTATATGAACGTTTTGTTTTCATCTAAACCTCCTTTTATGCTCCTTTCAAATATGCGTTCATATTTGAACCAAAAAATATATGCCGTAGCCCACGTGAGGCTGGTTCGCCTCACTGAACCAAAAAATCATGTTCCGCATATAGTAGGTTGTCTGCATTGCATGCGAGCATGGTTAATTTGGAAGCAAACCCGGATGCAAACCACGCTTATGTTTCTGCTCTCATGCAAGGTTTGGGTGTTTGGTTACAACGTGCATGGTTGCTTTCACTCCGCACTATGAATTTAACGCTTACAACCACTTCATCTATGACCGTCAAAATTTAAATTTTACAACATGAAGTTGTGTGGAACAACAAGATGTCCACGACAAGACGAAGATAGTATTAAAATTCGTCCAAAAAGTCCAAACTTAAACATGAAATTGAAAAGTTGCAGTTAGCATAACTGAAAACCGATCGCGGGAATGGATTCAAATTGTCGAGCAACATATTTTTCCCGTAAACCTCGTCATAAAATGGTGGACTGACAAAAAGAGAGGACGTGAACACCCTTGTATATGCACATTCACACGAACTCATAAACACCAGGGAGATAAAGAAACTCACCAGTTTATGTATGACACTCGAAATGAAAAACTTAAGACAAAATTATGTGGAACGACGAGATGAATCTAGTGGTCAAAATAATTTTAAAGACAGACCATATGTGATTACTTTGATAAAATAGATTAAAAAGGGTCTAAACATAAACACAAAATTGAAAAGTTCCGGGTCAATCGCGGGAATGGAATCGTATCGTTGATGTGCAGCTTTTTGTGTAGAGCTTATCTTAAATAGGAACACCATTGTGTTTGATTAGAACGAACGAGGTGAAATAGGTATGACCAATGTTAGTACGGAGTAATAGTGAGCGAAAAAAAATCACGTGGAACAAATATCACATGCCATGCACAACTCTCGTATCAGTGGAGTTAGCGCCAGGAAGCGTGTTCCACTTTTACGTAGACGACAGTTTGCATCGGCCGACTCGACCGTTCCTGGAGAGCCTACTCCCCGTTTACTCACGTATGAATGTATCCTAGACATGTTACAAATATAGATACATACACAAGTGGACAAATGAAAGTCATCTAATTTCGAGTGAGTAGTTGCGAACCTGTTTAAGTATCCCGTTCTTAGCTGCCAGCAGGTTACGACTGCATGCATCTCCACAGATACGTATGAACAGGATTATGGTTCCCTCCATATATCAAAACAAGTTGATCATGTTTTGTCGCCTGTCTGGACAAAATTGCCTTAGAGCATCTCCAACAGACGCGCTACGCGTCGGCGCCCTAAAATATTTTTAAAGTGCCAAAATAGCGTTTTATCGTGTTGGGCGCGTGTTTTGTTTTAGTAGACGCGCTATATTTTAGCGCGTGGAATTGCTGCTTTTGGGACGCGCTAAAATAGAGCGCCACAAGCATATTTAATTTGCAGATAGGTCCAGCTAGTTTACAATCAAGACCCTAGACCAAAAATAAAAAAGCAAGTAAGCCCCCAATCGTTGGGCAAGCTAGCTCGCAAGTCGATTGAGCAGCCGCTCGCCGTGCGTGGAGGCCGGTGGCAGCGGGTGGCCCAAGGCGCTGGTGTGCGGCCGAGCACGCCGGCGTGATTCTGGGCACAGCGGCGCAATTCCGACGGATGTCACGATTCTGGCAGCCAATAGCGTCTCGGGCCGGCGGCGGGCGGGTGGGCCGCGGTCGGGTGGGCGCCACGGAGGTCCGACCTCCATTCGCGACCTTCGCGCTGGGCAGGTCAGCGGCTCGAGCTCGGCCGGCGCTTGATCGCCACCAGCCGCGGCCGTGGCCAAAATCCGGCGGCGGGCGGCCTAACTCCGGCGGTGGGCGGCCGGCGGCGGCGGCGACCTGCAGGGTGGCGGCGGCGAGCTCGGCCTGCGACGGAGGAGAGAGCAGGGGCGGCGGCGGCCTCGCCCCGGAGCCGCGAGCTGCGGCCTGCGGAAGTTTCCGTGGTAGTTTTCCTTCGCGCGTCGTTTCCGTTTTGCCCCAGTGCGCTGTACGCCCCACACCAAATATCCCGCAAAAGGTCCAGCTTCGTCTAGCGCGCTGGATGGTTTTTACAGCGCGTTGCCTTATAGAGCATCTGCTAGAGCGGTGTTTTTAGCCCCCTGCGCTAAAAAACAGTTATTTAGAGCGTGCGACATATGTTGGGCGTCTGTTGGAGATGCTCCTAGACCTAGTAGAAAACAACGACGGCTGAGACAAGAAAACATGGATTCAGCCCCAAAAAAAAAGTCCAATGGTTCCAAGTGCATGTACGCATCATGAAATGTCATAAAATCAGTAGCGCCCGCATACAATTCCGTGTCTGTCCCTTTCCGAAGAGAGTGTGCTCCTATTTCTGAGTATCTCTCGTGTGGAGTGCAGTAGCGTATATACGGCACGTACGAGGAAGCTAGTGCTCGTCTCTTTGGTTTTGGCTCGGAACTTAAACAGGTTCTATAGGCATGTTGGTGGATGTCCGCCTGGAGTAAAATTCTGTCCGCCCCATTCCTGTTTCACCCATCCGTTGGAGCCGTTTACATAGCTGACTGGATATCGATAAGCAAAAAAAAGTCTAGAGGACTGCCCACCAATCTTGTTGGACTGTCCGCCTGCATCCAAAGGTTCTACAGTAGGAACGTGTTTGGTTACTGTCCCGTAATGTATTCAACTTTCCGTATCAGGATTCAGGAAGCTCTGAGCCTGTTTTTTTTTCTCTCATTACGTACTCCCTCCGGTCCGTAATGATTGGCGTGAGCAGTGAAGCAATTTGTACTAACTTAGTTTTATTCCCACGGCAATCATTTCCAACCGGAGGTAGTACTTTGTTTGGTTTGCTGTTGGTTCGCGTCGTGTCGTCGGGTCGGTCACGTCGCGGAGAAGATGGAGATCGTGGCAGAGAGAAAGGATGGGGACTGGATCTGAAAGCGTGGGGTATCGGGCGTTTTTGAATTTGGGAAGCGTCGTATCGAAACCGTTTTTTTTTTAAGGGAAGTACTGCGTACAATCAAAGGAGATACAGAGAGAGCACAGAGATACGCACTACACGACGCCCGTACACGACGCAAGCACAACAGCAGCGAAAGCTCCATCCGCCGCTGAACCACCAACACTCCCGCCGCTCCCCATCGCCGACGACTGCCAGAGAAGAAGAAGGCAGGAGAAACCGCATCCTGGAGAAGAGAGGACCACCTTCAAAGAAGACGACCGCAGAAGCCGCTCGCCGCACAGCGACGAGACCTTGCCCGATGAACAAGCACGGCCAGGCCACCCAGGTCTCCAGATCCGCCGCCGGCCGCCCCGAGACAGCCCAGCCGCGCCAGATCCTCCACCTTCCGAACCACCACCCTGCACGAGAGACGAGCGCGAGCGCCCCCACAAGGAGCTCCTGTACAAAAACCCGGAGACTTCGTCGACGACGGCGGAGCAGACGCCATCGAGGCGAGGAAGAAGACCCGGGACCAAAAGCCAGAGCTTGGTCACCACCACCGCCACGACGACCAAGCCAAGCCACAACTCCACAGCCTCCCTGACGACATCGCCGCCGGACCGGAGAGAGGAGGGGGAGAACTTATTCTTCACGGCCGCCGCTACCTTCTCCAGCCCGATGACGACGGCGAAGAACAGGAAACCTAAAAAACTACACCTAGCTACTCGCACGAACGAGATCCGGAGCTTCCCTCGTCTCACGACGTCGGAACGGCGCCGAAGACGGAGGGAAGCGGCGGATTCGCCGGCGAAGACCTTGGTCGCCTTTTGTTCGCCTCGATGTACTGTAGCAAGGAGGGGAACGATGCGAAGACTTTTTGCTAGTATCGAAACCGGTTTCATTCGATTACGACGCAAATCAAACGGCTGGTTCCGTTGGTTTCCGAATCTGTGCAAAATGCCACCAACCAAACACGTCCTAGGTTTCTCTCTCTCACGACGCAACAAGAAATACAATCCAGATATGGAAAAGAGAAGTGTGCATGCATGTACTACATCTAGCTAAATAACACACTGCTAGCTAGCTAGGCTCTCCCATGTGTCATTGATTCGGTCCAAGCTGGTACTACATCTAGCTAACTAGCTAAGTTAATACACTGTTAGTCTCTCCCATGTGTCGTCGATTCGGTCCCGTAAAGAAGTTGCAAGGAGAATTTGTGTTAGTGGGATTGGGAATAACACAACATGGGACCTCCCTTTTTGGATATATTCTCTCAGTCCCAAGTGTCATATTAATCGAGCTATCTTTCCTCCTAAGCAACGGTTAAGCAAAGTGATCGAAAATCACCTAGTTACTTTCGCTTGGACGCCCACTTTGCGAAATAATATGAAATCGTTTGGGATCGGATACTCAGAGGATATGCAGTGCAGCTGTGCAAGTACGACTATAGGGAAGTGTTTGGGCTCCTATTGGCGTCAAGGTCCAAGTATAGCTTTGTATTATTATTTTTAAATGTATCAAAAGTAAAGTAATTTTTACTATCACACTGCTACCTCTGTTTCTCAAAATAAGTCGTATATTTTTAGTTAAAAGTCAATATAGTATAACTTTGACTAATATTATAGATAAAAATATGAACATTTACAAGATTTAATAAACATCCCATGAAAATTTCCCAATGTTTTCCTATTATATATAATTGTTCAAAAAAAATTAAAATGTGTTCATGGTACACAAGAGAAAATTTCATGTGTTATACAATACTGTTTACGTGTCTTATAAAAAACATGTACTAACTTAATGTGAAAGTTGAAAGTTTAACTAAAATAAAGAAAAAAAGAGAAAAAAGTGGAAGAAAAAATGTCCTTACATATTAACAAAAAAGTGCACTATTTCAAACGATTGGAAATATAGTTAATGTGAAAAACATAGAAACAAATAACAACAACAAAAAGAAATAAATCCAAAAAGGGCGAAGAAAACCGACCTTGTTGGGTAGGCTCAACAACAACCAGTGTGTGGGCGTAACTTTCCTAGCGGACATAACAAGCGTCAAATAAGAACTGCCGTCAAGGAAAACCACCCCCATTTTTGGGCCAACCCGATGTGAGATGAGTATATATTTTTCTTTGACATTTGCCCCTTTTCGTTTCTTATTTATCCATTTTATTTTATTTTATAGACTTTCATATATTTAATTTTATCATGTATCTCTATTATTTTTGTTTAACATTTTCAATAATTTTTATTTACATTTAATTCGTTTTTAGCTTTCATGTATTTCGATAAAATTCGGTTGTTGTTATTTTACAAAATTTCGCAGCAATAATTTTGTTCAATAGTCTATATAACTACTTACGGTAGTCATTTTTGGGTTTTAAAGAAAAAGTAAATTCTCGCTGCACTTTGACAAGACGACGGAGAAGAAGTTGTGCATGAATATGGACCTTCCCCCAGGCACGCTAGTTTATGGTGGATCCAATTTCTATTTTATTCTGGATCAGCAGTCTTGTCTTTGATGGTACACGACTAAACATTACCATAAAATATAGAAGAAGAAGAAACCCAACAAACTGAATAAAAACCGAGCACTCATCCTTTACCGTTACATGAACAAAAAATTACGATAAATCTGAAACTAGAAAAATTCGACAAAACATCGTGGGGCGTGTGCACGCACATCCATAAATAAGAAAGACTCTCGAGCGAAGATTTCCTGCGCTCTAGTGCTCTCTATATTAGAAAGATTCAAAAATCATATTTAATTAGAAGTTTTTAAATATTAGAAAAAATCCTACATGTTGTCAATGATGTATCATACAAATATGCAAAATCTCAAGTTGAATTACTTTATATCCAGAGTTACATGAAAATCACAAATATGTGTATGCGGATATACACTTTCAACTTTTTCAAAAAATATACAAGATTTAATCATTTGTTTAGTACATAAGAGAAAGAATTTCACATTGTGATTTTGCATACTTGTAGGATGCATCATTGAGTACATCAATTTTTCTATAAATTGTAAATATGTTTTTTGAATTTATTTAAATATTGAGAAAACTTGACCTTGGGAGCCAAAGTGACTTTCTGTCCCTCTTCCATCTCACACTTGCACACATGCGCGCATACACACAAAGGTTTCCCACCATCGCACAATTGCATCAAAAGATACTGCTAAACTTTCTCCATTTTCATGTTCTTTTAACGCGACATGAACTATGTGTTTTCTTTAAGAAGAACAAGAACTGAGCCACTTGCTTTGTTGTTACACTAGGAATGTTGTGTGTTACAAGCAAACTATCTTGAATGGTTGAATTTCGAGATTGTTAGGGCAGCCACACCGTTGCAATAGCCAAATGTGGACATATAGCACGATTTGGCATCGGAGTGGAATATGGTCTGCCAAAAGAGCGAACCCATCTCTAGGGTGTAGATCGAGGCCAAGACCCTTAACCGGCCCGCCACTGACGCCGGCACAACGAGAGATGGCGCCACCATCCCGCGGTGTCCATCATACCGCGTCTGTCGTCAAACCTGACAGAAGACACAAGTGATCTAGGGTTTAGTTTTACCAACATATCTCGTGATATTCATCTTTGATATGACAAATAAAATCCATCAACAAGTAGGAAATTGGGCTATTACCCACCTTGGAGGCCCAAACTTGGGTATCGACCACGACTATTGTTTACGTCATCATCAATGTAGTTGGACGGCAAGTTCGTTTCATCGATGTATCCTCTATGTTTTATACTAAAAATACAATTGTATAAGGCATTGTAGTTATCATGCTTCAACACAGTCGTCTAAAGGATGTTATGAGAAAAAAACTCAATAATAACAATATTAAAATTAAGAAAAGACGAGCTCAAAATGGATTCATGAATGCACTAAATATGCTGGGTTGAAGTGTGTTAAGAAATTAGGTGTAGAAAATAAATATTGAGAACATTTTTTGGACACATGGCCCACCTAAATTAGGCAGGGACGCATTTGACGATAAAAACTAAAAGGGAAAATCTGAAAAAGAGACAGACCGAATGCAACGAATATTCCTCCCCGAGTCCGGTCAATGGTTTGGCAAAATCTATTGGTCCTTGGACCGACGACCTCACTGAAGGTCGGTTCCCGCGCACTGTCGTTGTGACACACTTGTTGGGTTCTCCTTCCTCATGGGTCATGCGTGGGTGTCTCTATGCTTGCCACTTGTTGCAAGGAGAAGAAGGAATGAGGATGAGAGACAGGGACACCAGAGGGTCGGAGAAATACATATTTTTGGTTTTTAGAAAAGTAAAAAAATAAAACGAATATCTTTATAACCGTCCATCCAAACCAGAACAGTTTTCACCTTTTCGTTCCTCGCCTCGCGATTTTGAAAAATAGACCCATGTTAATAGATTTTAACGAACTTTTCGTATTACTAACACTAGTATACTTGTACTTCATATTACTGCAGTTTTTAGTGTATTTGTACTTCCAGTTTTAGTATATTTAGTACTTCGGTTTTTAGTATACTCGTACTTCGTAGTAGTTCGGTTGTACTTTTTTTTACAAAATACAAAGGTCAAATTTGTAAAGAATGAGGACAGGAAAAACGTGAAAGCGAAAAAGTAATCTCGCGCTCCATCCTACTGAAACAACCACTACTGTGTTGTGGAGATGCGCCAGCATGCCGCCAACATTGGGCGTCTTCAATGATTCTTGCAAAAACCTCGTCGCTCGAGTTTCTCTTGTCGCTGGAAACGTGTATTTTCCACTCCTTCGAGAGGTGCCACCGCACAAGTTTCTTGATGACAGACCAACTCTCTTTGTACTTTGATTTTGGTATCCTTCTAATTTCTATTCGGCTTTTAATTTATTTGTACTTCGTCGTATTTGGTTTTAGTATACTTGTATTTATTTATTTTGCATGGAGTATACTTGTAGTTATACTTATTATTTTTCATGGAAGAAATTATTTTGTACTTTTTACCGCGAGTGTATTTAATTTTATATAAAACACAATAAAAAGAGAAAAATTAGAAAATAAATAAATATGTCAGCACGGGCAGGATCCCGCACTACAGGCGCAAAGTTATCGAGCAGGAGTAGCATTTAGCGCAATATGGTACCAAACATGACGCTACCAAACTGCTAACGAAACTCTGACGCTACCAAACTGCTAACGAAACTCTGACCAGCAAGTATTACTCAATTTGCTCTAGAAACAACTAATCAGCTACTCCATCATCTTATATTCTAGACTTTGTTTTCCTCCGGCCATTCCACCACCGAGAACCGAGAACCTTCAGGGTTGGCCTTTGGCTAACCGTCTGAGCAGACACTACAGTCCCCACTCTTAGTAACATGTGTTCAGGTTATCGCAAAATCAGCACTCTGAATGGGAGAAAGCATTCAAACAACCAACACACTACCCAGTAGTACCAACTATCCGCATCCATCCATCATCCCTGGTGTAAATGAAACTAGTTGAAATTATGCGCGGCGTCACGCCGCGCCCTTGTTGGAATTTTTTGTGTGCGGTTTGTTTTATCGTTTAGTTACATGATATATTTTGTAAGCAGGAGTAGTGGTTCTAATTTGCATAGTACATTTAGTATTTTTATTAGCTGAATCGCAAATGCATATAATACACATATATATTCATTACATATATCTACATTAGCTAGCAGGACAGCTGTTGTAGAAACATGGAATTGACTGGGTGGTGCCATAAGATTGTTGCATGTAATTCATGTACAAAACATTCAAAAATAAGAACTTGTTGTTGATCTAAACATAATGGCCAGATCGACATGTGTAGAATCTGAGCATGAACATTTACGGCAATTTTGTATGCCATCATGTATTTCATTCTAAATAAGCATTTCCTGCAGCAATGAAACCAGTGGTTGCGCAGCTCGTTTATTTAAACAGATAATATAAGTTGATATTTCTTGATACTAAAAGAATATTTTTTTCTCAAACTATGGATGTCTAGTATGCAAGCTGAGGTTGCATGCCATGTCTTGTGCATTACATATCATAAGAGTAAAAACAACTCCTCGGGAACTAAATATCTTTCGAACAAATATAATGCAATAGGAACAAACTTTTGTGCTATTTACTCTTCCATCGTAGTATCTCTACCTTTTGAACCTCATCAACAATATCCTGTTCAAAGTGCTGCAAGAAGATATGATCATAGCAAATAAATAAATAATTAGATAGAAATGTGTTGCAAAGTTCACAATTAGGAAGATATGCACTTAATACTGATGAAGATATAAAACTTCAGTAGGAATAAAACAGCACAGGTAAAGTACATGTTTTAGACAATGTTGCATTAATTGGTTGGGGAAAGCGAGAAATAGCATGTTTATTTGTCCAAACAGAAAATTTAGTTTGCAATAATACGTATTCCGTAACAGAACACTGGAAGTTAAATTAGCTAACGGAAACTTGCTTACTTATTTATATATGATAAGGAAATTTAGTGTAAGCATGTAAAATTTTGGCTTTCAATAGAAAATAAATAGGAACACACTGGTAGCATTATGAATATATATATTTGTTATACTGTGGCAAATATGGTAAAACTTGCAAGGTTGAAATTCTATAAAACTTCGTTATAAAAGTTTTGTATAGCTGAAGAAGATAGCAAAGGTAAAAATTTCATAAACATAGGCTTTACTTAGTACTAAAATCATATGCTAGACGTCACTTTAAAAGCTTCACAGGTTGAGTTATTAGGTTTAGATGAACAGGTGAATAATTGTCTTTTAAGCAAAGCACTATGTGTCATGCCCAAAATAATATGAAGTTAGAAAGTTATAACTATTGTGTTAACAAAACCTAGATAGAGAAAATTTGGCAGTACAGATGTATATCAATAGAACGCAAATTAGCAAAGAGGTTTACACACTATAATTATCAGGCATGTAGCGAGAAAGTATCGATGTTTAGTATATATTATGTCCTTCACATTCTTTCAAAAGGAGCATGTACCTATATGTTTCATTCCATATTTTTATTTGTCGACATATGTTTATTTCTCATGTTGTTAGAGAATAAATAAAGGTTACTGTAAATTTTGATTGGCATGTCAACGAAGATTATAATGCGTCATGTTAATTGTTGTGGTCCCACTGATTTGGCGCTTCTCCCTGCAATAAATAAAATGCATGAAGTGCAACTCATTTGATATAATCCACCTAGAGTTATGAACTCTACTTTGATCCATAATTAGCTAGACATGTCGAATATAAGTAATGATAAAATTTATCTGATCTAGAGTAGTTATTATATCTTTGCATAACATTATTGTATGAATATTAGATATAATGAATTTGCCACAATTGTTCATACATCAATGGAAATAAAACAAATTGAACTGAACCTATATGGATGAGGACAATGGCAATTACTTAATCTGAAGAACATGTATTAGATCTGAGGTAATGCATTTAGGTATTTCTTAAATAGTTGTTAAGTTAAAATGTCCAAAAAAAATCGCCATATTTAATTAAGCTTCATAATTAATGGAAATATTGTATGGAAGTTTTCTTTTCCTTGAAATTCAACTCCATTTAAGCAGAGGAAATGCATTTAGGTTTTCTCTAAATACTTGTTAAGTTAAAATGTCTAAAAATGTTTGTATTTTGTTGTAAGTAGTTAGCATGTATTTTTATGGACATTTTGATATTTGTTGACATATTTTTCTGAAGGATAGATTTTTAATTGTTGATTTTTGTAATATTTTTTCCCCTAGATATTTTTGTAAGCAAAATGGGTCTACATGTTAAGGATTTTGAAAATTTGGTAAATCTAGAAGATTTTGATATAATATTTGTTCATTGTGTAAGCAAAGTGGGCCCACATGTCATGGATTTAGCAATTTCTTAAATTTATGTGGGAAAGTGTTCGTATTTTGTTGTAAGTAGTTAGCGTGTATTTTCTATGGATATTTTTGATATTTTTATCTTTTTTTATGGATAGATTTTTTAATTGTTGTTTTTTGCAAAAAAAAATTTGTAGATATTATGTTTGCAAAATGGGCCCACATGTCGAAGAGGTTGGAAATTTGGTAATTTTTGTAGATTTTTATAAATTGTTTGAATAACTTTGGATTCTAATTTTTTATTTTCTTTGTGATTGTGTTTCTTTCTGAATTTGTGTAAACAAAGTGGGCCCACATGTTAGGGATTTAGTATTTTTTTTAAATTTTATGTGGGAAAGTGTTTGTATTTTGTTGTAAGTAGTTAGCATGTATTTTTCTGGACATTTTGATATTTTTATCATATTTTTCTGATGGATAGATTTTTTGATTATCGTTTTTTGCAACAAAAAATCCAGATATTGTTTAAACAAAATGGGCCCACATGTCAAGAAGTTTGAAAATTTGGTAAATCTAGAAGATTTTGAAATATTGTTTGAATTATTTCGAGGTTTTTTTCTGTAATTGCGAATTTTCTGGTAGGTGGGTCTCAATTGTCAGGATTTTATTAATTTTGGAAAGTAATTACGAAAATATTACGAAAATAATATTTAGGTTTCGTTGTTTTTTAAGTTTGAAATTATCCACGTTCTAAAATTATTATTTAAATTTGAAAATTGTTTGGAAAGTATGCAAATTTGGTAGTTGCGGAAAATATGGAAATTAGCTTCATAAAATTAATATAAAAGGTTATATTGGTTCTTATAACTTTTTTTTAAGTTGTCCAATCATGTATGAAAATGTGTTAGTTGTAAAGTTTTCGTTTTTATGCATTTATTCTTTAATATATTATTTGTTTTTTATTCTAAATTTAGCTTCATAATTAATATAAAAGTTATATTAGTTCTTATAATTTTATTTTATTTTTAAAAGTTGTTCAATCATGTATGGAAATGTGTTATCTGTAAAGTTTTCATTTTTCTGTATTTTTTGGTATATTTTCTGTATTTTTCTGAATTGTAGATGAAAAGCTATGAATATTACAAATTTTAGTTTTTTACTGTAATTACTAAATGCCTGACAGAGGGCCCACATGTAAGGTTTTTTTTAACGAAAAATACGGAGGGGCTGACAGGTGGGACCGTTGCGACGTGGGCAGTGGCGTCATGCGCGCCGTCGGCGGACGCGACGGCGGCGATGGCGAGCTGCGGTCGACCACGCGAGCACGCGCACGGGCTCAGGATCGCGCGGATCCGCGCGAGGAGATGGAGGGGAGCATAACGGGCGGCGCGGCAGTCCATTTGGTGGACGGACTCGCCGGCGGCGAGCTAAGCGACGGTGGCGGGCGGCCGAGCACGGCGGCCGATTCCGGTGTAGATCGGCCGTCCTAGCGGATGCGGCGGCGGAGCGCGCCGTCTGCTTCGATCTGAATGTGGAGGTCCGGAGCGTCCGCGGTGGGCGTCGGCGGCCGCGGCGAGCTCGGACGCCGCGTGTGGAAGAGAAGGAGGAGGGGGGATTTGTGGCTCTTTTACGGAAAAGGACCTGAGCTTTCCCGAATTTGCAAAAAGGTCCTTCGCCACGAGAAGCTGTTTGCTTGAAGGACCGAATGGTGATTGTAGGCAAAGCTGGGGATTTTTTTGCAAAAAAACCGACGGGCACTGTAGATGAACAGTGCGTACTGTTGCTACTACAGTAGCCAAGCGCGGAGAGGCCGCGATTTGCGCCGGCTTTTATATAGTTAGTAATTAGGACGGGTGGTCAGATGACGAGGCATTCTGAACAAAATTCACCCAGAACAATATGTGAGCTCTCAAGGACCACAATAATATCATGTGCGTAGCTAACGCAATTAGTCGCCAGAACCCGCAACCACCTCCATGAGCTTGATCAACTCGCCTCCATCTAGCGCCACAAAACTACCTCCAGAATGACAAACAATCCTAGGCAGACCCGATTAACAGAAATCACCTTGAGAGCTAGTAGGAGGAGGAGGAACACGTGCGCGGCCAGATTCGCCAGCAGCGCGACTGTGACGTGCGAGCGCAGCACAGTCTCGAGCCAGTCCCCGCGGGCGACATCCCCGTCCTGCGGGGCATCGAGGAGTGAGGCCGCCCACCGCTGGACGCGGCGGCGACGTAGAGGCAGCTCACCGCCATGCGTGGCGCTGGCGCATCGGCGTTCCGGGGCCGAACCCTAATAACCTGGGCGGGCGGCGTTCGGGCCGGGGAATCGAAGCTTGCTTGCTTGGGGCGGCTTCGGGGAAGAGAATCGGTCGCCGGCTTTATTCGTGCGGGGGCGGAGGAGAGGAGGGGAGGGGAGAAAGACGACCAGAGACAAGGACGGGAGCGACGCGAGGCCGTGACGGAGAAGAGGGAGGGAGCGAAGATCCTGCGAATCGTTATTATCACTTGGCGGTGGCAGCGGCCGTAAATTCTCCCAAAACCCAGGGGTAAAACCGGAAAAGTGAAAAACGCACCAACACCTCCTCAAGCAATATTATATAGTAGATATTAATGTATGGCGTAAAGAGCCGTCGTGCATTGGCCTTTCGATGCACCCCATGCTCTGAAGTGGCAACCAGTTTTAACACAGAACAGATAAAAAAACAGGAAGACATCCGGCCTACCGTCAGCCACGCCTTCCACGAGGGAGCCCATCCGGCTCCAGCGTTCCAGCCTGAACATGTGCCGCCGCGATCGGCTCCAGGGCAGGCCACGATCGCATTTGGACTGAAGGCCCGAGTTGTTTGCGCAGCTACGCGTGGACACTTATTATCTTGTCCGAACACCTATTGCGCAGGGAAGCAGCAGCATTGCTTCCGTAGAGACGGAGAGAGGGAGACAACAGGGAAGGCCGAGTGGGAGAGCTAACGAGGCATCAGCAGCTACAATGGTGGTGAGTGAGATGGCGAAGCTGTACGTGGGGGTGCTAACCCTGCAGTTCTTGTACGCGGGGTTCGCCATCGTCAGCAGAGCCGCCATCAACATGGGCATCAGCATGAGTAAATGGCACTGGCGGTTACACAACTCATCCGCTATGTGCACTTAAGTCACACAACTGGAGAACGTGATTTTTTGGTCACATAACTGGACTTTGGTGCACGCAGGTCATAAACCCCACATGTCAGTCCGTTTTCCGTTGCAGAAGTGCTGACGTGGGCACATAATTTTGCAGAAAATCCCTGTATTTTGGGACATTTCGCAAAAAACCCAAATTTGGGTTCAATTACAGGGTTTTCTGCAAAATGTCCAAAAATATAGGGGGTTTTCTGTAAAATTACGTGTCCACGTCAGCACTCCTGCAACAGAAAACAGACTGACATGTGGGGTTTGTGACCTGCGTGAACCAAAAGTCCAGTTGTGTGACCAAAAAATCACGTTCTCCAGTTGTGTGACTTAAGTACACATAGCAGATGAGTTGTGTGACCTCCAGTGCCATTTACACCATCAGCATCATCGTGTTCAACGTCTACAGGAACCTCTTCGCCGTCGCCTTGCTCTCGCCTTTCGCCTATTTCCTTGAGAAGTGCGCATCCTCAACTCCCAGCACACTGCAGCTTGCTGAAAGCCGGACAGCAATGGTTTCTGATTTCAGTTTCCTTTTTCCAGGAAAGATAGGACACCACTCACCGGATTATTGCTGATGGAATTCGTATTTCATGCACTCGTCGGGTAAGCATTCATGACGATCGAGCTCCCTTGCCATTTTCTTTCATTGTACTTTTCAGCTCTGTCACTGACCTTGATCTGGTCAGGATCACTGCAACCCAAGGCTTATACATGCTGGGGCTCTACTACATGTCACCAACCTATGCCTCCGCCATACAGAACACGATTCCCGCTATCACCTTTGTCTTGGCTGCCGTCCTCGGGTGACGTCTCTACTATTCTTTTTGTCGCCGTGCAAAACAAATAATTAATGTCTGAAGTTGCCTGGTTGATTATCTCTGAATTTTGCTTGTGTTCGCGCAGGCTTGAGGCAGTAGAGCTGAGAAGACGGCACGGGCTGGCCAAGGTGTAGGCACGGTGGTGAGCATCGGCGGCGCCACCGTCATCACGCTCTTCAAGGGCGTACCGCTGATCGCCCACAACCTGGACGTCCAGTCCCTCGTGACCCTGACCTCCTCCAGCCCCATGTACAATTGGACCCTCGGGTGCATCTTTTTTGTCGGTGACTGCCTCAGCTGGTCCGCATGGATGGTTCTTCAGGTATGTAGCTCCTGCTAAAACCGATGAACAAACTCTGGCGGCTAAGATCACCACAGACACGCCTTCAGCTTTCGTCTCTGCAAAACAAACAAACAAGCAAATATGATTTTACAGTCAAATACATTAAGAGGTGTTTTGGCTCACGTGTGCATATGCACCCTTTATTTAAAATACATTTTAAACATATTTTGAAATGTCAAAAATTTGCAAAACAAAATGTACGCGCATAGATATTAACATCCTATGTGTTCTAAGTTATTTCATGAGAAATCGACATATTTTGTGGCTTGTGTAGAAAGACAAATTTTAGTGCTAAAATAAGTCTTTCCACGAGACAATTTTTGTCGTTTTTACACATGCCACAAAAAATGTCGGCTTCCCGCTAAACAATTTTGTGAATACATCAATGTGAAAATGTATCCGCAAAATTTAATTTCAATTTTTTTCATATATCAAAATATATTTTTCAAATCCCGGGTGCATATGCCCCTGATAGCCAAAGTGGATTTCACCAAATACATCATATATTTTGCAACAGAGGTAATTACATACGGAAACAGCCCAGCAACTATCAGACACACAGTCACTAGCTGGCCCAAGATCAAACCATATTAGGTATAGAAACTTATTGCACAATAACTACACTCACTTGCGTTGGAGACATTCAAAGATCACGGCTAGTCAAAGCAACACTAGACCAGGCAACAGCTAATCTACATCACATGCATGTTAAATTAAAATGTATAATTTGTCCTAAATGGCATTTTGATAAATTTTTAGTCACTAATGTCTCTTCAGGAAAACTTTCAACCAAATCGCCCCCCTCTAAAAGCCGTTCTTTGACAGCCCAAACTTAGCTGACAGTGTTAAGTCATTTAAAATAAGCCGCTTGCGTTGACGTTTTTGCATTCTCAGAACCTTTGATAATCTTCCCAAGCACAGAATATGCCCTTTTGAATGGCGATTTTGCATTCTCAGATGCTCTAAGAATGCAAACGATGGCGTTTTTGCATTGTCAGAGACTCTGAGAATGCAACATTTGAAATGGTGTTTATTTGGGCAGTGTTTTTTGGGAGGAGACAAAATTGGTTGAAAGTTTTCTTAGGGACAATTAGTGGCTGAAAGTTTGCGGAATGGCCATTTAGACAAACTGATTTAGCTCTACACATATTCTCACTCTAGCTACTTATGAATGGCACACAATGAATTGACTGACAATCATTTTCTAAAAAATATAAGCTTTATTACTCTGGCCTCTGCCTCAAAGATGCATATAGCTGTTTTATTACAAGTTGTTATTGCAATCATCGACATAAAAACATAGTCAGCAAAACTAGGCGACAACCCATGCATGCACAAACCAAAATTATAAGCATACTTACATGCACGTCATCCAAATAGAGATACTAATATGTTGTAACTTCGTTGGGCCAAAATCCCTTGGTAACTTGTATAGCGCCATCCGTAGCCTAGCCATAACCGCAACCGGTTGAAAGATGACAACAGTACAGTCAAATATGAATCGACCTTTTCCCTATAAAACATATCATTATAACATAACGAAATAGACCAAAGAAATGTTGTTGCAATGTTGCTGACAAGGTACAAATACCAAAGACTTATCCACCCTGTGGAACCACGAGTCAAGATATGTGGCATACAACGAGGAGGAGAAATACGGAATGAGAAATCCACCGCCATATGACTTGCTCAAATGTAAATTGAAAACATAAGTGTTGGATTGTGTTTTTTTCCACGCAAAGGCTAATCTTTGTATCTCTCGATCACTAACATGCCTAGGGATAAAATATTGTTGTCTCACGAGCGTGCAGTGACAATGCTTATTTTGTTTGCTCTTGAGGTATGCCGAGCCATCACATGTTACGGGACATGACATTTACTATGTTTCGGGGCTCCTTTAGCATGTAACAACCATACTCATTCATTTAATTGCTATTATATTGAAAAAACAATGTATACAGGCGGTTAGGAATAAACCTAGCAATTTCAATGAGGAACCCGATGGATATGTGTGGGACAAATTAGGAAAAGTGCTATAGATGGATGTGATTTTTTAGTTTGTTTTAGGGTTTAGGGTTTAGATCTTGTTCTGCCAAAAAGTTGATGTAACTTGAATAATATACCAAGTTTCATAAGCGAATTTCATACAATCCTCACAGTCACTACATCGGATGAGCTGTTCCTTCTCATCCCTCGTAATTTTTAGGGCTAATCTCTTGAAATCCTTGACAACGTCACGATACGCAAGAATTTTATATTTCTTGGTTATTCATTCTCGATTCATGTACACATACAAAGGGTTATTGGAAACATAAATAATACTCACTCCGACTCATATTATTTATCGCTGAATCAGATGTATCTAGACATGTTTTTGTTTTAAATACATCCGATTAACCGACAATTAATAGGGATCGGAGCAAGTAGCAAGAACGTCTAGAGTTACTAAACTAGATGACACTTTGCTGTAATTTGCTGATTTCACGCTTGCATTTAGATCAATGAGTAGCAGAACTGAACGAATTGTATTGGCTTGCTGCGTGCAGAACGAAAAAATTAACACTGGAACATAGACTGTAATCATGTATTGGATACATGTGAATCTCCTTAGTCCTTGGTCTTGGGTCTATTAGGTAAAGGAATTACTAGTCCTATGAGTTGGCTTCTGTAGCTGTATGGCCACATCGTTAGTACGAGTCAATGAGTCATGCAAGGTATGAGTTGAAATTACACAATAGGGTTGTGAAATAGAAGTTGGAATGCAAGTACAACTCACCACCTCTTTCATTTTGGGGATAATTAAACATCTCTGATGTCCAGTGAGAACTCTTTACTACTGAGAAAATGTTTAGTCTAGCATGTTCTCTTGCAATTTGAGTACTTGAAAAGCTTCTCTGTCATTCTGTTGCTTACACCTATTAAATATGATGCCTCTCACTGTGTGGTTACAAGTTACGACCAAAGTTTTCATACAATCACGGGAATAATACCTGACTAACGACGGAACTGTGTATTGGTGAGTTTGCCAAATATTATAAATGCTTTCACTAGTAACACCAGGGTATATTTCCTAGTGGTAGTACTATCTTTCGAACCGCTAAACGAATCATAAATCGGAACTTCTGGGTTAACACCAGGCACGCTGCAAAACAGATCACCGTTATCTTGCGTGCCACTGACGATTGTGGTAGTATTTCCGCATAACAAAGTTAACAAGTTCCTTTCCTTTCAATGGTGTTTTATTTGCAGGGAGCAGGTGGAGTTACTATCAAGAAGACGAATCTATCGGTCGTCGTTGGAATCTATGAGGAACCAATGACTCCTGGACAATGCAACATAGTTGTGGAGAGGCTTGGCGATTACCTCGTTGAGCAGAATACTGAGCTCAGAATCTTACTTTTGGCCAACTGGGCTTATGCCCGCTGAAACGTACCTTACATCATGAATAACTAGCAATATCTGGATACCTATTGACAATTGGTGGTTTCTCCTTATGTTGGAATTGATTCCTATATGTCATGACTCATGAGTCTTATATGTAATCTTTAAACAGTGTGGTTCTGATATTTTTTTCCGAGCACCCCGTCTCCCTCCTCATACTGATACCCTGCAGTGTGTGAAAATCACAAAATGGTTGTTTTTTTCGAATATTTTTGCAAAACAATTGTCGTTATTTTCACATGATAATTTTAGCTCCTTGAAAAGGAGAACAAATTCAGAAGTACCATATTGAACACGTAGACGTTTCCTATTCATCCCAGAACTTGTACAAGAATTTCTGTGCAGGCTCTTATTAACTGCATGCCCCCATCATGAAGCAAATGTTGCTTTCGGTTGCTCCTTCCTTTTAAATCCAGCAACTTAAACGGATTGCTTCCTCTCTGGGCCAGAGTCACATGAATAACCCCATCTCATCTGAATGAATTATGGTAAGCACAGTGTCGAGTGTCGACCATTCCTTCTTAATTATGCGTGCAGGGCTGCAGGCCCATCTCAAATGTGGTATGATTTTTTTTTTTGGAGGTGAGGGTATGTTTCTGAGTCAAACAGGGTGTGAGATTACGTGCCGTGAGAGTGACCGAACCTGCGCTTTGTTTAATTATCCGTTTTGCGGTTTGAAAGATAGTACTTTGCTCCTACAATCGGAGAAACGGAATAAAGGTTGAAGTCGGTAATTCTGGCGGCATATCATCGTCTATTGGGGTGCTTCTGCCATCCTCATCGATGAGCTGAATGTCACGGATGACTGCGGCCTTCTCCAAGTCTGAGGCGAAGGCTCCACTGCCCATTGGAGGAAGTGTAGTAGTTTCAGACTTGGAAACAAAGCCACCAACCATAATCTCAGATGCTTTCATGGATAAGCCGTCAAATAGAGACGCTGGGTAGTAGCCGATCGGAATTGGATCGCTGTTGACGCCACAGTGTAACCACCAGTCCCCGCTTGACTTGTCCTAGTGTAATGCCGATTTCATGGAAAGATTGCATTAGAGTCGGATCTTGTTTTGGTCATTCGCGCGAACATAGTTTACGAAAAAAGAATACCTTGACCACTTTAATGGTAATAGTTTGGCTTGTCCCGTTGCCTTTAGTGACCGGGGATATGATATCCCCAGGGAATATGGGAGACCCACTCACAAGCTGAAGACCAGGACACTCTAGGTTGTCACACTGAACCCTGCTCTACGTCTTTCTGCAATTTCATTTAGACCGTTGTTTACGCTCTTAAGTCCATTAAAACATGAACAATTGGAGGGAATTAGCCTCTTTAAAAAAAAAGTTAACATGACTATGTTAGGTCAAATTGGAGGAGATAAATACCACCCAAGTCGTAGCAAGATGAGTTTGAGAGTCATGAAAGTGAGATGGGCACACCTACATAATTAATCACCCGGAACAAATGATTAGTGAAAAAGGTTTTCTTAGCATCACAAGTATTGTTTACATGAGGCAAGTCTCAAGAACATAAAAGGCAACTTACCAACCACCCAACATCGATTTGATTGTGATTCTGACCCTCAAAGTTACTTATCCAAATTGATCCGCCACTAATTTGGCCATCTTTTAGATCGTATCCATAGACATCAAACGTGGCAATTACACTAAAATATCCGCTATCACGTTCTTTAGTCATATAACTAGCATACTGCAATTAATCAGGTAAATATTAGAGTAATAAATAATTGGTTTATAACACCACAATTACAAGACAAATAATAACAGAAGATGGTCATTCACCTAAGAACCACACAATTACAGCACAAGTCGTCCTGGAAACGGGCCAAGTTATCCAAACCCCTACGGTTTCCCAATGAATGGCATGTTCGCAAATAGCAGAGGTCTTGTTGACTTGGCTAAACATTTGCACTTTGCTGGCTGCATTCGGGACCATAATTTGGATTTCTTAGCTATTTCTGAGACGGGAAGACGTGACTTCTCGCAATCTCTATTGAACCGACTTTCAGGCGGTATAGAGTTTGATTGGTACTCGCGTCGTCCCATGGCCGCTCCGGAGGCATTCTACTAGGCATCAGGACAGATACCATGGAAGTGTTGGATGTTACGGATGGTGATTTTCATATAAAAATGCACATCCGTAATAAAACCGACAATTTCATTTGGAGTCTTGTTGCCGTGTATGGGCCGGCCCAGGAGGTGGCTAAGACGGCTTTTCTTTGTGAAATGGTAAACTTGGCAAGAAATAACCCACATCCTTTGATCATTGGAGGGGATTTCAACCTGCTTCGTTTCCTTTTGAGAAAAGTAGGGGTCGGTTTGACTACCGTTGGCCTCTTTTGTTCAATGCAGTCATCGACAGCTTGAACTTAAGGGAGATTTCAATGGTCAGGAGACAGTTCACTTGGGCTAATTCTCTCCCTGAACTCACATACGAAAAGCTAGACCGTGTACTGATGGATACTGATTGGGAATCTAGGTTCCCATTGGTGTCGGTACGGGCTCTAGAACGAATTGAGGGATTGTCAGACCATGATCCCATTCTTTTGACCACCGCATACCTAGACCACAATGTAAACCACGTTTCAAGTTTGAACTTGGATGGTTGCATCGTGAGGGGTTCCATGAGATGGTTAAAAGAATTTGGGAAAGACCAGTTGCTGGTGATTCGCCGATCCAGAGGTGGAACAACAAGATTCGTGCTTTACGCACTCACCTCGTTGGTTGGGCTCGTCATACTACTGGTTTACTTAAAAAAGAAAAGATACGACTTTCCTCGATAATTGATGCTCTTGAGGCATTAGCAGAAGTTCGACTGTTATACGCAAGAGATTGAGTTAAAGAGCCAATCGAATGCACAGATAGCAAAACTACTGCGAGAGGAGGTGTTAAAATGGTATCAAAGATCCAAAGCCCAATTTATCCTAGAAGGGGATTCGAATACTCGGTATTTCCATAGTATTGCCAATGGCAGACACAGGAAAAAGCGTATTCATTCTCTAGTCCAGGAGGAGGGAACGATTGAGGGCCATGAACAACTAAAGTCGTATATTACAAATTACTATAAAGGTCTGTTCGGAGCCCCAGAGGAAGGAAACTTCACACTGGATGAGTCTCGAACAGAGGATATACCCCAATTTCAGACGAGGAAAATAGCCTACTTACTAAACTCTATTCAGAGGATGAGGTGAGAAAGCGGTTTTTCAAATGAAACATAATACAGCTCCTGGACCGATGGCTTCCCGGTTGAGTTCTACCAGAACTTCTGGGATGTTATCAAGCTGATTTACTACAACTGTTCGAATGTCTTCATAATGGACAACTAGAGCTGTTTCGTCTCAATTTTGGTGAGATAATTTTATTACCTAAGGTTAATGAGGCAGAGAGGATTCAACAATACAGACCTATATGCCTCCTTAATGTTAGTTTTAAAATATTTACCAAAGTTGCTACGATTCGTTTGAACAGTGTGTCAGATCACGTGGTTCGTCCGTCTCAGACAGCTTTTATGCAAGGTCACAACATCCTAGATGGGGTGGCGATCCTACATGAAACAGTTCACGAACTGCATAGGAAAAAGTTGAATGGGGTAATTCTTAAAATTGATTTTGAGAAAGCTTATGATAAAGTCAACTGGTCTTTTCTTCAGCAGACTCTCGGAATGAAAGGTTTTTCTCTGAGTGGAGAGCGTTAATAGATAGCTTTGTTTCGGGGGAAAGTGTTGCCATTAAAGTCAATGATGACACTGGCAAATTTTCCAAACGAAAAAGGCCTTAGACAGGGTGACCCCTATCGCCAATACTATTTAACATAGTGGCTGATATGTTGGCTATCTTGATCGAACGCGCTAAAACTGAGGGCCAAATTGAAGGAGTGATTCCACATTAGTCGATGGTGGTTTATCGATTCTTCAATATGCTGATGACACAATTCTTTTTATGGAACACGACATCGAAAAAGCTCGTAACCTAAAGCTGATTTTGTCAGCATTCGAGCAACTTTCGGGTCTTAAGATAATTTCCATAAAAGTGAACTGTTTTGCTTTGGCGAGGCTCAAGAAAATGCCGCCTTGTATGCTGAACTTTTCGGCTGCAAGCAAGGTCAATTTCCTATCAACTATTTGGGTATTCCGATTCATTATCGGAGACTTACAAATGCTGAGTGGAAAAAGGTGGAGGAAAGACTTCAAATACGTTTAAATAGCTGGAAAGGCAAACTCTTATCCCTGGGTGGAAGATTGGTTCTCATAAACTCGGTACTAACAAACATGGTACTGTATATGATTTCATTCTTCCAATTACCCAAAGGAGTCTTAAAACGATTGGATTATTTCCGGTCTAGATTCTTTTGGCAAGGGGATTGTGAGAAGAAAAATATCGGCTGACTAAGTGGAGTGTGGTTTGCTGCCCTAAAGACCAAGGAGGGCTCGGAGTTCATGACCTTGAGGTCAAGAACAGAGCTTTGCTGGGTAAATGGCTCTTCAAGCTTCTTTCTGAAGATGGAGTTTGGCAAACCCTCCTTAGGAGAAAGTATGTGGGATCCCAAGCCGTATCTCAGGTTCTTTGGAAACCTGGCGATTCACACTTCTGGGCAGGCCTTATGGCTACGAAGAAGTTCTTTTTTCCACATGGATCTTTCTCAATTAGGGATGGATCGGAAATTCGCTTCTGGGAGGATAAATGGCTAGGCCAAGCTACTCTCAGAGAACAATATTCGGCTCTGTATACTATTGTATGAAACAAGAGCGACACGATCACTAAGGTGTTGGGTACATCTCCACCAAATGTTTCATTCAGGAGAAGTTTACTTGGAACAAGACAAGCATCCTGGCATGCTTTGCTCATCCGATTGGATTCCATCCATCTATCGGAAGGTCCAGATAAATTTCAATGGAATCTTACGAAGAATGGTAAATTCTCGGTTGATTCTATGTATAGAGCTTTAACCTTACCCGAAGTTCCAGTCGATATTAAGGATAATAATAAAATTTGGAAAATGAAGATCCCGCTAAAAATTAAGGTGTTTGCGTGGTATCTCCGTCGAGGTGTAATTCTTACAAAAGATAACCTTGCCAAACGTAATTGGCACGGAAGTAAAAAGTGCGTCTTCTGTCAACATGACGAGACTATTACACACTTATTCTTTCAGTGCGAGTTCGCCAGGTCTATATGGTCAGCCATCCAGATAGGTTCTACCTTACATCCCCGCTTACCGTTGCAAACATTTTGGTAGCTGGTTAAACGGGGTGAATTCTAGGTTTAAACTATTCAGTAGGGTGGGAGCGATTGCCGTTATTTGGTCGTTGTGGCTATGTAGAAATGACAAAAAATTTAACGATAAAAATGTTTCTTTAATGCAGGTTATCTATCGGTGTACAGCAACGCTACAAACATGGTCGGCCCTGCAGCGTGTGGAGCACCGGGACTTGTTTTTGGAGGTGGTGTCACGTTTGGAGGCCGCGGCCAGGAAGTTATTCTCCGGCATGGATGGCAACATAGTCTCCGGATCGACCTACCATACCTTAGGCGGCTTTACAATTTCTCATTATGATATGTAATTCGCCTTTTTAAATTTCAGCATTGGGTACTCATGAACTTGTGAACTTGTGGCTGTGTGCATCCTAATTATGCAGAAGCCGGGTGTAATGCTTAAACCTTTTAAGTAATAAAATTACTTTATCTAAAAAATAATATGAAAAAAACAAACAAATGAATGAATAGTTTGGTAACAGTCACGGAAACCAATATCCACATCTTTTCTTAGGTAAAGAGGGCCAAGGAAAAGAACTCACGTATCGGTCACCATGTTCTGGTGGGAAAGGATATGGCAAGTGAATATGAACGGAGCTCATTTTATGCGATGAATTGATATTGGGATCCGCTGGATCCGCTGAAACGCCCGCCCTTTGCTTGAAGACACAAGGATTAGTCAAGTTTTAGATTACCAGAGATCGCGTACCCGACAATGAAAGAAGTTTGAACTTTCGTAACGAGATGAAATCCAGAGCACCAACTAATTAAATAATGTTCAAAAAAAAATATAATTCTCCAAAAAAAAGAACTAATTAAGAATAATCAATTATCTTTGTTGTTGGAAAATGGAAGCATAATCTAGAATTCTTGGATAATCTAGACTAGAGGACGAAAAGACGTCTCCGGGTGTTACTTGGTATAGCCGAACGCACGAACCATGACCAGATCATGCGATGTCTAGATCTATGCATGTATAAAAATTGCTCTTAAATGTTTAAGTTGAACACTTGAACGCGGGGCAGACCAATGTTTTACCTCTTGACTTATCTGATGAACTCCACTTCCAAAGCTTTGATGCGCAAGAACAATGCTACATAAGAACGAGAAGAGTAACTCTAGATGAAATCGATACATGTTTAAATTAGAGATAACACCAATACTTTTCTCGCGTACAAATAAAGGTATGAGTACTTGTTTATATAGACGCCTCCATCCGATCGGTGCTCCCTCAATTGTGTCGCCGTTCCAGCAAAAAAAGTTGCGTCGCCGTTGCAGCCCACAAGCAAAATTGGAATGGAAAATATGAAAGATAATATGTTCAGAAACAAAATATGGAATGGAATCATCACAGGGATTTAATTTCTGTAGTGCGCCTATAGATTTCTCTTTGGATGGAAACGACCGATTTCTTTCCTTCGTCCAATATTTTTTTTAATTGCTTTGTCCAATATATCTATACCAAACGGGATATCTCTTAGTGGATATATAAATAGAACCTAATTCTGGATATAAATAAGGGACTGCCGATCTGGAGGATATTGTTTGATTTATTTTAGCTTCCATCCTCCGCATCGAGCGGCCGCCATGTGAGTATGTGAGCGTCAGCACGGCGCGGCGACGGTGCAGGTAGGCAGGTTATCCACGCGCCGGACATGAATTTCCACAGGGAGCAGCGATCTCAGCGGTGTCAAGCCCAGCACAGCACGCACTCCCATGCACGCCTGCGGTGTTCTGAATTCTAACATGTGTTGTTCGTTGGGTGTTTACGTGCAAGAGTGGCCGCCGGCGATGCGATTGCGCCCAGGATGAGCACTAACAAAAACTTTCGATGCTACTCTGCGGGTTGTTTAGCTAGGACAGAGTTTCAGTGCCACTGTGCAGGTTAGCTAGTATCTCAATTTGAAGTGGCTCAGTACAATACAAAATAAAATGTCACGGAAACAGAGCACGAGGTATGCTTTGCTGTTACAATGTTGCATCTCCTTATGGTGATCATAGTAGCTCTCAGTCAAATTAGTTTAGTCCGCCGGTAGCAACAGGGCTAGGCCTACGCATCTTCTCGATCCTGCCGGCTGCTTCAATGCAAACTCAAGATTTTTGGGATCTCTACAACAAGTCTAGCACTGATCGTTGAAATTAATGGTGCCTTCTCCATTCGCAACCGCATCGTTCCTAGGTAACGGTAAGGAGAGATGGACTAACTGTACAAATCTCATTCACTAAAGAGAATCCCGAGGTAGGAATCCGTAGTACTGCTACGTGATTGATTTGGGAACTATCAGTGCCCAACTAATCAGCCCACTCTCCCATGTATCATGTAGTTTGTGCTCACAAGATCACAGAAATGAGGTGCAATGTCTAAGAAATACACTGGGAGAAAAGTTGGCAGAGGGGTTATATACTTTCAGTTCAATGCACTCATTCTCCACTGGGCAGAAACTGTTGCTGAAACAGCAATTCTAGCAACATTATCTCGTAAACAAACTAAAGAAGAATTGCTAGATTACACTCCACTTAGTCCATTTAGCGTGGCACGGAGGAGAATCACCTCAACTAAACTTAATTAACTAACCGAGCGCAGAGGTATCGAGAAGGACCACACCATCTTCAAAATTTCAAATGATAGACAGTCCTGTCATCAGATGATATACAATATTTGATGCTACTTCATCGGACTTGACTATTGGGACGTACACGAGACCCAAAATCATTCAAATTTTTTGATAATTAAACTACTACTTGGTTTCTTAATTAGTTCAGGGTACAGCCGTAGTTAGGACATAGACAAGATGAGTACTGAATCATGACAAACGGCTACAGAAGTTACGCGTAAAGACGTAGCGTTCTAGATTAGGAGTGAATAATTTAGAATAGTAGCAGAAAATTCATCAGATACGAGGAGATTAGATCAGGATCCAGGACTGGAAATAAGGACGGCACATGCAGGAAATTTTCAAATGGACGGAAGTACTCAGCCAGCAAGCATCAGTACGCAGTTTTCACAACTAACTGAGGGAATGTGCAAATGATTGGCAGCTACTCCCTGTTAAGTAGTCTAGCCTGTATACTTCTGTCTATACATTGTATTGTACGTGTACTCTGATCCTATTATAAATAGTGATGACGTGAGGGCCTTTGACCCCACGCAAACCCTAACAATTCTATTCTGAAACTTGGTATCAGAGCAGTATTTCCACGCGCCGCCGCAAGCCCTTCTGCAGCGCGCGCGATCGATCCGCCGCGTGCGAGCTCCCTCTCCGCCGGCGATGTCTTCCGCTCTCCAGTTATCGGACGCGGCCGGAGCGCTCGTCTCCTCGTCGACGCCGGTCTCCGGTGGCGCCATCGCTCCGACGATTCCCGTCCGCCTCGACCACAGCAACTTCATGCTGTGGAAGGGACTCCTCTTGCCCAACCTGTCCGGCGCCGGTCTCCATGGTCATCTCGACGGAACCGTTGCAGCGCCAGCCAAGGAGGTCCCAGGGAGAAGGCGACAAGGCCGTGACCATCCCCAACGCCGCCGACCACCATTGGTGGACTCAGGACCAGAGGGTTCTCGGATTCCTCCTCAGCGCCATGGAACCAACCATCGCTGCTCAGTTGATCGGCAGCAAGACTGCAGCCGAGGTGTGGACGTCCGTCCACGCCATGTTCGGCGCTCACAGCCGCGCGAACGTCCGACACATCAGACGTCAACTCCAGTCCCTGCGGAAGGAGGACAAACCCGCGGCTGAATACATGCACATGATGAAGTCGCTCTCGGACACCATGGCTGCCGCTGGCTCTCCTATCTCCAACGACGAACTCGTCGACTACATTATCACCGGACTTGGCTCTGCGTTCAACTCCATCGCGGCATCACTCACTGTCGGAAACCAGTCCGTGACCTACACTGATTTCTACGCGCATATCCTCTCCTTCGAGGCCCTTCAGGCGCAGCAATCACAAGACGAAGGGTGGACCTCGTCGGCCAACGCTGTCTCACGCCCCGCACCTCTCGCCGGCCAGCGCCCTCGCGTCCAGGACTACAACCAGCCTCCTCCTTATCAGGGCGGCAGTGGCGGAACTCGCCCCTACGGGAGCGGCAACCCCTATGGCGGCGGTGGCGGAGGCAATCCCTACGTGGGCAGTGGTGGAGGCAACCCCTACGGGGGCAGCGGTGGAGGCAACCTCTACGGGGGCAACAACGCCTACAGTGGCGGCAATGCCTATGGCGGTGACAACCGCAACAACGCCTATGGAGGCGGCAATGGCGGCGGTGGCCGCAACGGTGGCGGCGGTGGACGCAATGGCGGCGGTGGCCGCCACGGAGGAGGACGCCAGCGCTGGCGTCCACGCTGCGGGTACTGGGGGCATCTCGCTCCCGATTGTCGTCGTGCAGCGGAGAACAACCACCGCTCCGGCAACTCGGCTTCGACGAGTGGTGGCGAGAACCATCACTGGCATCTGGACACCGGCGCCACGGATCACCTGACGAGTGAACTCGAGCGCCTTCAGTTCTATGAGCGATATGGTGGCAAGGATCAAGTGCAAGTGGCTAATGGTTCAGGTTTGTCAATTTCGCATATTGGTTATTCGAATCTAGTCGGTTCATCACTTCATCTAAATAATGTCCTTCATGTTCCCCATATTAGCAAACATCTTCTCTCTGTCTATCGCCTAGTTTCCGATAATGACGTGTTTGTTGAATTTCACCGTCATGCTTTCTTTGTTAAGGACAAGGCCACGAGGAGAATCGTCCTACAAGGTAGAAGTCAGGGAGGTCTATACCCTATTCCGTTTGCCAAAGCGTCGTCAACCTCCACTCGTCACGCCTCCGCTAGTGTCAAGGTCACGCCATCACAGTGGCATCAGCGTCTCGGTCATCCATCAAATAATGTAGTACAATCTATTGTTAGAACAAATGAGCTTTCTTGTTCGTCGTCAGACAATTTATCCCTCGTGTGTGATGCTTGTCAGCGTGCTAAAAGTCATCAGTTGCTTATTCATTGTCATCTCATGTTACTACTATGCCTCTTGAGTTAACACATTCTGATGTCTGGGGTCCAGCACGTGCTTCTTCGGGGGGGGGGGGTACAAATACTATGTTAGCTTTGTGGATGATTACTCTCGTTTTTGCTGGATTTATCTTCTTAAAAACAAGTCTGATGTTGAGCAGATCTTTTACGCTTTCCAGGCTCATGTTGAGCATCTTTTAAACGCCAAAATAAAGGCCGTCCAATCTGATTGGGGTGGTGAATACCAGCGTCTTCACCAGTTTTTCCAGCGCACGGGGATTTCACACCGTGTGTCCTGCCCACACACATCCCAACAGAACGGTATTGCTGAGCAAACACCGTCACCTGGTTGAGACGGGTCTTGCTCTACTCGCTCATTCTTCACTTCCCCTTCACTATTGGGATGAAGCGTTCCTTACGGCGTGCTATCTTATCAACCGTATGCCTACACCAGTTATCAAAAATGAGACGCCCATTTTTCGCCTTCTTCGAGTCCAGCCGAATTATTCGTTTCTTCGCATTTTTGGATGCGCGTGTTGGCCAGCCTTCGCAAATATAACTCGCACAAATTAGACTTTCGATCTAAGATGTGTGTCTTTCTCGGGTACAGCCCGATGCACAAAGGGTACAAGTGCTTGGATAAATTCACGGGGCGTATTTATATTTCTCGTGATGTAGTTTTTGATGAAACGGTGTTTCCCTTTGCTACACCCGGAGTATCAGTTGACGTGTCCACGTTAGAACAGTCCATTGTTTTTCCTTCAGATGAACCGGTTACGAGTACACCAATGCGAAATTATGACCTGACGTATTTGTCCACTAATGTTCCTGTGTCAGATGCTCTTTTTCCTCAGGAAACTCTGGTGCAGCACCAGGAACGCTTGCCAGCGTCGCCGATCGACGTACCAGGTGCGGCCATGCATGGCTCGCCACTTCGTGCGAGCTCTTCTTCGCCAGCGCCCGGCCCGTCTTCTCTGGAGCCGGCCCAGCACCTGAAGGCAGCCCATCATCGTCTGCTGCTCACGGCGTGGCCCCTCACGCCACCACCGCCTGGGGCAGCTCGTGCTGCCCTCTGCCGATGGATCGGCCGCGACACCATCAGCTTCTCCACCACCTGTCGCTGATGTCTCACGCACGTCATGGTGACACGTGCGCGCGACAACACCAGGAAGGAGAAGACCTATACTGATGGGACAGTACGGTATGACCCGCGTCGACGGGCATTCTTTGCTGCACCGGTCTCACATCGGGAGCGCTGCAGGAACCTGAATGGAGTGCCGCAATGGCGGATGAGTTTGCTGCCCTCACGCAGACCGGGACATGGACTTTGGTTCCGCGCCCCCCCCCCCCCCCCCCCCCCCCCCCCCCCCCCCCCCCCCCCCGGCGTCAATATCGTTGGCAGCAAGTGGATCTTCAAAACCAAACACCGTCCTGATGGAAGCATTGACAAACACAAGGCTCGCTTGGTAGCTCGTGGTTTCACCCAACAGCATGGGATCGATTATGGTGATACTTTTAGTCCGGTTGTGAAACCTGCGACTGTCCGTCTTGTGCTCTCACTTGCAGTTTCTCGTGATTGGAGTCTTCGGCAAGTGGATGTTAGCAATGCCTTCCTTCATGGGTTCCTGACATAAGATGTTTATATGCAGCAACCGCCCGGTTTTGAGGATGCCCGATATCCCTCGCATGTTTGCAAGCTCCAGCGGTCTATTTATGGTCTGAAGCAGTCACCACGCGCATGCTATGCCCGCTTGAGTCAGCTTCTCTATCAGCTTGGCTTCTCTTCGTCGAAGGCCCACACATCCTTGTTCATTTTCTCTCGGGATGGGATTCAGATTTACATGCTAGTTTATGTGGACGACATCGTCATTGTTGGCTCTACCTCCGAGGCTGTTGATCGCCTGGTACATGCTCTTGCTGCTGCCTTTCCCATTAAGGACATGGGTAAGCTAGATTATTTTCTTGGCCTTGAAGCATCTTACAATTCAGGGGGCATGACATTGACTCAGCGAAAGTACGCTCTTGATCTTCTTCATCGAGTCAATATGGAGAATTGTAATCCCACTCCCACTCCTTTGAGTACCTCGGAGATACTGGCTCGTGCTACAGGTGCTGTACTTAGTACGTATGATGCTTTCCGGTATCGTAGTGTTGTTGGAGGGTTGCAGTATCTGACTCTTACTCGACCGGATATCTCATTTGCGGTGAATAAGGTGTGCCAGTTTTTATCACAGCCCACTGAAGCTCATTGGGAAGCAGTCAAGCGAATTCTGCGGTATGTCAAAGGGACACTCCAGGTTGGCTTGCAGATTCGAAAATCCCCATCTTCATGCATTAGCATTTTCACTGATGCAGATTGGGCAGGTTGTGTGGATAATCGTCGCTCCACAAGTGGCTTTGATGTGTTTGTTGGACCGAATCTCATTTCTAGGAGTTCGAAGAAACAGCCAACAGTCTCGAGATCTAGTACCGAGGCTGAGTACAAAGCATTGGCGAATGGGGCTGCTGAAGCAATATGGGTTGATTCTCTTCTTAAAGAGCTTGGTGTAACTCAGCAGCGTCCACCCATCTTATGGTGTGATAACCTTGGGGCTACGTATCTGACGGCGAATCCAGTCTTTCATGCTCGTACGAAGCACATTGAGATATACTTCCATTTTGTGCGTGAACGAGTGGCAGCAGGCAAACTGGATGTCAGATTTATTTCCACTAGAGATCAGCTGGCTGATGTGTTCACTAAACCAGCCACTAGACAGATGCTAGACAGATTTAAGACCAATCTCAACCTAGTTTGTAGAGGTTTAGATTGAGGGGGTGTGTTAAGTAGTCTAGCCTGTATACTTCTGTCTATACATTGTATTGTACGTGTACTCTGATCCTATTATAAATAGTGATGACGTGAGGGACTTTGACCCCACGCAAACCCTAACAATTCTATTCTGAAACTCTCCTCTGTTCCATATTACTCCCTCCGTATCAAAATATAAGTCGCACTAGTCACTTACTACGTTTTTTTGATACGGAGCGAGTAGATGACTTCCATTTGTCCATATGTGGATGTATCTAGATATGTTACAAGTATAGATACATCCGCATGTGGACAAATGAAAGTCATCTAATTTGGAACGGAAGGAGTAATAGATAAAATGAACGTGGTGAAGGACACAATGTCTTCATGGCTGTTCAAAAAGCTATAAGAGTGATACTATACAACTATACGAGGATGAAGGAGCAACATGTTTTTTTTCGAAATGGGGTATGATTATGATCCATGACTTCCTTTGCCAGGACTTGATAAATTGACTTATTTCCCACAATTCTTCTGGTTATGCCTTCTCGGACCCCATCCACAGGTCGCATGCATGGTTTGTGCTGAATCAAGGCCGGTGTGACGATGTCTGCCAAGTGTTCACCGGCTGGTTGAGCGGTTGGTTTCTTCTGCCGCTGCCGCCGCATGCATGCCAACCGCGGAGGCATGCATGCTTAGATCCGGCTCTACCCAAACTTTTTTGGTTCACCCCGTTTTCGAATTGCGTTTGGTGAAATCTACCAAAACTAGCCAGTAGATAGACTCCTTTCCCGCTGCTAAGGGAGAGCAAGACCATACTTTTTACCTGAAATATATTATGAATGACTTTCTTTGCTGAGACTTGATAAAATGACTTATTTCTCACAATTCTTCTTGTTATGCCTTCTCGGAACCCATCCACGGGTGGGTCTCAAACTCGAGTGATCTAAGCCACGTCTGTCTAGCAAGAGTTGAAAACATATGTTTGTATACATGCAGGCAGTCAGCGTGGTTTGAGTTTTGACCTTGTTCAAACTTTATATGTTTGAGTTTTGATGAAAGTTTTACATGGTTTGACCTTGTTCAAACTTTTTACGGACTCGAGATGGTATGTGTACAGTATGTTTGTACACCTAGAGTCAAGCAGGCCGTCCAGGGTGGAGGCAAACGGGACGCATATCGTCGAGGAGCGTGCGCGTATGTACGCAGTGTGCAGGCAAACCGTCAAACCGGTCAAGTCGCGATTCGATCACAGGTCGCGCGCATATGCGTTGTTTGGGCTGAATCGAGGCTGACCGGTGTCTGCCAAGCGATCACCGGCTGGCTGAGCGGCTGGTTTCTTCTGCCGCTGCCGCTGCCGCTGCCGCTGCCGCTGCCGCCGCATGCATGCAACCGCCGGGCTCGCCGGAGAACAGGGTATCATGGAGCTAGAGCTAGGTAGGCTGCCAGGGAGGTGACGTGCGTGACGTCCTTGCGTGCACCGATCAACGTCGTCGTCGAATGCGGCGGCAGCGAGGGGTGGCAGACGTAAACAGGGCCGCGTCGCGCCGTCGCCGTCGCGTCTGGCATGCATATGGCCGGCGCGGCGCTACGTTTAGCCCGGCGGTTCCTTGTTTTCGGTGTCTCCTTCTCTCCTCTTCTCATGGTCTAGGTTTCTGGTACTATGCGATCCTACTGTTTCACCTCGTTGGCCTGTAGCGACTGTGCGGCTGTGTTTGTCTACGTTTATTTGCACTCTAGATTTAATTTACATGTGCGAGCACGATCGATATATCCGTGGATACATGCATGCATGCATTGCATGCAGCGATGGACCGGCTCCTTCAATCAGACGCCGACACGTTTCGTCTCAGAATTGGATAGCTAATTTCTAAAGGTCATGCTGATTTATATATTAAGCGTTTTCCTTTAATTATTAGCAGAAAGACGGACGGACGGACGGATCCCTGCTGCCGCGTCGAAGCACCACGGCTAACAGCCAACAGTGGGTCAGAAATGCAAAAACCACCCAAGGTACAAACACGGACGGACCTCTTCCGAAATTAAACCAGCTTCAATTCTCGTGAAAGATCACGTACGCACAGGCAGCGCCACCGTACGGGAGGCCGTACCCATTGATCCCTGGACAGCGGACGGACCTATGGGCTATGGGCGGTGGAGCAGTGGCCCCTACACGAGGCCTGCCCGCCCAGGGATATCGATCAAAGGGCTCATCTCGTATCACCCGTCAAATCAGAACCTCATCATTGCCGAAAAAAAAAGCAAATCCCTACGCCCCGGCCGTCCATCCGTCGAAAGGAGAGCTAGGACGAAAGGGAGAAGAAAAAGGGATATTTTATAGATATATATCACCATTACTCAGAAGTCAGAACGAGCCGACCGAAACCCATGAGAGTATCTTCATCGGCCATCAAATGACCCTGCAAAAGCGCATTGGGGTCCTGACGTCAAAATCGGCCACCAACGACACTCCTAAAGTGTCGGGTCGAGTAAAATCATGTCTGGTACCTCCGAAAGGGCCTCTCCAAGTTTGGAGGCCCTCTCGGGGTGTCGGACATGGCCTCCGACAGGGTGGCCCGCTCTTCAAACACACAGCGCCGGCGCCCTTCATAATTAGGGATGTGTAGGAGGCTGTTCTGTCCTGATTAATGGCGTGGCGACGAGGTGGCGGCATGCCTGTCAGCACGCGTCGCAATAACGGTGTGCCCGTTCCCCTAGCGGGCGCAGAGCGAAGCGACGCGTCGCAATAATGCTGCGCCCGTTCCCATGGCGCTGTCGTGTCGTCCACGTGTTGAAGTCGGAGCGGCTTCCCGCGGCGGCGCACTGCACACGCGTCGTCGGCGTCAATGTGTGGCCAAGCAAACCGGTGGCACGCGTTAATGCAGGCCACCCAACCACGCTCCTCCGGCCGCCTTTAAAACGCGGCGCGTCGCGGCCCTCCTCTTCCCACGCCACTTCTTCTCCCTCTCTCAACTCGCCACCAGCAGATCGGCCGCCACGCATGGTGGGCAGCCACGAGACGCTGGAGGAGCGCCAGCTTCGGCGTCATCGCGACTTCCTCTCGGCGGAACGTGCTTGCCGCTGCAACGAGCGCTGCGGTCAGCAACGCCGCGAGCAGCTGGAGGAACGCCGACGCCGCAACGAGGAGGCGGAGATGGCCAAGTCGTTTCAACGCGAGATGTGGCGCGAGGAGGCAGCCAACGCCAATTAGAGAGTCAATAGTGTAAGAAATCGAGAGGTACGTAAACATCATACACAACTTTTATTTTGCTACCATCAATTGTGTTTAGTTTTGATTATAACTGATTTGATCTCCTTCTTTTAAAGATGTCAAGGAAGCGGAACCAGCTCCTACCAAAAAACCGCGTAAAAGCTATTGCGGAGGAATTGGCGGGATTCATTCTGACGCATGTCGTGGATGAATTCGGTGAATTCCACTATGTCGAAAAATAGACTCCCTCCATGCATGTACTAGCTAGCGGTGATCTCCATTGTAATTATGAGTACTTTATATGTAACGAGAGTGCTTTATATGTGTAATGAGTACTTTATATGTGTAGTGAGTACTTTATACGTGATCTCCTCCGAAACCCTGAAAAATGAGCGAAAAGGAAAAAACAGAAACCCTAAACCCCGAAAAATAAGCGAAAAGAAAAAAAACCGAAAAAACCCCCCTGAAAAAATAAGGGGGAAAAAAAGCAGGAACCTTTAGTACCGGTTGGTATCGCTGCGTGCGCGCAGGTTCGCCCACGTGGAGTGCCTTTAGCACCGGTTGTATATACAGCCGGTACTAAAGAGGTACCCCTTTAGTTCCGATCTTTTAGTACCGGTTTGACAACCGGTACTAAAGGCCCAATAAGACCGGTACTGTTGCCTTGTTCTCTACTAGTGAGTCCTGTCATCGGATGATATACAATATTTGATGCTACTTCATCGGACTTGACTATTGGGACGTACACGAGACCCAAAATCATTCAATTTTTTTGATAATTAAACTACTACTTGGTTTCTTAATTAGTTCAGGGTACAGCCGTAGTTAGGACATAGACAAGATGAGTACTGAATCATGACAAACGGCTACAGAACTTACGCGTAAAGACGTAGCGTTCTAGATTAGGAGTGAATAATTTAGGTTAGAATAGTAGCAGAAAATTCATCAGATACGAGGAGATTAGATCAGGATCCAGGACTGGAAATAAGGACGGCACATGCAGGAAATTTTCAAATGGACGAAAGTACTCAGCCAGCAAGCATCAGTACGCAGTTTTCACAACTAACTGAGGGAATGTGCAAATGATTGGCAGCTACTCCCTCCGTTCCATATTAGATGACTTCCATTTGTCCATATGTGGATGTATCTAGACATGTTACAAGTATAGATACATCCACATGTGGACAAATGAAAGTCATCTAATTTGAAACGGAAGGAGTAATAGATAAAATGAACGTGGTGAAGGACACAATGTCTTCATGGCTGTTCAAAAAGCTGTAAGAGTGATACTATACAACTATACGAGGATGAAGGAGCAACATGTTTTTTTCGAAATGGGGTATGATTATGATCAATGACTTCCTTTGCCGGGACTTGATAAATTGACTTATTTCCCACAATTCTTATGGTTATGCCTTCTCGGACCCCATCCACAGGTCACATGCATGGTTTGTGCTGAATCGAAGCCGGTGTGACTATGTCTGCCAAGTGTTCACCGGCTGGCTGAGCGGTTGGTTTCTTCTGCCGCTGCCGCCGCATGCATGCCAACCGCGGAGGCATGCATGCTTAGATCCGGCTCTACCCAAACTTTTTTTGGTTCACCCCGTTTTCGAATTGCGTTTGGCGAAATCTACCAAAACTAGCCAGTAGATAGACTCCTTTCCCGCTGCTAAGGGAGAGCAAGACCATACTTTTTACCTGAAATATATTATGAATGACTTTCTTTGCTGAGATTTGATAAATTGACTTATTTCTCACAATTCTTGTTGTTATGCCTTCTCGGAACCCATCCACGGGCGGGTCTCAAACTCGAGTGATCTAAGCCACGTCTGTCTAGCAAGAGTTGAAAACATATGTTTGTATACATGCAGGCAGTCAGCGTGGTTTGAGTTTTGACCTTGTTCAAACTTTATATGTTTGAGTTTTGATGAAAGTTTTACATGGTTTGACCTTGTTCAAACTTTTTACGGACTCGAGATGGTATGTGTACAGTATGTTTGTACACCTAGAGTCAAGCAGGCCGTCCAGGGTGGAGGCAAACGGGACGCATATCGTCGAGGAGCGTGCGCGTATGTACGCAGTGTGCAGGCAAACCGTCAAACCGGTCAAGTCGCGATTCGATCACAGGTCGCGCGCATATGCGTTGTTTGGGCTGAATCGAGGCTGACCGGTGTCTGCCAAGCGATCACCGGCTGGCTGAGCGGCTGGTTTCTTCTGCCGCTGCCGCTGCCGCTGCCGCTGCCGCTGCCGCCGCATGCATGCAACCGCCGGGCTCGCCGGAGAACAGGGTATCATGGAGCTAGAGCTAGGTAGGCTGCCAGGGAGGTGACGTGCGTGACGTCCTTGCGTGCACCGATCAACGTCGTCGTCGAATGCGGCGGCAGCGAGGGGTGGCAGACGTAAACAGGGCCGCGTCGCGCCGTCGCCGTCGCGTCTGGCATGCATATGGCCGGCGCGGCGCTACGTTTAGCCCGGCGGTTCCTTGTTTTCGGTGTCTCCTTCTCTCCTCTTCTCATGGTCTAGGTTTCTGGTACTATGCGATCCTACTGTTTCACCTCGTTGGCCTGTAGCGACTGTGCGGCTGTGTTTGTCTACGTTTATTTGCACTCTAGATTTAATTTACATGTGCGAGCACGATCGATATATCCGTGGATACATGCATGCATGCATTGCATGCAGCGATGGACCGGCTCCTTCAATCAGACGCCGACACGTTTCGTCTCAGAATTGGATAGCTAATTTCTAAAGGTCATGCTGATTTATATATTAAGCGTTTTCCTTTAATTATTAGCAGAAAGACGGACGGACGGACGGATCCCTGCTGCCGCGTCGAAGCACCACGGCTAACAGCCAACAGTGGGTCAGAAATGCAAAAACCACCCCAAGGTACAAACACGGACGGACCTCTTCCGAAATTAAACCAGCTTCAATTCTCGTGAAAGATCACGTACGCACAGGCAGCGCCACCGTACGGGAGGCCGTACCCATTGATCCCTGGACAGCGGACGGACCTATGGGCTATGGGCGGTGGAGCAGTGGCCCCTACACGAGGCCTGCCCGCCCAGGGATATCGATCAAAGGGCTCATCTCGTATCACCCGTCAAATCAGAACCTCATCATTGCCGAAAAAAAAAGCAAATCCCTACGCCCCGGCCGTCCATCCGTCGAAAGGAGAGCTAGGACGAAAGGGAGAAGAAAAAGGGATATTTTATAGATATATATCACCATTACTCAGAAGTCAGAACGAGCCGACCGAAACCCCATGAGAGTATCTTCATCGGCCATCAAATGACCCTGCAAAAGCGCATTGGGGTCCTGACGTCAAAATCGGCCACCAACGACACTCCTAAAGTGTCGGGTCGAGTAAAATCATGTCTGGTACCTCCGAAAGGGCCTCTCCAAGTTTGGAGGCCCTCTCGGGGTGTCGGACATGGCCTCCGACAGGGTGGCCCGCTCTTCAAACACACAGCGCCGGCGCCCTTCATAATTAGGGATGTGTAGGAGGCTGTTCTGTCCTGATTAATGGCGTGGCGACGAGGTGGCGGCATGCCTGTCAGCACGCGTCGCAATAACGGTGTGCCCGTTCCCCTAGCGGGCGCAGAGCGAAGCGACGCGTCGCAATAATGCTGCGCCCGTTCCCATGGCGCTGTCGTGTCGTCCACGTGTTGAAGTCGGAGCGGCTTCCCGCGGCGGCGCACTGCACACGCGTCGTCGGCGTCAATGTGTGGCCAAGCAAACCGGTGGCACGCGTTAATGCAGGCCACCCAACCACGCTCCTCCGGCCGCCTTTAAAACGCGGCGCGTCGCGGCCCTCCTCTTCCCACGCCACTTCTTCTCCCTCTCTCAACTCGCCACCAGCAGATCGGCCGCCACGCATGGTGGGCAGCCACGAGACGCTGGAGGAGCGCCAGCTTCGGCGTCATCGCGACTTCCTCTCGGCGGAACGTGCTTGCCGCTGCAACGAGCGCTGCGGTCAGCAACGCCGCGAGCAGCTGGAGGAACGCCGACGCCGCAACGAGGAGGCGGAGATGGCCAAGTCGTTTCAACGCGAGATGTGGCGCGAGGAGGCAGCCAACGCCAATTAGAGAGTCAATAGTGTAAGAAATCGAGAGGTACGTAAACATCATACACAACTTTTATTTTGCTACCATCAATTGTGTTTAGTTTTGATTATAACTGATTTGATCTCCTTCTTTTAAAGATGTCAAGGAAGCGGAACCAGCTCCTACCAAAAAACCGCGTAAAAGCTATTGCGGAGGAATTGGCGGGATTCATTCTGACGCATGTCGTGGATGAATTCGGTGAATTCCACTATGTCGAAAAATAGACTCCCTCCATGCATGTACTAGCTAGCGGTGATCTCCATTGTAATTATGAGTACTTTATATGTAACGAGAGTGCTTTATATGTGTAATGAGTACTTTATATGTGTAGTGAGTACTTTATACGTGATCTCCTCCGAAACCCTGAAAAATGAGCGAAAAGGAAAAAACAGAAACCCTAAACCCCGAAAAATAAGCGAAAAGAAAAAAAACCGAAAAAACCCCCTGAAAAAATAAGGGGGAAAAAAAGCAGGAACCTTTAGTACCGGTTGGTATCGCTGCGTGCGCGCAGGTTCGCCCACGTGGAGTGCCTTTAGCACCGGTTGTATATACAGCCGGTACTAAAGAGGTACCCCTTTAGTTCCGATCTTTTAGTACCGGTTTGACAACCGGTACTAAAGGCCCAATAAGACCGGTACTGTTGCCTTGTTCTCTACTAGTGAGTCCTGTCATCGGATGATATACAATATTTGATGCTACTTCATCGGACTTGACTATTGGGACGTACACGAGACCCAAAATCATTCAATTTTTTTGATAATTAAACTACTACTTGGTTTCTTAATTAGTTCAGGGTACAGCCGTAGTTAGGACATAGACAAGATGAGTACTGAATCATGACAAACGGCTACAGAACTTACGCGTAAAGACGTAGCGTTCTAGATTAGGAGTGAATAATTTAGGTTAGAATAGTAGCAGAAAATTCATCAGATACGAGGAGATTAGATCAGGATCCAGGACTGGAAATAAGGACGGCACATGCAGGAAATTTTCAAATGGACGAAAGTACTCAGCCAGCAAGCATCAGTACGCAGTTTTCACAACTAACTGAGGGAATGTGCAAATGATTGGCAGCTACTCCCTCCGTTCCATATTAGATGACTTCCATTTGTCCATATGTGGATGTATCTAGACATGTTACAAGTATAGATACATCCACATGTGGACAAATGAAAGTCATCTAATTTGAAACGGAAGGAGTAATAGATAAAATGAACGTGGTGAAGGACACAATGTCTTCATGGCTGTTCAAAAAGCTGTAAGAGTGATACTATACAACTATACGAGGATGAAGGAGCAACATGTTTTTTTCGAAATGGGGTATGATTATGATCAATGACTTCCTTTGCCGGGACTTGATAAATTGACTTATTTCCCACAATTCTTATGGTTATGCCTTCTCGGACCCCATCCACAGGTCACATGCATGGTTTGTGCTGAATCGAAGCCGGTGTGACTATGTCTGCCAAGTGTTCACCGGCTGGCTGAGCGGTTGGTTTCTTCTGCCGCTGCCGCCGCATGCATGCCAACCGCGGAGGCATGCATGCTTAGATCCGGCTCTACCCAAACTTTTTTTTGGTTCACCCCGTTTTCGAATTGCGTTTGGCGAAATCTACCAAAACTAGCCAGTAGATAGACTCCTTTCCCGCTGCTAAGGGAGAGCAAGACCATACTTTTTACCTGAAATATATTATGAATGACTTTCTTTGCTGAGATTTGATAAATTGACTTATTTCTCACAATTCTTGTTGTTATGTCTTCTCGGAACCCATCCACGGGCGGGTCTCAAACTCGAGTGATCTAAGCCACGTCTGTCTAGCAAGAGTTGAAAACATATGTTTGTATACATGCAGGCAGTCAGCGTGGTTTGAGTTTTGACCTTGTTCAAACTTTATATGTTTGAGTTTTGATGAAAGTTTTACATGGTTTGACCTTGTTCAAACTTTTTACGGACTCGAGATGGTATGTGTACAGTATGTTTGTACACCTAGAGTCAAGCAGGCCGTCCAGGGTGGAGGCAAACGGGACGCATATCGTCGAGGAGCGTGCGCGTATGTACGCAGTGTGCAGGCAAACCGTCAAACCGGTCAAGTCGCGATTCGATCACAGGTCGCGCGCATATGCGTTGTTTGGGCTGAATCGAGGCTGACCGGTGTCTGCCAAGCGATCACCGGCTGGCTGAGCGGCTGGTTTCTTCTGCCGCTGCCGCTGCCGCTGCCGCTGCCGCTGCCGCCGCATGCATGCAACCGCCGGGCTCGCCGGAGAACAGGGTATCATGGAGCTAGAGCTAGGTAGGCTGCCAGGGAGGTGACGTGCGTGACGTCCTTGCGTGCACCGATCAACGTCGTCGTCGAATGCGGCGGCAGCGAGGGGTGGCAGACGTAAACAGGGCCGCGTCGCGCCGTCGCCGTCGCGTCTGGCATGCATATGGCCGGCGCGGCGCTACGTTTAGCCCGGCGGTTCCTTGTTTTCGGTGTCTCCTTCTCTCCTCTTCTCATGGTCTAGGTTTCTGGTACTATGCGATCCTACTGTTTCACCTCGTTGGCCTGTAGCGACTGTGCGGCTGTGTTTGTCTACGTTTATTTGCACTCTAGATTTAATTTACATGTGCGAGCACGATCGATATATCCGTGGATACATGCATGCATGCATTGCATGCAGCGATGGACCGGCTCCTTCAATCAGACGCCGACACGTTTCGTCTCAGAATTGGATAGCTAATTTCTAAAGGTCATGCTGATTTATATATTAAGCGTTTTCCTTTAATTATTAGCAGAAAGACGGACGGACGGACGGATCCCTGCTGCCGCGTCGAAGCACCACGGCTAACAGCCAACAGTGGGTCAGAAATGCAAAAACCACCCCAAGGTACAAACACGGACGGACCTCTTCCGAAATTAAACCAGCTTCAATTCTCGTGAAAGATCACGTACGCACAGGCAGCGCCACCGTACGGGAGGCCGTACCCATTGATCCCTGGACAGCGGACGGACCTATGGGCTATGGGCGGTGGAGCAGTGGCCCCTACACGAGGCCTGCCCGCCCAGGGATATCGATCAAAGGGCTCATCTCGTATCACCCGTCAAATCAGAACCTCATCATTGCCGAAAAAAAAAGCAAATCCCTACGCCCCGGCCGTCCATCCGTCGAAAGGAGAGCTAGGACGAAAGGGAGAAGAAAAAGGGATATTTTATAGATATATATCACCATTACTCAGAAGTCAGAACGAGCCGACCGAAACCCCATGAGAGTATCTTCATCGGCCATCAAATGACCCTGCAAAAGCGCATTGGGGTCCTGACGTCAAAATCGGCCACCAACGACACTCCTAAAGTGTCGGGTCGAGTAAAATCATGTCTGGTACCTCCGAAAGGGCCTCTCCAAGTTTGGAGGCCCTCTCGGGGTGTCGGACATGGCCTCCGACAGGGTGGCCCGCTCTTCAAACACACAGCGCCGGCGCCCTTCATAATTAGGGATGTGTAGGAGGCTGTTCTGTCCTGATTAATGGCGTGGCGACGAGGTGGCGGCATGCCTGTCAGCACGCGTCGCAATAACGGTGTGCCCGTTCCCCTAGCGGGCGCAGAGCGAAGCAACGCGTCGCAATAATGCTGCGCCCGTTCCCATGGCGCTGTCATGTTGTCCACGTGTTGAAGTCGGAGCGGCTTCCCGCGGCGGCGCACTGCACAAGCGTCGTCGGCGTCAATGCGTGGCCAAGCAAACCGGTGGCACGCGTTAATGCAGGCCACCCAACCACGCTCCTCCGGCCGCCTTTAAAACGTGGCGCGTCGCGGCCCTCCTCTTCCCACACCACTTCCTCTCCCTCTCTCAACTCGCCACCAGCAGATCGGCCGCCACGCATGGCGGGCAGCCGCGAGACGCTGGAGGAGCGCCAGCTTCGGCGTCATCGCGACTTCCTCTCGGCGGAACGTGCTTGCCGCTGCAACGAGCGCTGCGGTCAGCAACGCCGCGAGCAGCTGGAGGAACGCCGACGCCGCAACGAGGAGGCGGAGATGGCCAAGTCGTTTCAACGCGAGATGTGGCGCGAGGAGGCAGCCAACGCGCCTCCGTACGTGCTGTCGCCGGAAACCGCGCGGTTGTGCAGCCGCCACAGTGTGCCGGTGGAGGACGACGCCACCCTACCGGAAGGGTGGATGAGGAACAATGTCAACGTGCCGATGGCGCCGCGGCTCAGGGGGCAGGAGCGCGTCGACTTCATCAGGCGGAAGTGGATGGAGATGGCATACGAGCAGAAGCTCGACCCCAAGTACTCCATCTCGGCGCCATACTGGCACGTCGTGGTGGACGCGGAGTACAAGGCGCGTCGCAGCGGCGTCTTCCTCCCCACCGCCTTGCGGGGGCCAAGGCCGGAGTGGTTCGGTTCGGACGATGAGTGTGCCCTCTCTGACGGTGAGGACGACGACGACGACCCCGAGCTGCCCGATCTTCCGTTACCACCAGCGTCAACAAGTGCTGGCGCATCTTGGTCGGCAGCGTCGTCGGCGTCGCCGGAGAAGGGGGCACCAGATGAAGCCGACCGCTGCCTGCTCCTTTCGCGGCCTCGGCCGCCGCCAAGGCCTCCCGGTGCCGTTTGCGCCTCGCCGCGCGCTTTTTGGTCTCTTCGGCGCGGCGCATTTGATTCATCTCGTCCTCCACTGCAGCGTCGGCATAGGCGCGCGCGGCGGACATGAACGCGGCCGCCCTCTGCGCGTTCAGCTGCATGTGGGCTGCATCCACCGCCTCCTCCTCGATGATGTGAGCAGGGCCGCCCACGCCAATGGGAGGCTCCGGCGGCGCGCCATCCCCCGCGACACCGGCCGCCGCGACAGCGGCGGCGTACTCTTCTTCGTCGCTGTCGACGCAGTCCGCGACCGCCGTCTCCACCGCACTCCTCTGGGCGTCCGTCAGGCGCGGACGCGGCGGCTGGGAAATCATGCCGGCCCATGCCGGGCTGGTCGCCATCCGGTGCGAGAAGCTGCCGTGATAGCGTCCGCGCGCGCTCATACGCGCTCGCTCGACCTCGTCCACCAGATGCTGCGGCGACTGCGGCGGATCCATTCCGGCGCGTGGATCTGAGCTTGGAGATGGTGGCCGCCGTGGCTAGGGTTTGGCCGGCCGGCGCGATTGGGGAGGAGTGCTAGGGTTTGTGTGTGCCCTAGGGTTTGGCCGGCCGGATTTTATACAGCTCCACCGCCCACAGTTATTGCGGGTAGGTGGCCGTTGGGGTCGATGACACGCGGGGCCAGGGCGGACACGGGGAGGACGCAGGAGCGCTCCGCGAGCGTCTGGAGCCGACGCATCGGTGGCCCAAATTTGGGCCAGTAATGCGTCGCAGCGGACCAAAAATAATTTCCATGGGCTCCGCGTTGTTTTGGCAACAGTAGTGCTAATTGGAGAATTCATTCGTATTTCTGTTCCTGTATCTGCATGTCGTGAGGTCAGGTTGATCGATCGAGGACCCGGGACCCCGAGGTGTCTCAAGAAGCAATACACGAGACAAGACACTGTCGTAAGGAGCCGGGACACAGTAGACGCAACAGAAGCTTGCTGTACGTAGCTAAAAAATGAAGAGAGAAAAAACTGACACGTCAATTTTTCTAACAATTGGACGCAGCGAAGCGAACAAGCCGTCAATTTTTCAAAGTGCCAAAAATGGAATTTGTTGGAAAAGAGCACCTCTGTAATTTTCACACGACATAGACCGTATTAGATTGCCCATTCCCAAGAGTTAATTTTTTTTCTCAATTTCTTAAAATTTTCGGCCAATTAAATTAGTTTCGTCTGATTTACTAAAAGCAATTTAAAATTTAATTATAAGTGTGTTCTATTTTTGCTGATAAAAATTGTCGAAAATCATTTTAAGATGGCCAAGTATTTAATATGCAATAGCATCATGGGGTGCTATAAGATCCATGCCCTAGCTGTGAATAGTTTTGTTGGCGATTTTGACCCCGTTGTGAAAAAAACTCAAAGAAAATAAATAAAAATCAAAGAAAAAAACTAAGGTAATGACCATACACATGGCATATTTCATTATAATACTACCATATTTGGCCGATTTCATGAAATAATTCAAATTTGAACTACGGGTGTGTTCTATTTTGCTTCTAAAAATTGCCAAAATTCATTTAAAGGTATCCAAGTATGGTTGTACGCAATATCGACGGAGGGTGTCAAAAGATTTAGGCCCTATCTATGATTAGTTTCGCTCTAGATTTGGCCGCTATTTTAAAAATCAAAGAAAAATAAGAAAATTTTGTCAAATCAAATCTTCACAAAATGAACCACTAGTAGAGAACGATACTATGGAACCGGGTCAAAACCCTCATTGGAAATGGAAAACCGTATGTTGCCTGAGCCCCGCCGTTGATTTGATGGCTCACATCGGCAACAGAGACTTAAACCGTCACCGATGAGGACATGTTTTGGCAACGATTATTCATTTAGTTTCGTTATCGTAAGGTCGATTTCATCAGTTACGGAGATGCAGATCTGGTCGTTTGCACTGAGCTTTTACGTAAGCCTGGTATATATTTTTATTTAGCCTGCAATATATATTTCGCTTCGTATTTGAACTCACACATCACAAGTACTAAAACGGTAACATATTCATCACAATTTCAACTTTACATTTCCATCTCAAGTGACATAACATAAGCAGTAAAATGCTAACATATTTCATCTACACTAAACCTATCATGTAAAAGGACAGAAAGAATTAACGATTTCTTCCCTATATCCTCTTAGCCAATCCTCACATGTGCCACTCTAACAATCTCATCTTATCTCAGCTTCCTAGAGAAAGATGTTGAAACTTTGAACCCTATACATAAGTAAAAAAGTTACAATTGTTAAATAGATATGCTAAAACATAAACACTATGCTTTAAGAAATACTGAAATTATATCTTACCTACATCTTAAGGTGGCTTTTTTTAGGAACCGGAACAGTGTTGGCTGCTCCACGTCTTGTCAACAAGATATTTTCAGGTCGGCAGCTTCATATGACCCATGACAACAACCGTACTTTTCATGGGGTCACCGCCGATCCCAGATTTTTTATGCGGTGTCACCGAAATCTAATCTAATACGTCACTGATGTGACATCTCGGCCACATTGAACGTCACAATAGCGACGGGTGAATATGTATGGTGGGATTGGAAAGGGAACAACTTGATATCCCAATTTAAATTGAAATAAGGATTGATGTTAGTTCTGACACTCCTAGAACAAATAGTTTAACCCTGATCAAGGATTGCAAGAAAAGAAAGAAAGAGAGGCGGCGGCCTAGGGTTTCAACCCTAGCCGTCGCCGCCGGTGCCATCTGCACCTTCATCGTCGCCTTCGTCTAAGAATTGACGGGTCCTCACCTCCTCTAGGTGCCGCTCTGGCACTAGGAGGGGTGGGGACCTCGGACCTGCGCAGGGCGCTATACAAAGGTCCTTAATGATAGAGCTTGGTTTTGGTTGTTGTCTTCTTCGTCAATGGAGATGGCATCGTTGCAATAAGTGATCTTCCGCGCTTCGTTCGTCGGCGAGATCTCCTTCTCGACGTCAATGGTGGCTTTGGAAGATTAAGTTTGTCTAGGTATGGTTTTTCAGATCTTGCTTCGCCAGATCAATCTTGGATTGTTTCTCATGGTTGCCGCGAGGAGGTTTGTCCTCGCATTATCTATCCCGGCTACTACGTCTTCGGCAATGGTGATTCGTTCTCTCGGCTCCCAACGACGTCGACAAAGTGGCTCGGTTATTTGTCTCTGGAATATCAGTGGTGGTGCTCTTGCCGATGTTACTTGATTAATTTAATAGTTGCGTGCCTGCACAAAGCTTTGGCATTGCGGCTCAAAATTAAAAGGGGAGAACCTTCGTTGGTATTCACAGGTCTGTGGTTTGGTGTGTTTTCGGTGTTGTTCTACAGCTGCCTCTAGAAAAGTACAAGATTGTGTCATGGAAAAAGAAAGGGCTTGAAGATCTCATAGATTTGCTCGTCTCTTTTAGTATTGTTTTTGTAGTCGATGTAATCGTGTACTCTTTGTTGGTTTAATATATATAAAAAAATTCAAAAAAAAGAACAAATAATTTAACCCAATAAAATGAAATAACAATTTGTAAATAGTGTGTACTGACCTATGTATATTTTCTGACGCCATTGTAGGAAAAATAATAAAAACTACTGATGGCTTTGAGTAGTGCCTTTTTCTGTTCGAACTTTTTTATACAGTGTTACCGAAATATACTAGTGTTTTCATATTAATAATGATTAGTCACATGATCAGACAGAACTAGTGGCATGCTAACTTGTAAAAAATTTAACTAAACTAAAACCGGTTGCAAGTGCACAATAGGCAGCAAGTTAACTACATCAAAACCGTGAGATTTTAACTATGTTAAAAGAGAGGAAGTCAAATTTGCTAAAACAATGGATGTGAACCAATCTAGTATACTAAAACCGGTCGCAAGTGGACAATGGGCAAGTTAACTACATGAAAACACTGCGAACTTAACTATGCTATGCTAAAAGGTGGATGTGATACCTTAGAGAGGTCACCATTAAATCGATCTAGCGATCCATTACCTTCAAACAGATCCGGACGAGACGGAGGCAAATAAAGTGAAAGCGGCGAAAAGGAGGCGGCGATGTCGGCCTGGCCGCTCGGAGGAGACACGGAGGCGGCGACTGGCCTTGCCGTTTTGGAGGAGGAGGCTACAGAGGAAATGGTTAGTTTAGAAAACCATTTCCTTTGCGTATCTACCAATGACGAGTGGGAACTACTTAGAGACGATTGGAATTTCTTCTACACTGTGAAATAATTTTATTGCTAATCTCTTCTATATAGAGAATTGAAACTTTTAGTGTCAAAAAATGAACCACTAGGATAATTATATTATTAAAAATTATTATTACATTACATCCGGAGTAGATATTAATAATAAAGTAATTACATATGCTACTACTAGCTACTTTTTTTTCTTGTGCCCTTTTCCGCGCAATTTTCCACCTTCTCACAGTGTCGTTTGTTGAGGTTTATCAGAGGTGGAGGCGGCGGCGGCACGTCGTCGTCTTCGGGGGTGGCGTCTTTCTCATCCACCTTTGTTCCCTTCTTCGGGAGCAGCGCCTCCTCCTCCTCGGTCGACTCCTCATCGAAATGAACCTTCGGCTTCTCTTTCATCCCTTCCATCAACTCAGCAAGCTCATAACCCGGGTTGGACGGCGGCGACGGGTGGTCCCCCGGTCCGTCAACAGACCCGTCGCTGACGGTGGGACTGTCGGTGGCGACGGAGTGCACTTATGTGATTCCCAGCTCTGAGTCATCTTGTCTAATCACTATGGCGTAGTGAGATAGCATCGAGCGAGAGAGAAGAGATTGTACGGCGTACGACTCACTTCCAATTCTAGGGAGATGGAACATGTTCACATTGCAAACGAGTTTGCAACCACAATTTGCCAAGCACATCAGAAATGGATATGCAATGGAGACCTAATTACGTCCGTTACCAAGATATTGAGTGGCAAAAAATGGAGTATCTCCGTAACCAATGTTGGTGGGCTAGCCGTGGCCCAGTTCTGTGAGACCGTGTCGGCCACGGGAAAATCGTGAATTACCGTCACCTTATCGCTGCCGTTTTCAATGACGGGTGTTCATAGTGTTGTTCTGTATTAGTGGACTATCATGTATGGACTTTCAAGCCTATGGCAAAGTTCATTAAAATGTGACCATATTTGGCACAAAAATGAATATTAGCATGTCAAACAATAGCGCCTGAAGGAGTTTCCAATTTTTGTTACAAAAAAATGTTTGTCATTTTTAATAAGTGCTAAAAATGTAAGTTTTGTTGGAAAGTGGAAAGAATATGGTGCAAAATAGAACCTCTCCAATATTCACATAACTTATACCATATTGGACTGTCAATTCCCAAGTATCAAGAATTTTCTCAATATTTACTACCTTTTGCCCATTTAAATGTATCTCGACCGATTTCCCGAAACTAATACAAATTTGCACTATGTGTATGCTCTACTTTGCTCCTAAAAATTGTCAAAAATCATTTTAAAACACACACGTAGGATTCTATGCAATAGCGGCCGACAATTTTAAAAGATTTAAGCCCTATTGTGAATAGTTCTGTCTCCTAGGTTAGACAGCTACAACGAGGAGGCACGGGAGGAGAGATACCAGTGGCTAGACTCGCTCGTCCCCAGGTTGACCAAGAGCGACTCAGATGCGTCGTCGATGCTGATTGAATGAAAAATGTTGCGAGGTTTGAATCGCTGCCCATTTGTCTACAATGTATAGAACCTCACGATACTTTCTTCACAATGGGTCCTTGCTCGAATATTAGAATTTTTTTAAACTCTTTTCACTATCTCTTCACTTGAACGAACTGCCCTCGAAGGCTCGAACTAGCTGGACCTGGACCACGTTGTGCAGGAAAATCAATTTTCATGTGTCCGAGTCGAGCCAACAACCTGAACGGCTTTTCATGTTACAATACAACACGAGCCGATGCTCTGCGATGTATTCAACCCCAAGGGCTCCATGATGGCGCCAAACTTCCAGTGAGCCGACGGGGCAGTGAAGTACTCCTGCTGATTTGAAATATTCCTGCGAGATTTAGCTGCTGGCACTGTGACTGAGGTGGTCATATGCCAAGCTCAGAGTGAGTGAGTGCTGGGCAACTGCTGAGGAGATCTTAATTGCGAGTTAGTGTGACTTTGCCAGAGCGATTGAACGGCTCAGTGTGTCCCCTCTTGGTCTGAAGAATTTTCTTGGGTTCTGTAGCACTTCGATCAGTTTGCGGTTTATGTAGTCGTAGACTCGTAGTAGCTTCAGCAGAGGAACTGCTCTGCTCATAGTAGCAGATACTAGTAGACAGTACAGTAATATCATTCCGGAATTGGATACTAGATGTCTTGGCCTCCAGGTCTTCGTGAGGCTCATAAACAACCTACATGAACAATGGGCAATGTAGCTGAAAAACGCCATCTTGCCTTTTTTTTGTACTGACTATGAATCCATTTATCACTTATTGTTAGACTGTGTGGTTGCTGAATTTTACAATGTGCCATCACTCGCTCAGAAGCCAGCCCTGCGGATCTACTCAGCCTGGCCGTGCCATCACTCATCTCAGTCAGGTTCTGAAAGCAACGGCAAGTAATGCAGCGTGGCCATGGAGAGGCGACGAGCAAGGTCCCCAGCCCACTGTTGGGTTCAGTTCATCCGGACGAGGCGACCGGTGAAGCTGTGGCATGCATGCATGACACGGGTTCAGACTCGAGGCACCCACGGATACGGCCGGTGCGCCATAACGGCCGCCGGGGCAGCGGCAGCGGCAGCGGCAGAGCACTGCGGCTTCAGCTTGTGCGTAGGCACTGTGCTGGCGGGAGACACGCGCGCTGCGGCGGCGACGCCATTAAACATACTGCTTGCATATACACACACAGCACGGCGAGAAAATGCAGGTTATCCACGCACCGGACATGAATTCTCGTCAGGGTACGGCGGAAGGAACACGCTGCCGCGAGAGCAGGCCGTGGGCAGCACCACGCGCACTCCCATGCGCTGCGCACGGCCCCGGTGGTGTTCTGAATTCTAACATGTGCTGTTCTTTGGGTACTGCTGATGTTGCTAGAACAGTGAATAGTTTGCTGATCCAGTGTTTATGGAGATCACAGTGGTAGCTCTCTCTTGATCAACGCATTATCTCGATCCTGCCGGCTGTTTCAATGAACACTGAATTTCTTTCCAGATTTGTGCAGGAAGTCTACCCATGATAGCTCAAATTAATGGCGCCTTCTCCGTTTGGTCGCTTATTCCTAACGGTACTTAAGCAGAGGTGGACTAGTGAACAAATCTCACTGACTAAAGAGAATCCCGATGCAAGAATCAGTACCACGATTAATTAGGTAATAGTCAAGCTACCAGTTTCAAACTAATCAACCAACTCTCCTATGTCTCCTGTCATTTGTGTTCAACGGTATTTGCCCAAGCAAATCATAGACCACATCAAAGATACGAGGCGCAATGTCGTAGAAATGGTGTACATTGCGATGACGGTGGTGCCCGTGAGTGCAAATACTTCAGTACATTCTTTGAGAAGCTTCCCAAAACGAATGCACCCTTTCTCCCAACTGTTGTGAAACAGCAATTCTAGCTTCGTATACCAACACTAGTAAATTAACCAAAGTACTTCATGACACTCCGATTAGTGCCCTACTAGAGAGTAGTATAGAGGAGAATCTTCTCAAATAAGCTTAATCAATTAACGGAGCGCGCAAGTGTCGAGAAGGATCACACGCCAATTTCAAGATTTCAAAATGATAGACAGTCCTGTCCTCGGATAACATATACTAATTGATGCTACTTCATCGGACTTAGGGCGTGTTCGGTAACTCGCTGGCTCCTCAATTCTGCAAATCCTTGGGCGAAGCTGAACCGAACACTCCCGCTCCGTGGAGCTAGATTCGAGGATCTGGGGCCAGGCCACGTACAAAAGGAGAAGCTGGTATATCGTGGCTTCCCGAATCGGTAAAACGCGGAGCTAGCAGAAATTACACCGAATATGCCACTGCCAAGTGAAAACAAAACGGTTCGCAAAGAAAATAACACCGGATATGCCATCGTTGGTCAAGCCTGTCCAAACTAATCCTCCGAACAGGCCAAATCAGCCCAGGTGGATTGCACTTCTGCTGGGCTGGGTGTGCTAGTTGGGCTGCCAGCCCATTAGAATAGGTGGAGCTCAACCGAACGTTCCTGCGTCTCAAGCGACACCGGATCTGGGAACGAGACGCCGGAATCGGGGATTTGGTGGATCGGAACTTTTACCGAACACGTCCTTAAACTAATGGGACGTGCACTAGACCCAAAAGTATTCAAACATTCAGATAGGTCGTACTGCTACTTAATTGGTTAAACAGTGCAAGTAATAGACCTAATGTTTAACTAGAAGAATACCCCACGCGATTGCAACGGGGATCTATTTTAAAAACTATAATGTAAATGAAATGGGTATAAGAGGCATGAAATATCAATTGTCAAGACTCAATTGATCACAAGAGTCGAGACACTAAATTTAATTTGTGCCAAATTGTTAAATATTTAAGGACTAAATATTAGTGAGGTGGACAATTATATGGCTGAAAAAAGTGACATGCATAGGTTGCATGAAAACTATTATTAATAATTGTTAGTAGAGATGACATGGACAATTGATTGGCCAAAATAGTGGGTGATGTGAATAACTTGCATGTTGAGATAGAAAAATAATTAATACACTTATTGGGGTTTTGCTTTATAAGAGCTTTATGGTTGAAAAAACGTGACATGCAGAGGTTGCATGAAAACTATTATTAATAATTGTTAGTAGAGATAACCTGGACAATTGATTGGCTAAACTAGTGGGTGATGTGGATAGTTTGCATGTTGAGATAGAAAAATAATTAATACAATTAGTGAGATTTTGCTTTATAAGAGGTATAGATTAGTACTGAGAGAAATAACAAATAGCTCAAGCCTCCTCCCCCAATCCTTTTCTCCCGCTGGTGGATTCCCCGCATTCGCAGGCTTGGCCGGTGCGGGAGCGCGAGGAGGCTCCAATCTACAAGACATGTAGTTTGCCTTGTTATAGGCCTAGTATGTAGGTTGTTTTGTTTGTCGGTTAGATTTCGGTCTCCAGTTTTTTTTCTTTTCGAAATGGGGGTGCGGATCCCATGGTCTCCAATTATATGTGACGACACGATGGTGTCGCCATCAACATGAAATAAGTCATGCATGTCTCACACTGTGTTAGGGGTGCTTCTTGGCAACGTGGGGAGGTCAGTGGAGTTTGGCGTATTACGTGTGACCAACTAGGTGACGAGTTTTTCATTTTGCTGTGGATCAATCGTGACGTGATCGACGATGCCGACACTTCCCAGCAAGGATCGGTGACTTCTCGTCTGTCTATTTGGATATGACTTTCTTGTCCCGGTAGTTCTTGCGGCAATGCGAGACTCCAGAGGCAGCAACATCGACGCTTCATCAGCATGTATGTGATGGAGAAGATGAAAAAAATGATGAAGGAGATGAAGAATTTGGCATGGATTATATTTTCCTCGTATGTCATTTTTTCCTCTTGCAGTGTTGATGTTTGATTAATATCGAGCTTTGGCCCTTTCATTACACAACGGGCCGTAGTGTTTAGAACACAGACAAGCTGAGCACCGACAAATGAAAAACGGCTAGAGAGTATCAAGCATTACACCCGGTCTCTGCATAACCAAGATGTACACATACGCAAAAGTTTTGTGCAAAAAGGTAAAATAAAATAAAAAGTAAAGCGATAAACAAGTGATTCCGAAGAAACAGTTGACCGCCTAAGCCAATGGAGGACCAATCCGTAGATCAAGCCGCCACCAATGTTGGGTAAAAATATCCATCGCCGTGTCTGCCAACCGTGTAAATACCTCCATAAACAAGTCTCGAAACTCCACATACATGAAGATCTTCAAAAGGAAGAGGATGTATAAGCAGCAGTAGGAAGTTTTCACATCCAACTACTTTTTTTTAAGATGAAAGGCATTTCTGCCGTGCTTTAAATTACTAAAGCACCAGGTTCACAGGGTTTAGATACGGTTACACACTTGTTGAGGGATTACAGCTTGGCCAAATAGAAAAACTTAGATAGGGGGCCGGCATCCCCATTGACAGACCAGTGAGACATCTTGCTACGAAAAGGATCTAGCTACTTCTTGGCGCCAATTGAGCGAATTTTGCTGGATTACAATCTTTAGATTTTTTTTTTATGAATTGCCTTTCAATCAAATGAATGGTGATATAAAAAATCCTATGGATTGGATTCCCATTCTTCAATCCCATTGAAATTGAACATCCACTTCAACCTCTTTTAGGGTTTGTTGTGTTCAAAAAATGGAGAAATAACATAGGAATAGGAAACTTTCCTGCGATTTGTTGTCGACGCTATTCATCCATTTGATTCAAAAGAATGGAGTAAAGGAAAAAAAATAGGAAGATTTTCATCCAACTTACTCCCTCCATTCCAAAATAGTCTACATTCTGGCTCCATATTAAGTTCCAAAATACTCTACATCTTGGCTGGGTCCCACATATCTAATTAAGACTAGAGAGAAAGGCTAAGCAATCACGCATGCGCATGGCGACCTCATCTCAATCTCCACCCATCTTTGTTCTCGTGCCCAACTACATGCTTTGTTTTGTGAGTTGCATGGCTAACATTAATTAGTTAAGCTATGGATAATTGGAATAATGCTTTGTTTCCTGTGATCAATTACTGCACTGTATGCTTGGTGTTTGGCAAAGTAGCACTAATAAATGCTTGGCTAATTTGTCAGAATTTTGCTAGGATGTAGACTATTTTGGAATGGAGGGAGTAGTTTCAAAGGAAAAAAAAAGCTTAAAAATGGTTAGAATCCACTTCGACCTCTTTTTTCAAATTCCAATGCACGGAAAAGAGACCAAGGTCTTTGGTGCCAAAATAACATCCTAGTTATACTTTCTCATGGTCTTAATATGGCCTGATCATACTTATTAGGATTCATGTTTTTTCCCTAGTCCTGTGAACCAAAGACCCAAGTCTATTGAATTGGTGCAAAACGAATTTGCAGTTTTGTTTGTAGTACTAGTTTTGCCCCTTTCCGTGGCTCGAATCGCCTTGAGGCAAAACAAAAATGCGGGTATAAAATGCCCTGGGTGCACCGACACATGAAAGAATATCGATGGAACCAAGAACAGAGACATTGCTGGGCTCGAGGTAGAATCCAACTCTGAGAACATTTGTCCATGTGTTCCGATCCCTGTTTGAAAAACTACGTGATCTCTACTCAACTGATTTTTCATTTATAGATTTTTTTTTTAGAAAAGGGGAGCTACCCCGGCCTCTGCATCGAAACGATGCACGCGACCTTTATATTGCAGCAAGTTTACGAGTACATATAGCGTTATTACAATTCATGGATCACTAAAGTTGAATACATAGATAAGCCACTCAAAAATCGGTGCTCTAAACATCTATCCTTCTAGAATGCAGCCATCCCAAAGGTTGGCAGAAGATAGCTCGAACGACCGCCGTCAAACGAGCACAGCCTGTAGCCAAACGTCCTCGCTGGCCAGAAGGTAGGAGAAATGCCCACAAGTGCATCCAGTATAACGCCTTGTGGATGACCTGCAGATAATGAACATGTTGTGTTTTGTTAAAGACCACATCATTACGGCAATTCCATATTGCCCATAGAAAAGCTGCAACACCGATACGAATGTATGACTTGGTAATTTTATCTATGCCATTTAACCAGCTACCAAACATATTTGAGACACTAGAAGGAGGGTATATACTGAACGTAAAATGTATAAGCCTCCAAATGTTTCGAGCAAATGGACATGAAATTAAGAGATGTTCGACGGACTCCTCTTGATGACAAAAAACGCATTTTTTACACCCTGTCCAATTACGTTTTGCTAGATTGTCTTTGGTTAACAACTCTTTTCTATGAAGAAACCATAAAAAAATCTTGATTTTTAACGGGATCTTCAATTTCCACAAGTACTTTCGTAAGTATCTTGTGTGTCCATTCATGAAATCTGCATACAAGGATTTAACAGAGAACACGCCATTCGTTGTCAATCTCCATCTAAAAGAATCTGAATCAGCACTTAATGAAACCCGCATTAGTTTCTCGACCAAGTGCAGCCACGATGCTCTCTTATCTCCCAACACCGAACGTCGAAACATTAAGTTAATTGGGGTAACGGCCATCACATCATGAACCGAAATGTTTTGGTGTGCAGCAATAGCATACAAGGATGGATATTGTGTTGATAACGGTGTATTACCAAGCCATACATCTCTCCAAAAGCTAGTTTGAGTACCATTTCCCACAACGAAAGATCCTCGTGAGAAGAAATCATCTTTAACCCTCATAATACCTCTCCAAAACGGTGAGTCCGTAGGCTTCCCTTTAACTTGAGATAACGTTTTATCCCCTAAGTATTTGTTAGTTAAAAGTTCTTGCCACATGCCCTTTTCATTCATTAACTTAAACAACCATTTACTCAAAAGACATTTGTTTTTGATATCTAAAACCTCAATACCAAGCCCACCCTGGTCCTTCGGCCGACATACGATGTTCCACTTGGTTAGGCGATACTTTCGCTTTTTGTTATCGCTTTGCCAAAAGAAACGGGAACGGTAAAAGTCTAATCTTTTTCGTACCCCTTTAGGTAGCTCAAAAAAGGATAATAGGAACATTGGCAGGCTTGTCAATACTGAATTAATTAGCACAAGGCGATCTCCGTATGAGAGCATCTTACCCGCCCACGATGCTAATTTCCTCTCGAAACGGTCCTCTATCATTTTCCACTCACGATTGAGTAGTTTCCGATGGTGTATAGGGATGCCTAAATATTTAAACGGAAGAGCGCCAACTTCACATCCAAATATCTCCCTATATTTATCCTGATCCTCTTTAGCTTTGCCAAAACAAAAAATTTCACTCTTATGAAAATTAATCTTCAGGCCCGAAAGTTGTTCGAAAAAAGCTAGTATCAATTTCATATTCACCGCCTTATCTATATCATGCTCAAGAAATAGAATAGTATCATCAGCATACTGTAGTATGGACACTCCACCCTCTACCAAGTGGGGTACCAATCCACCAACTTGACCATCCTCCTTTGCCCTAGCAATTAGAATAGCCAACATATCAGCTACCAGGTTGAAAAGCATAGGAGAGAGTGGGTCCCCTTGTCTTAGGCCTTTAAGCGTTTGAAAATAGTGACCGATGTCATCATTTACACGTATGCCTACACTTCCCCCTGCACAAATCTAGCAATCCATTCACACCACTGAGGTGTAAAGCCTTTCATGCGTAAAACTTGCTGGAGGAAAGACCACTTCACTTTGTCATAAGCTTTTTCAAAGTCAATTTTAAATAAGACACCATCTAGTTTCTTTTGATGCATTTCATGTATCGTTTCATGGAGTACGACTACCCCTTCCAGAATATTCCGTCCTGGGATGAAAGCCGTTTGAGTTGGACGCACAACTCGGCTTGCAATGGACGTCGCACGGTTAGTCCCTACCTTCGTAAATATTTTGAAACTCACATTAAGAAGACAAATTGGTCTGTATTGTTCGATTCTACTTGCATCCTCCTTCTTTGGCAGTAACGTAATTACTCCAAAGTTTAGCTTATATAGGGGAAGATCACCCGCTCTCAATTGTGTAAACATAGCCATCAAGTCTATTTTAATGACATCCCAAAATTTTTGGTAAAACTCCGCGGGGAACCCGTCTGGTCCCGGAGCTTTGTTATGTTCCATCTGAGAGATAGCCTCGTAGACCTCTTTCTCAGTAAAATCAGCGGTGAGAATGTCATTTTCTTCCGTAGAAATTTGCGTCATATCCGCAGTGACACCCTCGTTCATTACAAAATTAATTGGCTCCGGTTTTCCAAATAACTTCTTATAATATTCAGAAATAAAAGCCTTCAAATTCTCCTGGCCTATTATGGTACATTCATCTTGCTCTAACTGAAAAATTCTCTTTTTTCTATGTTTACCGTTCGCAATCAAGTGAAAATATTCTCTTTTTTCATTTATAGATCTCGCGAGAGGTTAGAATAGGCGGGAGCTATTCCGTTGTTTATTTCGGTCCTAGCAGTGGATGTTCAGTTGTTCACCTTAATTAGACGCCGCATGTGGCGCAGGTGCCGGGTTTGGTAAAATAACAGCAAATACGACGAAATCATGTACGGAGTACTAGTATAAAACATACTCCTGCATTTTGTTTGCTTGTGGCATGCATCCATGGCCAGCGGCCTAGCGTGTGCGTTGCATGTGACATTTGTACCAGTAAATGTGGATCTATTTCGGTGTATATTTTGTATGAATGTGAACGTACTACGGTACAACTTGGAGTATGTTTTTCGAAATTTGAAGGGAGATGGGATCTAGCGAGGGAGGCATCTCCAGGTTGGTCGTGGAAGAATCCGGTGGATAGGACCGTTGGATGCGAGTACGGGCGAGGGACAGGCGGCATCCACGGCAGATCAGATGGTGTCCGTTGCTTGATGGGATCTGAGGAAAGGACGGAATATGCCCATCGGCGTGAGCGGCAGAGCGTACCCTTCGTGTCCTGGTGTCCTGGTGTCGGTCCGTCCATCGACCCATCTGCACCCAGTGTCATTTCAGGTTTATTAATGCCCATAGTCTCAGCTACGTATCGGTCGATTGAAATGGAATACTTGCAGAGTTGGAATGACACTATGATCCAGGATGGCAGGATCCAGGCTGCTGCCGGGTGAGGCAAACGGGATAGCGCGCGTTGAGCTCTGAGCGGCCGGTCAAGTCGCGATTCGACCACAGGTTTGAATGTATCGAGGCCTGTGCATGTGACCGGCGTACGTACGGCACGGCTCTCGCCGGAGAATAAGATGGATTCATAGATCACTCGATCGACGCGAAGAAAGCATGACGCCGTGACCCTGTCGACGGATGCGGCGGCAGCGGGTAGCAGGCGGACGGAAGACAAGGCCGCGTCGCTTCGGCATCTGCCCGGCGCGACGCGCATATGGCCGGCGCCCGGCGCGGCGGTCAGCCCGGCGGTTCTTGTGTTTTCGCTTGTCTTCTTCTCATGGTCCGGGTTTTTCCATGCGAGCGTGCAGCTTGCTTTCTGTACGCGTTCCTACTGTTCCTCCTTGGCAAGAAGCGAGCCAGCCCTCGGTTTGGGCGCTGCCGCTGTGGCTCGATAGCTGAGCCGACCTCTTGTCTACGTTTCACGGCATCATATTTAGATGTCACAAACGACCGATTTTGGTTTAGATAAAACTATTTTTAGGGCCTCTATGTATTGCATGATTTTCAAAACGTAGAAATAGGGAAAAAAGATTGAAATGTCATGTATTTCAATTGCTACCTGATATCAAAACACAGAATTTTTTTTAAAAGATGTCTTTAGATGCTGCATAGGAAACAAACACAGCAATTTTGCAGGAACGAGGGGAGGGAAAAGAGTAGAGAGAGATAGAGTGTGAGTGCATTAAACTTTTCAAAGAAAAATAAAAACGAGTTTTGAGCTCATATTGCCAATCCTATGGAATATGGGACATAGAAATGAGTTTCTTATAAATCTGATGGGCTCACGGGAATTTCATAGGGAAAATTCCTATGCATTAGAGTCCTCCATTTTTTGTGAAATTATTCTATTCAAATAGCCTCTTATTGATTTATATCTAATAATAATATAGAGATGACGCTATCATAAGAGAGTTTAAGCCTGGAGTCTCTGCATCAACGACACACACAATCAACAAGAATACAACCGCAAAGCTAAGGGGCAAACTTGGTAGATTCTATAAAGAGTCTTGTCTGAACAAAGAAGAAAAAACCCTTAAGACGCATCGTCCTGTTGATTTCATGATGTCATGTTTGTGAATGCCTCCATCAATGTTGGCTAAACCAGTCCACACTATAGATGGAGGTCTACAGGGTCATGGTGGGATGGTGGTTAGTGTCTCCCTGTTATAGAATGACCTTGGGGCTTGCCTCTCGGCAGTGATGTGATTTTTGTTTACTCGATCTTGCCTCTCTTTCGACGGACCTTGGGGCCAACAATTGGACAGGACCAAAATCCTTGCACTTGCTGACGAAAGCGACGCCCGTGGGAAAACGATTAGCTCCGAGCAACCGACGTGCATAGGGATCGATCTCCTCGCGTTGTGTTTTTTCCCAAGCGCACCAATTCTCCACACTGCCCTGCTCCCTCATGGCTCCTCCAACCCAACTTATCTCTCTAACGCTTCTCTACTTCCCTCGATCGGTGCCAACACTTCAAGGAGGAGCTCCATCCCCATGGTTGTTGCATTACGCTCTTATGATGCCACTGGTGCATAGGAGGCATAAGGAGGTTAACTGCCATGGATAATAGCCACAAGTCTCGAGCTTTGCTCAAAATCAAAGGCGCACACTTGCCAAAGTTTAGGGAAGATATTATGAGAAGAGGATGAGTCCATGGTTACCGGATTTGTCACCCACGATGCTTCGACGAGCCAAATTCGTTGTTGCGAGTCCGGTCCGACTAGGTCAGTTCTGTAACACCCCGAAAATCCAGTATTGATTTTAGTGGTGTTTTCTCACGCCGGAAAAACTTTTTCTTTTATTAAATGACTTTCTTAAATATTTTTGTGGATGATTTTGACTTTGGTTTCGCTCTCTTAGAAAATTCCCAACAATCCTCGATCTTTGTCGACCTCCACCATAATTCCATGACATTGTTTTATCTGTCAAACATCGGTTCCATTTGGTGATTCCAAAATCCTTTCTATCTATCCTACTAAAGCCTCCACCGCAATTTTATCTGGAAATAAATTCCACCAAGCTACCAGATGCTTCCCTCATACATGTAGATCACTCCCATGGAAAAATATTTCGTAGCCCCATGCAATATTCCAAAGATAGACCCTATTTCCTATTATGCCATTTTCGATCCAGAAATTATTTAGACACCTTCCACTCATCCAGAAACTATGCCATTTTGGAAAGGGGCATGATTCCACCTCCTGAACATTTCACTCCATTGTCCCAACCTCATTTGAGCAATATTTGAGGTACTTCCTTTGTAATGCTCTTTTCATGCCTATTTGCAATTTCCAAAGCAACCCCTAGCTACAAAAATCATTTGGCATCGATACCTTGCCAAATTGACAACCTTCCTTATATAACCACATATCCAGAAGATCATGTCAAGATTATTTGATGGAGTGCACTTGACATACCCATGCCATTAGGGCCTTTTTGGGACACCCATTTATTTGACCAACCTCCAAATGTCCAATAGAGCTCATACTCCACAGACATTCTATTTACATCATTCCAAACCTACTGTGAATTTTGGGGATTTTTCTGAGATGCGGAAGACCCTGGTCATTTCATCGAGCACCTTCGCTATTTTTGGTTTCTGAAAATCTTACACTGCAAAGTTTCGAATCCTTGGGTGATTGTTTTATTGTGTTGTTCTCGTCGTTACGAACCCAGTGGTAGAACCCCTTTTCCGTTTGGACCTCCGAGTCACCGGGGACGCGGCAATGCCGCTCGTGTCGCGCTCTAGACGCACGCTTTGGCGTGGTTTTTTTTTTTTTTGCTTAAACCCTAACCCCTGCGCACTGCTGCGGTCGGTGCCTAACCCGTCTGCTCCAGTACACCTCGTGCCTCCCCTGTGTGTGTCCAGCCCCGCCTCTTATCCACTCCACCGACGCTATCCCCTCCCTGTAGCCATAGGAAAAGCTTCAATTATTGGCAACACACCACCACCAACTCCTCCCCTCCACTGCTGCATTTAGATAACCTGAGCACTCCTCTCACTCTCCTCTACCTCCCAGTGCACACAGAAGAGCAAAGGTGGCCAAAATCATCGACACCATCTGCGGCCATCGTTGCCAAGTTGTGCAAGCTCGCGTGCAGCACAAACCTCTCCCAAGCCCCTCCTCTGGATGCACCCCACTCTCCCCTCTGCCTCCTAGCCACCCAACACCACCCTCAGTCCATCCTGGAACCAACGGAGGGGAGAGGTCCGCGAGCTGCCGCCATGGCCAAGCTCGGGAGAGCTCGGACGGCCACCCTCCCGTGGACCCTGGCGACCGCGGCTTACCCTCCCGGGCACGGCGCGACAAGTCCGCTCCGTGGAGCTCGTTCCCCGGCCTCTCGGTGCGCCCCGTAGCCGTTGCCGTCGCCGTGCCGAAACTCTGCCTCCATGGCCGAGCTGGCCGAGCTGGAGGAGGCGCGCGGGAGGAGCCCTAGCCTCGGGTTCCGCCCTGCTGGGAGCGGTGGGGCGCGGCGAGGCCGTCCTGGCTGCCGGCGACCGCCCCGATGCCCGAAGGCAACCGCACCATCGACCCCCGCCGCTCGGCGGCGTCTCTGCATCTGCGGGCGTGCGGCCGGTGAAGAAGAAAGGAGAAGAAAGAAAAAGAAAAAAAGAAAGGGAGAGGAGAGAGAGCCACCGACAGGTGGGACCCGACCCCACCTGTCAGGTCAAGTGGAGACGGATTCCACGTTTTCTGTTTTCCCGCACGGAAAACGTATTTCCAGAGAAATACGCTACCGGCCCAGCCCAGTCAGATTCGGCCCGCTCTGTTTTTTTTTTCTGGGTGAGCAGCGGATAGCTATCGCTCGCTCGCTCGTTTCTCCCAAACCGTAACTCCGATTGAGGTGATTCAAATTTGTAAATTCTTAGTTTGAAAAGTTCTGTCCAGTAGTATCAGTTTTACATTTTTGTAGAATACTTGTATGCTCAGTACCTTGTATGCATGCATAGGGTATTCCGCGGTACCGGCGAACCGAGACCCTGACCCGAGACGCGTTCGTGACCCTCCAAGCCAAACGGTGTCGATCTTCGGAGGCAAGCTAACCCCTTGCTATGAACCGTCCCGCAATGTTGTTTGTATTTACTTGTTGCCATGCTGAGTGTCTATAATTGTCTGCGTTCGGTATATGATGTCGATCTGTTATTGTTGTGTTCAATATGTTACTTCGAATATTGCTCCTGCCATGTCATATTCATCATCCATGTATGCATTGGAATGATGTGTGAATTATCTGTGCGCCTCGCACTTGCGCGGATTTGTCGAACCCTCTAAATAAACAACTATAAAACCTGCGTTCCTATGATTGTTTGCTTCTTCTCCTTCGCCGAGGTGAGGAGCGGACGAATGTCGTCTTATGATCCTCGGAGTTGGGGGCATTTACCAAAAGAGTTATTTGCTTCTTCTCCCTCCGTCAAACGTGGTTGGCGTAAGCCCGCCTGGACTGCGACGCTTGGGACATTTGCTTTCCATTTGGTTCTTTTTGGCCAAGATTGCTGACACCACGTCGGGTTAATCCTTGAGTGGAATGGATGCTTTCTTTTTTATGAATGTTTTCGGTTCATTGTTTGGAGGCTACATGCCTCGCCAACTTTGTAATTAATCTGCGAGGGCGCTGGCTGGAGGAACCGCCACAGTCGTCCGATTGACCCACTGTGTTATCTTTTGTAGTTGATCTGTGAAGGCGCTAGCCAGCGGAAGACCGCTGCCACAGTCTTCCGGTCGACGTTTCTTTTTCCTTGTCAAACGAGAAGGCGCTGGCCAGCGGAAGACCGCTGCCACAGTCATCCGGTTGACGTTTCTTTTCTTTTGTCAAACGAGAAGGCGCTGGTCGGCGGGATCGTCGCCGTAGTCATCCGGTTGACGCCATTTTATTTTGCTAAGTTTGGACATGGATACTACTATTGCTTGAGATATTATGTTGCTAATGTCTTGATGTTTGATGATGTATATTATTATGATATTGTGATTGTTGTGTTGGACTAACCCTCTATTGTTTGGACTTGTTATGATGAAACTTGATTAAATGAAACACCCCTCCAAACTTCGATAGGGTCAGTCCATAGTGCCACTAATCTGAACATCGAAAGCACTACCACTGTCGCTCACATGGGCGGGCCTTGACCTACGTAATCCTATTGAGCCTCCTTTGATGCTGCCCTTTTGGCAAGACTAGTCGGTTACCATAGTTGGTCGGGGCTAGTCTTGCGAAGGTTCCAGAGCTAGGCGTCGCTCATGGGTTGGGGACGTGCCGGATTCACTTCTGCATAAGGCATATAGTTATGTCGGTGGCTATATAGGGAGTGTCTTGATGGCGTGAACGGTTGAGTGAGTGTATCAGACCGTCTTATGGATGTGATCCTAAAGTACCGGTTGTTAATGATCCACTTGGATGAGTGAAGTATTGCAACCTCTCGAGAGTGTAAATCTGGATATCTAGCCTAGTTTCAAGGTTATGGAACAACAGTTCAGTGTCGGTCACACTATTGTCTTTGTCGAGTCAGGAGGTTAAACATAAGTTCTGTTTGAAAGAAAGATGAACAACCTGATTTCACTAAATGAACAATAAGTTGATGCAGGGAATGTTACTTGAGATATGATTATGAACCAAGTTTAGGGATGGCGGTGTGATGCGTTGGGAAGCCTATAGTTAGGCCAGAGCCCACATCAACCGTGCGTGCCCAGAGTGAAATGATGAGGCCAGTGGGCCTAGCAGTGATCACAGGTGATGTTGTGTATTATTTGGTACCCACTTGGTACACCCGTCTTCTCGTCACAGGTAAGCCCTTTGTATGATTGCCGGTGCACGATCCAACCCCACCTGGCTTGGACTTTGTACTAGTGATACCCCCATTGCTTGTTTATGACATGTTTGGTTGTCAATGTCATGCTACTTTTATGTCATGTATCTAGATTACACCTTGCCATGTTTAGGAGTTTATTTCCAATGTATATCTTGTTGCATGATTGTTGGATTGTTTGTAGTAAGGGGCGATTCTTGCTGAGTGCATACAAATGTACTCACGGGCCTTGTGATTGTGGCCAGATTTTGGCGAGGACTCAACCTCCACCTTAGCAAGAACAAGGAGCAGAAGCGTGCTAGGATCAGTAGCCCAGCCAGATACCTGTGGAGTGGAGCCGCTCCAAGCCGTTGCCTCATTTATGTCTTCCGCTGCCAGTTAAAACTCTGAGTCGGGCCATGCTTAGCATGATATTGTGTAATGCCACGATGGCCTTGTAAACCTTTTGTAGCACTTTGTGCCTGATTGTGTAATGATATCCGCTATGTTGCATTGTCGTAACGTGCGGCCAGATATCTTGGGCTGGCGCACGGGGCGACCGCCCTTCTGACAAGCTGTGCCAGAAGGGGGTGCCACAAGTTCTCCAGCACAAGGTTAGATTTTCACAGATTCTCGATGCATATGTGTCCAATGATTCATACGTTGTGAGTGCACCCGTGAGACGATTCCGGGTGTCAACTACATGATTATTTTTTCGTGGATTTTCGATATTGCATACCTATGTCTAAATTGCAACAGACTCATGTTTGTTTTATTCCGACGCACAAGCGATATGTTGTAACGATTCTGAGCTTTGCTACAATTTTTTGCTTGTATGGCAAAGGTTCTCATGAGGCGCTACAAACGTTGGTCTCCCATGATGCATTCTAAGGTTTTTCACTATTTCTCGTGAACTTTCTGACGGTGGATATTTCTTGGTGCGACGAGCGAAGATTTTCTGCATAACCACCTTTTTGTGTTGCATTGTTGGGTTTTAAAATGTTGCGATTTTGTTTGCACAGTTTTAACACCATTTGTGAAAAAAAATCTTTTGGCCGATGTTACATTTTTTTTCCTCCCTCCCTACATGGTTAGGGTATGCTGCAATGGACGGGGAATGCCCAGATTGGAAGAGTTCCTGCCACATGCCACACTATGTTTTGGAAGGAGCTTAAAATGAACATCATTTGCTTACAAGGCTGACATTATTTTGTTTGAAATCAATCCTCGATGTTGATGGTTCAGTGATCATGGACGCGGTGACTGGATCCTTGGATGCATGCATGCAGTCAGGGATGGAGCAGCTCTTCCGATCGATCAGAGGCTGGAACGCAAAAACGACGCAAGCTACAAACACGAGCGTCGAAATTAGGCCGAGAAAAGGCTGATGAAGAAGAGCTGGGCATCCCGTACGGCTACCGGCAATCAACGGCCGTACCACCCATGGATATATTCCTGGTCGACGGACCCGAGACGCTAGCCGGGCCCCGCTATCATCGAGTGCTCGTCTCGTATCACTCGTCAAATCAGAACCTAATCATTACTTCGTCGAAAGGAGAGCGGAGACGAAAGGGCAAAAAGAGGAACGTTCATGTCACCAGTCCACTACTCAGATGGAGCCAACCCAAACCCTGTACACACGCAGATGCTGAGACGACGACGACGACGACGACGTCGCAGCCGTACCGTTTCCCCGTGGTGCTCACATGCATGCACTCGCATTGGACTTTGTTATGAGGAGTCCGGAGATCGATCATGTTCTCGCTCAAACCTCTCTCGTATTTGAAATCGTTTCCAATTTTCGATGCTTTGCTTGCGTACAGCATGAGCTCACACGGTTGACCTGACAGCTGTAACGAGTTTCTTTTTATCGCCCTGAGGTTGAAGGAGGTCATTTTGACCGATCATTATAGTGTGTACTACGAGCTAGCTAGTTGCTTCATTATGTACTCCATCCGTACCATAATATAACATGTTTTAGGTATTCCAATACGGAATACACATGGAGTAAAATGAGTCAATCTACACGCTAAAATATGTTTATATAAATCCGTATGTTGTCTGTATTGTTATACCTAAAAGATTTTATATTATGATACGGAGGAGTAAAAAGGTCATGCGCTTACGAATGCAGCGTAGGCGATTGATCACATCTTTGTTCTACCAGTTTATTACGAACATCTTTTCTCTATCTTTTTATCTGTGCTTCCACACTATCTTGTTGTGTTCTGTAGTACCGTCATGAAGTACTTGATCTATTATCCTGTCAACTAGCATGACCGTGTCTTCCATTTGGTTCACGGTCCATATATGTCTAAAGTTTTTTTTTTTTATTTGCAGGTGAAACAACCATTACAACTCGATTACAGAAAGGTCCTCGAAGAAACCGAAATTACAACGAGCCCCTCACTGCTACACAGCTTCGTCTTCAACCACGGCGCCGTCGATGGCGTGTCGCCGCCCCTGCTCTCCTTCAAGCTCTGGATCGAGAGCAGCCCCCCAGCGCGCGAGGGTGTCACCGAACGCCGGCCCCAAAGGGCCACACCAGTGGACGTCGCCGAAGCCGTCGCATCGAGCCGCAACAGCCGCAACAAGGTCTTCAACAACCGGGACCGCCGCCTAGTCGATCCCGAGCGGGGGACGCCGAACTCGCCAGATCCGCAGACCGCCGAGCTCGAGGAAGCCAGCTGCTTGACGAAGAAGCTCCGGGAGCGCCGTCGCCGGAGGGAAAGCACGCCGACACCAAACACCACCCCGGCCGCATCCCCGCCTCCAAGACGCCGCCGGCCGGACCCAAACCTACCCCTACACTATATACAGGCCTCGATCTATGGATTCCCCAGCCTCCCGCCGCCGGAGCGGCCGGCGGAGGCGGAGGAATCCACAGATCGGAGGCGAGCGAGGTGGGGGAGACTCGGAGGTTCAAGAATTCGCCTCTCAGCACTGTTGGCGGGGAGAGAGGAGAACGTCCAGAGTCCATATATGTCTAAAGTTTGACCTACAACATGTATGATGTTATGGCACCCGGGAGCATAGGTTCTTAAATTGCATTTAAAACATATTTATTTTTGAAAATGTCAATTTCTTTGAAAAACCCGTGTACATCTCTACATTCTATGGGTTCACGAAGTTGTTTCACAAAAAACCGCAATTTTTTTATCGTGTGTAAAATAGACTAAATTTGGTGGCAAAAAAGAGCTTTTCACGAGATATTTTTATCTTTTTACACGGGCCTAAAAAATATTGATTTTCCGTGAAACTTGAAACACACATATACGAGCCAAATTCTTGTTTGCATTTTTTTTGAGGGAGCATATGCTCCTTTTGTTTTGATAAAAGGATCTATTACTTAAAATGTTTAAGCATTACATCGGCCTCTGTGTAAGAATGCACACGGCCGCAATCGAAAAGTTCCAAAAAAATTAAAAAAGCAGCACTAGACGAGTTACAATCATGAGATAAAACGTCAATGCCTATGGAGTACCAATCTGCCGATCAAGCGACAATCCATGTTGGATAAAAATATCCCTCGCCAACTCTTCCAGTCGTGCACATGCCTCCGTAAATAGGTCTCAAAACCCCGGCCGTTATAATGTGGACCACGAATGGAGAATACCTGTGCAACAGTAGAGTACCTGCAATCGAGAGAAATCTTTATCTTGAAAACCTTATCATTTCTACACAGCCAAAGCGACCATATACGCTTCCACCCTAATAACGGTTCTAAACTTTGTATCAATCCCATGTAGCCAATTACCAAATACATTTGCAACAGACTTAGGTGGATATAAGTTTGAAACTATCTGGATAGCTGACCAAATAGAACGTGCAAAGCTACACTCAAAGAATAAGTGATTTATTGTCTCCTGATGTGGACAAAACACACACTTTCTACTTTCATGTCAGTTTCGCTTAACAAGGTTATCTTTGTTAATATAACACAATTACGAAGATACCAAGTAAACACTTTCAGTTTTAGCTGAATCTTCATTTGCCATATATATATATATATATATATATATATATATATATATATATATATATATATATATATTATTGTTATCGACTGGAACATCGGAATGGACTAATTCCTTATATACATGGAATCTACCGAGAATTTTCCATTCCCAAATAAATTCCAACGAAACTCATCAGGACCTTGCGTTAGTTGAACCTGCATCAACCGAGCCAACAAGGCATTTCAAGACGTGAGTCTCGAACCAATTAAATCTCGCCTGAACGTCACATTGGGTGGTGAAGACTGCATAAACGTGGCTATGGCATCCCCTTTATGATAAACAATATAGTATAGGGCCGGATACTGATCACGGAGGGTGGTATTACCTAACCATTTGTCCTCCCAGAAACTTATCTTTGATACATCCTTAATTTTAAATACGCAAAAGCGGAAGAAATGTTTCTTTCCTGCCATTAGGCCAGCCCAGAAGTGAGAATCACCAAGTTTCCAATATACATGTGATACCGCCTTCGTCCAAATGTATTTTCGTTTAAGAAGCGTTTGCCAAACACCATCTTCAGTAAGTAACTTAAACAACCACTTACCCAGGAGAGCTGAATTCTAGACCTGGTGGCCATGAATACCCAATCCTCAAACAACATTTCATTTAGCGAGTCAATATTTTTTTTCTCATTATCTCCTTGTCAAAAGAATCTCGATCGGAAGTAATCTAATCTATGTAATACTCCTTTGGGTAAGTGGAAAAAGGATATCATGTACAGTACCATATTCGTTAGTACCGAATTAATGAGAACCAATCTCCCGTCAAGAGACAGTAATTTTCCTTTTCAACTAGTATAGCAGATCGATTGAGCTTTTAATTCGAGCGGATGGTTCTTGTGAATGTCGCCTTTCCCGTAACCGAGAACATTCAAGGTCTCCGTCTACATGTTTGCGCCAACAGTGAAAAATACGGTATTCGTTTCGTATCCCTGTGCATGGCGTGCCGTCTGGTCAGGTCAGCTCAGCTCGCGCCACAGTTTCCAGTACCCAGTAGGCACTTCTCAAAAAAAAAAAAGTACCCAGTAGGCAGCAGTAGCAGTACTACTCCAGTCCGGCTTTCACACGTGCAAGTTTTTTCCAGCTATAGGCCCCTCCACTTCTGCACATTTCTAAATATTAGGTTCATCCTTTTTTCTCCTTCTTACACAAAATGCTCCCTAATAACAAATATGAGCCTAATGCAAACAATGTGAAAGCAACCTATGTGCTTCTATGCACTGTACGATTGTGAAACACAAGAACATAAAAAAACACATCTGACAAAAATGCTTTAGACAGACTTCGGCTGGCCGACGGACTTGTCCCCTGTGGCGACTCGCTCCTCCCCTTGAGAGTCAACTCCTCCCAGATCCGGCGCCCGGCGCGCTCCTTCTTCCTCTCCGGCGGCGTTGCCGGCCGGCGTGGAAGAGGATGCGTTGCCTGGGTTGTAGATACTAGGATTAGAGTAGGCTTTTTCGTGGCGGATGCACTTCTGCTCTGCTTCTTCTTCCTTCTTCTTGCCTTTGCTCTGGCGACCCGCAGCGACGCCGGAGACGGCCCTCTCCCTCTCTGCAGCTCGGATCCATGGTGGATCTGCAGCAGGGCTGAAGATGGTCCGAGGTCTTCTAATAATTTCGTCTGCCGTACCTGCAGCTTTGCAGTTCTAAAGTGGGGCGTTGCTGTCTTCCTCCGACCGGCCGTGGAGGCGAGGGGAGGAAGATGGACTGCTGCGCTACTTCTAGATCGGTGGAGCGGCTCTGGAGCTGGTGCATCCTTGCGGGATTTCGTCTGCGATGCTTCTCCGGCAGGCTTCCATGGTGGAAGCAGAAGCTGGAGCGGTTCTGTGTTGGCGTCCTCTGTTTGCTGGTGGTGGAGGTGGTTTGCTTTGGTGGCTTTGCCCCGGCCGGCCGTGGAGGCGAGGGGGGTGGCTGCCTGGAGCTTCGGAATGCGGCTGGTGGGCCTGGGTCGCGCTGCGTCGGCGGGAAGAAGGGTGGAGGCTGAGGAGATGGTGCTTTGGCCGTGTCCTTTCATCGAGTTCAGATTCCGTCGCTGGGCGGCGGATGGATTCTGCGGCTATCTACAATTTGTGGTGGCGCCTCCTCCCCGGCGGCGAGTGGTACGGCGGCGCTGGCGATGTCTAGGTTTCTTGGGTGTGCGGTGAAGGACCTGATCGTGTTTCTTCCAGGATGCTCAGGGTGCTTCGTGCAAATTGCAGGACCCTTCTGTAATTTTCTTTTCTTTCTTGGGCTGGCTTGTAATTTGTACTGAGTATTCTGAATATATGGATCGAATCCTTGTTCAAAAAAAAAAAAAAAAAAACACATCTGACAGATTTGATGGTGCAAAAGAGAGTATTGTAAACCTAGGAAAACAAGACAAACGAATGGTCCACTAAGAGCATCTTCACCGGCGCACCCAACTGTGCTCCCAAGAGGTCTATTGGGTGCGCCGGCACAAAATCGCCCCCCAGCGGCTCGCCCAATAGCCCAAATGTTGCCGGCACGCCCAAATACAGCGTCCGGAAACCCCGCTTCGCGCCTAGATTCTAGGGACGCAAGCGGGCGTGTCGGCAACCGCGACAACACGCGCCTCGTCGAATCCTGACGGGCGGGGCCGACGCGTCAGCGACACAACGGTCATGCGGGATTTATTGCGGCCGGTTTGTGTGTTTTCATGACGCAGTGGCTCCCCAGGCGGGCGCAGACGACGCGGCGTGTCGAGCACATCACTGGAAGGTCAGGCGGTGGTGCGTACACGTCGTCGTCGTCAATATGTGTGACAGACGTACCGGTAGCGGCGTCAATGCAGCCACCGGCCTCCTCCACTCACCGCCGGCTTTAAAACAGCGCCCGGCGCGCCTATCCTCTCCACACAACACTTCTCACCTCGCCTCTACCACAGAAACCCTAGCCACCCTGTCAGGCAACCGCAAGCCGCGACCGGAGCAGAGCGCCGAGGATGTTCTCCGCCGCCAGCAGATGGCTGCGGACCGTCGTGCTCGGCGCGAGCGCGCCCACCCGCCAAGACCACGGCCATGACCGCCGAGCGCCGACACGAGCCCGTCGAGCAACAACGCCTCCTCAACGAGGATCAGATGATGGGGTAGGCGTTTGCCCGTGAGATGCGGCGTGAGAAGGAGGAGTGGAACGCTGCCCAGGAGCGCCGCCGCGCAGAGCAGCGTGAGGCGGATCTCTTCCTGCCGCGCCGCTGCCCCGAGCAGGGCAGTTCATCCCGAGCACCACCGACGGCATACCCTCTGCCGTCGGGCGGTTTCCTTGCTGGCGAGGTTAGCTCTTCCCGCGTGGTGCGGCCTCCGACGACGCTGTCGGAGGAGGAGGTGGAGGACTACCGCCGGCTCAATATACCGGTGCCAGACTGCTTTGTGCTCCCACCGGGGTGGGTGCTCAACGTCAGCAAGGTGCCTGTGGCGCCTCCGCTGAGCGGCAGTCCCCGCCTCGAGTACATCATGCAGCAGTGGAGGGACCTGTCGTATGAGCAGCACGCCGAGCCCTTCTACACATTTCGTCACTGCACTGGGACGCCGTGATAGATGCGGATCATGAGGCACGCCGCGGCTCCTTCTTCCTCCCCAGCGGCATGCGGGAGCCGACACCGAAGTGGTTCCACTCTGACGACGAGTGCGCATGCTCGTCGTCCGACGATGAGATACCCGACATCCCCTTGCCGGCGACAACAACGTTACGGGCACCGGAGGAGAGGGCGCAAGAACCTGCCCCACCACCGGCACCGGCCCCGGCAGAGAAGGACAGCGACGCCGACTAGTCAGAGCCAGAGGAGTGGGAGGGAATGCAGGCCGCCATCGAGGCCTCCCTCCGCCACCGCTAGATCAAACCCCACCACGCTCGGCGACGGCGGCGACCCGGAGACGTTCCTCAAGGTCGGAGCCGCGCGGGTGAAACCAGAAGCCTCAGTGACGGCGGCGCAGATGAAACTTCCTCCTCAGTGGCCAGAGATCATTCAGGCATGCAAGATATGCCGCCGCCGGGAGAGTCATCTTCCTCGACGCTGCCGTGTAGCTGGTTTCGCCGCCGCCGGGATAGGCTTCCTTCTCGAGCGTCTGCCGGCAGAGCCGTTAGATCTAGGGTATAGGGTTTAATTTAAATTTTATTAAATTTCGTTTAAGTTTGTTAAATGTCATTTGTCAAATTTCGTTTAAGTTTGTTAAATGTCCTTCAAATTCAATGAAATATTGCCGGTTCGTCCATATTCGAGTCTCAAGTTTTGTTCTCAAAAACCTATTGAGAGCGACCGGTGGGGCGCGGCGCTCCCAATAAACGGCAACGCTTGCTGGCACGCCCAATAGCGAATGTCCGGCAACTTTGTCAGACGCTTTATTGGACGCGCCGGTGGAGATGCTCTAAGTCAAGACGTGATCATCAAGGGTGGAGTTTTCACTCGGCTCCACTAAGTTATAATTCTCTTGTAACCGTAGATTCTTAGTTATCAACTGATGTATCACATCAATGTAACCGTAAATTCTTAGTTAACTCTACGATCTTCTCTTCATTAACTACGAGCTATATGGCTACCCCCGATAAGGAACGTGCACAATTCTTATCCCTAAAACAGATGCTTCAATCGAAGTCAATATTCACTTCCGTACCAGGCGAGTAAGCGGCCGTCATTATTTATCCCTTTTTCACTTCTCTTCCATTGCAACCCCACCAAAACAATATGTTAATAAATGAAATTGCCGTATTTTGCTATTTCTTGATTCACTCTTAGTTTCTTCTCTCCCTACGATCTTCACATGTCTTCTAAGCACTACCATCCTGGCTGTTGGGTCATTAATTCATGGAGTCTGAATTATTTCCACTATGACTATTTTTTTGCTATCTTGTGGTTCATTAGCATTTTCTCTACATCTTTTTTTTTAATGGCCGGACAGAGAGTACTCATAATTTCTGATAATTTACTCCAATAAATTTAGGTGTTCCTGCTCCTTTGTAAAACGGTTATTCAATAAACATTTTTTTTGTTTCGTATTGAGAAAAGAAAGGATATAATGTTTTACTCTCAGTCGTTCCGCCCCGTTGGATGAGCTTGCGCTAAGTCATTTGGGAAGTGGGGGGGCTATGGAGACATTTTGGTCCTGTGTTGAAGGGGAAGCAAATGTGTCAAATAAATGGGATTTCTAGAAAATGCCAAACATAAAAAAGGTTTTAGCTATAAAATCTCAGTCTCCGCGCGGGGGGGGGGGGGGGGGTGTATATATTCTACCGTTGCAAGGGCCATTTTTAGCGGCACACACGGAGGCCGCAACGGCGCTCGCAAACATGTCGTTGCAACCAGGATCCGCCAATATATCTGCTATGCTTTTTCTGCCGGTTGCATGGGTTATTGTCTTGATGAAATTATTACTTTTTGTTTAAGAACTGAACTTGGTGTTTTGTGGAATGTCGTTGGTTCATCACGTACGGTTACAGTGTATGTCTTAAACTGATTTAGAGACATGCCTATTTTAGAGCAGAAGGTATTTTATTTTAAAGGTATGAAATTGCTGGTACTTAACAAATACTCTTTTGATCCAATGTAGAGAATCACTTAGTCTTGTAGATTGATGGCCAAGTAATTGTTGGTATATTTCTACATCTTCCCATTTAAATTAGTTACTAGGTAAATTTGGTGCGGCGGTGCGGAAAAATTCAAATTGGAAAATGTCGGCATTTAAATTTTTCGTAAATTTGAGAATTGGTGGAATGCAAAGAGAGGTTGTGTTTGAAAATTGTTTAGGCTTTGAAAATTAGTTAAATTGGAAAGTTATTTAGATCTGAAATATTTTGACGTCAATGGAACTGTTAGATTTGAAACGCAGCTGAAATTTTGAAATATTCAAATTTGTTTGCACTGTTATGGCGGTAGAGTTGAAATTTGAAAAATGTCCACATATTTGAAGTGTGTAGATCTGAAAATCGTCGCAATGCAAAGAAAGGTCGTGGTTAAAATTTGTTAAGATCCTGAAATTGTTTCAAAAGATTTTGAAGGCGTTTAAAAGTTTTAAATATCCGTATTTGACATTTGAACAATTTTGGTGAAATTTTTTGTGGAGACAGTCTTAAGGTTTGTTAAATTTTGAACTCTTTTTGGGCATATCATTTATCTTTTTTTTTGCAGGATGGAATGTTCGTGTAATTTTTGTGTGAGAAGTTTGAAGTTTGGTTGAGAATTTTGAAATTTGTTAAGTTTGTTTTATATGTATTATTTGTATTACTTTGAGTAAATTGGAAGGCACTTTAAATTTTGAAATATTCAAATTTGGTTTTTAACCGTGCGACATGAATAGTCAGCATTTTTTTTGTGGCCACTTTGTTATGTTTATTGTATTTTCATTTGAATTCTGCAACGCTTACAAAAATGGACAAATTTTGAGGGCACTTAATTTTTTGAAATATTTAAATTTGAATTTTGTCGGACGACATAAATAGTTAGCATATTTTTTTTTGTTGTGGCCACTTTGATATGTGTACTGTATTTTTTTATTGGGTATATTTGAGTTCACTGATTTTCCAGTTTTTTTTTTTTTGGGGGGAAAAAAGGGAAAAGAAAAAAATTCTGTTGTGTGGGGCCCACTGTGACGTCCCGATGACGTCACAGCGGCCAGAGCTGGCCGGATCGGCCGCGACGGAGCCAAGCTCGCCGGCGTGGCGGCACGGCGAGCTGGGACGCGCAGCTGAGCCCGCTGCTCGCGCCTGGTCGCGGGGGGGCCGTGGGCGGCGGCGCCACCCAATTTGGGTCGCCGGAGCGGCGCCGGCGAGGCGCAGACGCGGCGGAGGACGGCGCACGCGGCGACGGCGATTGCGGCGGCTAGGCGGTGTTCCGGCAGGCGGCGCGCGGCGAGGAGGTAGATCAAGCGACGGCGCACGTCGCCGTGCCCGTAAATCCGTCGAGGGAGCAGCGCAGTGGCGGCGGCAGCGTCGCGGCCGTGCGGGGAGAGAAGAGAAGAAAGGGGGGTGTGGCGGAGTTTTTGCACAGAAGCCCCTACGGTTTCCAAATTTTTTAAGTTAGTCCTTCCACGTGCAAAGTTGGGTCTCCTCCGCAATTTCGTGTGAGCAGAGGATCCTTTTCGTAAAAATGCCACGCTGGCTTGCTGTGCTGGCCGTCCGATGAGAGATCGACGGCGCGGAGCGCGATGCGCACTGTAGAAGTGCGATACTGTTGTTAGAACAGTGCCGCGCGCTGGAGGGTGACGTGGCCGCCTCCTGGCCGTCGGATCACTCGATCGAACGTCACAAAAATGGGGGCGACGTGGAGGGGTGGAGGGGAGGGCTAAACGGGTTCTCTTTGATATATTGATAGATTCATGTTTAACTGTTGTCATGAACTTGGTGTGTACCTGCAGTACTATCAATTACCCAAAAATGAATGTGTTACATGAAATTTTCTATTTTTTTTTTAAATCTACACTGCGAGTGTGATAGATATTTGTGCATCTCTTGTTGATATGCTGCTACGTGTTCACAGTTTATTGTCAAACTTGAGCATTTTAATGTAAAACCAAACTGAACCAACATAATAGGCTTCTTCTTTTTTCTCTCCCTGAAAACTCTTAGTCGATGCAAGCTTTTCCTTTTTCTACGAGTTTTTCTATCGTGTTGAATGGTCGTGATATTTCCATCATACAATTGGATCATGGTGTGGTGAGCAATATTTTCATCGACGGCAAACGTTGGGCATAATTTGAAGTGCTAATTTATTTTGAACATTCGTGGAGTATCTTTTTTTTTTTTTTTTTGCTATTTCGTGAAAACGCACGGATGTTTAGCTAGCATACATTGAAAGTGACAGCAATCGTATATTCATTGAAAGTGTTTACAATGTGCTTCAGAAAAGAAGAGAAAAAACACCGACAAGTCTAAACAGTTGGAAGCAGCAAACGAAGAGAGCACGCGAGGAAACAAACAAGGCGACATACCCAAACAGGAGGAAGAACTATGGATCGCTAACTCGCGTGCAGTCGCACAGCACATTGCACAAGCGGGAGTATAATATTAGCGGGGCACAGTACGCCTGCCAAATTCTTTCGGAGACGACACGAAATGGGGAGGGAGCAGCCCGCAGAGGGAGCGGACCGGACCCCGATTTGATCGGCCTCCACAGTGTCACGGTCGGCACCCACTCACGTCACCACGATATCTGGATCCACATGCGCGCCGGCCCGTACATGAGCCAGTCTCCTCGAGTGGATCTCCACCTCCGTGATGGGACAATGCCTGGGCCGTACACGTCGAGATCGCAGTCTCATTGTACAAATTCTTAACTTAATCAAACATTCAAACCCAAATCTTAAAATTTATCCCCATCTTTCCTTGAACATTTTGGAGTTTTGCGTAGATGCTGGTGATATATATACTGTGTATTCGGAGAAAAAATTGTGAATCCTGAAAATTAAATTGATAGGAGAAAGAAAATTGGTGTGCTGCTTTTTTTTTCAGAGCATCCAGGTGTACTGCTAAAACTCCTGAAAAGTACCGAAATAGTTTACCCAGCTTTCCATGCACACGTTTGCGCAGTTGTGAGTAAGAACAAAGGGATTAACCACATAAGTACTGCTCATCCACACAAGTACAGAGCAAGAAAAGCTGCGGATGAGCGAGAGTTTCATTTTTCTGAACGATCGAAGAGAATCAATCACACGGAGACACGATCACATGGGTTAAGGCGACCGATTACAGATTACAAGAACACTGACTAGAAATTAATAAGTCGGTAATTAATAATTATACTTCCTCACGGACACCAACCATCGACCATCACCATCCCTTGTGCTGCAGGAACAAGTCCCGGTCCGCCTCCGACGAGCGGTCGAAGCGGCTCACGACGGCCTTCTTGAAGTTGAACGCCTCCTCCGGCGCCGCCCGGTTGCACGACCTCTGCATGCCCACGCCGCTCAGGCTCGCCCTCGCCTCCTGCAGGATGATCACCTCGCTCAGCGGCACCCGCTTCCGCACGACGCCGCTGACCTCCTCCGGCCGCTGCTTCGGCGCGCTCTGCGAACGCACCTTCGCCACGGACGAACGCGTGCTCGACATGTAGCTCGGGCAGTTCAGACTCGACGGGCTGTTGCTGTAGCCGCCGCCACCGCAAACGCTCTTCGTCGGCGTCACCGGCGCGTAGCTCACGTACCGTGGCGTGCTCTGCGCCGTCGCCGGCCTGACTTTCTCGCACCAGTCGTAGTCCGGGAAGTGGCGCGCGGTGACCCTCGGTGGCGCGGCGGGGAGGAGGTGCTGGTGGTGGCACGGAGGGAGCGGCGACGACACCGAGTAGGAGGAGTAGGCGTAGCAGTCCTCGCCGGTGCCGGCCTCGGACGCCACCGGCGGGCTGGTCCGGAGCGAGGAGGAGCGGGACTTGGGCCGGCCCGTGTCCATCTCCACGATCTTGGGGCTCCGGTCGTAGCCTCCGCAGGACGACGACTCCACGCTGGCCGACAGGCGGCGGCTGTAGTACGCCGCCACGCTGCCGTGCTCGCTCCGCGTGTCGTCCGTGGTGGCGTACCGCTCTTGCTGCAGACACAAGCAACCACAGCAACAGAGTATGTTACAACCTCGGATGGATAAGGGGAGTGCTTGCTTCGGTCGCAAGCGAGGCCAAACATACCAATGAGTAGCGCGGCTGGACGACGGGACCGGGGTTGTTGAGGCGGAGGTGCGGCAGAGCGGCGGCGCGCGACGAGCGGGCGGCCCGGATGGAGGCCTGCGCCCGGACGAGCGCCTGCATGCTCTGCAGCGTGGCCGCCGCCTGCTTCCGCACGAGGTACCCGCGCACCAGCGCCTGCAGCTTCACCAGGGCCTTGAGCGCTCGCAGGGCCTTCTTTGCCTGAACAATAATCAAGTAGCACAAAAAATTGATCAATAATCGCCTAAACTTGCAAGAAACTATAGCATGGCAATTCGAGAGGAGCAGTTTGATGGATGAACTCACCAAGAATCCTCGGAAAGCAGTCTGGATCTTGACAGCGCCGGCGGCGCGGCCCGCGAAGGCGCCGGAGTACGTCACCGAGGTCGGCCCCTGGCTGGTGAGCCTTACGACCTCCACGGCGGCATGCGCCGCGGCCACGGCCGCGTCCGCCGCCGCCGCGGTGGCCGCGGCGACGGCGATGGCGTGCTTGCTCTGCTCCCGCTCGGTGTCCTTGTACAAGGAGTTGAGCCACGCCGCCTCGGCCGCCCGCGCGATCGCCGCGTTACCGCCGCCCGCCGGCGCCGCCGTTGGCTCCGCCTTATCGGAAGACGAGTCCCTCGACGACTTGCAGAAGCTCCACCGCTTCCTATCCCCGTTCGGCGTGGCCGGCCGCCTCTGTTCTTTCCCCGGCTCCTTGTCCTTGTTCCCGCCTAAGAAGTTGCGCAGCCACCGCGCGGCCTTGCCCATCGCCGGAACGCGCAGCTCCGGCCGGTCAGAGAGAGAAGCCAACGGCTCGCGAACCAGCTGAACACTCTGTCTGAAGGTTGAGGCGTGAGGAGGAGCCGCGAGCGGAATGAGGCGTGAGAGTTTGAATAAGAGAGGGAAACGGCTACGGCTATGGAGACTGACCAGTGGTGAGTGGGGGAGCGGGGTTCGAATAAAAAGAAACGGAAGGAAGGCCGCATTACTACAGGACAAAGGCCAAACATTTCTGCCCAGAAAATAAACAAAATACGAGTCTACAAACTCATCAATGCCTACATGCTTGGTGGCGAGCGAGCAAGTGAGTGAGTGTTGCTTGCGTAACGTGCCTAGATGCGCGACTAAGCATCAAATGGCAATGCTTACAATAATAATGCAGCCAGTACAGTACGTCCATCCAAGAGATGGCATGCAAAGACGACCTGCCATGGGAGCAGCAGAGATTTGGTGCTAGCTGCGTCAGCTAGTAAGCTCAGGATTCAAAAAGACGAGTGTGAGTTCAAAAAGATAGGAGGCGAGAGTATGTTGCCACACCGTTCGTTCGTTCGTTCGTTCCAGTGGCTGCGTAAAGCTGTTGCTCGTAATCTGCATGGACGACGACGCTAACACACACATGCTACCTACGCGTTGTGATTTGCGAGCCTGAGACTCTGAGAGGGATAAAATAAAGCAGTTTAAAAAGGCGAACCCAGCAGCAGCTGTTATCTACTGTATCTAGTGGTGGCCGGCCGGTAAACTCTGCCGGAAAGCGGACAAGTAGCTAGTCACTAATCAGAAGCGGCGGTGTCAGTCAGGCTGCTGCGATATGGAGTATGCTACTGTACTACTCCGTGACGCAGTTTCCGGTAGGCGTTGTTGCATTGCATTGCATTGCATGGTAGAGACCTCTGCCATGTCAAGGGAACAAGCACGAGATGGTGAAAAATACAAAGGTTTGGACTTTTCGGCTGCTTCTTCTTTCGTACGAGAGAGCGGCGGCGGCGCGCCAAACCACGGCGTCTTGGCCGGCCTACGATGCGAGGCGCTACGTCGAGCTCGCCGTACCGCGTCCCTCTCTCACGGTTGCCGGTCGAATCAGGCCACCTCCGGCCACTCCCCACGGTACAGACCACTGCCCCGCGTCGCGCCCTCCTCCCACACAGCCTCGTAGGCCTCGCGTGCTTCGATTTGCCTCCGGCGGCCGGCCGCTCGCCATCCTAGAGCGTCGCCGCTGCCGGACTACCGCTCGTGTCGCTGCTCGTCGCCACCTCCAAGGTCGCCGCCATCGACGACCTCCACGGCCAGTAACTCCTCTGGCTGGGCGTCTGCTCCTAGCCCTCCATGGAGGCGTACTCCCGGTCGAGGCCGTCGCCCCAGCGAGCGCGAGATCCACAGGGCGGCGCTCCGCGGTGCCCGTGTCGCCCAACGACCATGGAGCAAGGCGGCGCAGACGCGCGGTGAGGCGGATGGGCAGGCTCGCGTCCCAAGACGACATGGACTTACCGAAATCAGGTGTGCTCACTGTGTCCCAAGACGGTGACGGCTCGTCCACCCCAACTAGAATCGGAGGTTCAGGTAGCTACACAAGGATACAATAAGGAAATAAGTAGGATACAATAAGGATAGCAGTTTCAGATTCATGCTAACATTCTTGTTGTAAAACAGCAAGCACCAAATTACAACAAGTAATACGAGGAAGCAAGCAATAGTTCAGTAGCGCAAAGCAATGAACTACACAGTTTCAAGAGAACAGAAATAGATAAGTACTACAACTTAATACAAGAATCAACATGTGCTCAATAGGATGCCATATTAACTACTGACGGATCAAAAATATGCAGGAGTTGCTCAAAAAAATAATGATGTCTGGATTTGCTAGTAATAATCAGCACATGCCAAAAAGGCCAAGAAATATATCTCTTGTGACTAGTATAAATGAGCAGTGATCGATGCTCCTTGTGACTAGTATAAATGAGTAGTGATACAATTTATATGTTGACCAGCACATACATAGGCACTGATCAAACAGACGTTCTATTCAGAAAAAGCACAAACACATCGAGCACAACTGCATATGTTGATTCCAATTAACACTGCAACACACACATGTTTTCGGACCAGTGAGAGCAACCAAATTATCAATCAAACTTAAAAAACCAAAGTAATCACGCCATAAGTTTGTTGGACCAGAATTTGCAACTGCACATGTCATATCATGATGAACATCCATGTCTTAATCATTTTGGGAGCTACGTACTACATCAACAACAAGATCAACACCTCAAATCCTAGCATTTATATAACCAATAATTCAGATCATGGCATGCATCAGAACCACAAATTGGACCAAGGGATGAATCCATCAACTAGTACGGACACCCACCAATAATTCCTAACTCCAGCAACAAAATCTTGATTATCCCCGAATCAAGAACTCTTTATTTCATCGTGGAGATTCAGATCGAAACCCTAGCAGACTCTAAGATCGAAACATAGACTCAAGAGAGGACGGGAAGACGTACCTGATAGAAGTCTCGATGAAGTGCGACGGAGAGTTGCGGCGGCATCAGGAGCAGAGGCGGCGGCGGGATCAAAGAACTCGGCGTCGGCGCGAGGGAGGGAGGCGCCAGGAGCGGAGGGAGGGAGGCTTCGGCGTCGTGACTCTGGCGTCGGGGCAGTGGAAGAGCGACGGGGACAGAGGGCGACGGACGAGCGACGAGCACGGAGGGCGACGGAGCCGCCAGAGACACGAACAAAACCCGAGGGGGGCTCGCGTCTCGATTCCACTCCAACCCGACGGGGTTCCACGGGTTTTTCTGGGCTCGGCCCGACCAAACCCGACCTGCTAAACAAATTCGGAGTGTTTTCTGGTGTCTTCGGTTGGGCCGGGAATTTACAACGGAAAACCGGCCGAAACTCTCCTACCAAACGAGGCCTAAAACATCTTATATTAAAAAACGGAGGGAGTGAAATTATACGTACGGTGACGGGGGATCTGGCGATGATCACCCTCTAGAAAGTGATCACAGTGGTCAGTGGTGCCGGGCAACGCAGGGCAGCGCCGGCCGGCAGCACAAGTACGTGCGTGCGTGTATGGGCTTTTGCCGTGCGCTGCCGCGCTCGTGAGTAGCGCTTTGACTTGTACCTGTAAACTACGAGTCTACAAACTCATCAATGCCTGCATGCTTGGTGGCTAGCGAGCAAGTGAGTGAGTTGCTTGCGTAACGTGCCTAGATGCATGCTGGACTAAACAAATGCAATGCTTACAATAATGCAGGGAGGGCGTACGTCCATCCAAGAGAAGAGATGGCATGCAGAGACGCCCTGCCAGCCACGGGAGCAAGAGACCAAGCAGAGATTTGGTGCTAGCTCACTGAGCTTGTAAGCTCAGGATTCAAAAAGATGCAGTGAGAGTTCAAAAAGATAGTAGACCGAAGGGGAGAGTATGGTGCCACACCGTTCCGTTCCAGTGGCCGCTTAGTAAAGCTGCTGCTCGTAATTTGCATGCATGGACGACGACGCTAACACACACATGCTACGCGTTGCGATTTGCGAGCCTCTCCTGAGAGGTCAGTGGCAGTTTAAAAAGGCGAACCCTGTTAGAGATAATAGTTTGAACGAGTTGTAATGAGTTGTAAAACCGTGTTTGGCTAGAGTATAAAGCTAACACGTTTCCTAATAGAGTTCTGAACCGAATCATGTAATTGCTTGATGCCTCAATGCATCCGATATAAATATACATCACGCGGCTCGGTATATGCACTGAGTAGAAACGCTTCCGAAACTTTACATGGTATCAGAGCCACCTCTTCCTACCAAATCCTAGAGAATCGATCTACCGGCAATAATCCACCGAGTTTCCATCCATGGCGTCATCAAGCAGCGTTGTGCCAAACCTCGGTGGCCCGCCGTCGGAAAAACTGACGCGGGGAAACTATCTGCTGTGGAGAGTGCAGGTCCTTCCTGCCATCCGCGGGGCGCAGCTCATGGGCATCATCGACGGCACTGATGCCGCGCTCGAGAAGAAGATCGCTAGCACAAATCCAGACAAAGACAAGGATCCAATCATGGTTCCGAACCCGGAATATGCAGCTTGGGTTGCCCGGGATCAAGAGGTGCTTCGTTACCTCGTCAATTCGCTCGCCAAGGAGGTCCTGATGCATGTCCTCCGGCTAGAGCATGCCGCTGATGTCTGGGCGGTGATAGAAGAGATGTTTGCCTCCCAAAGCAGGTCCAAGATCACGAATCTCCGGGTCTCGTTGGCAAACACCAAGAGAATCAACATGAGTACAACAACTTTCTTCGCCACCATGCAAGGTCTGGCGGATGAATTGGCAGGAGCAGGAAAACCGCTGGAGGAGGACGAGCTTGTTTCCTTCCTTCTTGCAGGGCTTGGATCAGACTACAATGCCCTAGTCGCTGCTCTCGGCGTGGTGAAAACCCCGCTCTCTGTCGCAGAGCTGTTCTCACAAGTTCAAAATTATGAGCAGCGCCAACAGAGCGCCAACTCTCCTGTCCATGACGGCTTCGAGTCCTCAGCAAACGCTGCAATGCGTGGACGCAGCCGCGGAGGATACAGGCCCCGAAATTTCAGCAACAACGGCGGCCGCGACGACAGACGTCGCAATGATCAGTATGATGGGCGCCGTGAAGATCAGCGCCACGATGATCGCCCCCGTAACACCTCTTATCAGCGAGGGGGTGGCGGTCGAAACAACAATGGTGGTGGACGCGGACGTGGCCGCCGTCGCCGCACCACTCCATGGGTTGATGTAACCTGTCAAATCTGCAACCGTGAAGGACATCCAACAAAGGATTGCTGGTACCGTTGGGATGATGTTGATGAAGAACCACCTGAAGATGCATATGCTTATGGAGTAGATACCAATTGGATCTCAGATTCTGGTGCTACTCACCACATTACGGGTGAACTCAACAATCTGTCCATGAGAGAGAGCTACCACGGCCAAGACAAAGTGAACACCGCCAATGGGCAAGGTATGGATATATGTCATGTTGGAAATTCAATAATTCGCAACCCCATTAAAAATTTGCTCTTCGAAATATTCTCCATGTGCCTAATGCTTAAAAAAAATCTCATGTCCGTTCATCGTTTTACGCTTGATAATCATGTTTTCCTTGAATTTCATCCTTATTTATTTTTGGTTAAGGATCAGGACACGAGAAAGATTCTGTATACAGGGCGGTGTGTAGGCGGCCTTTATCCACTCATATCATCCATGGCCGAGTCATCTCAGAAGCATGCCTTCCTTGTTAGCAAGCCTTCCCAAGCTCAGTGGCACAATCGTCTTGGTCATCCTTCATCACAAGTAGTTATGCAAGTTATTAGCAAGAATAAACTCCCTTTTGTTAGAGATGTTAGTTTTAGGTCTATTTGTGATCCATGTCAACAAGCAAAGAGTCATCAACTCCCCTATCCTGTTTCTCATAGTGTATCCATGTTTCCACTTCAATTAGCTTTTACTGATGTGTGGGGTCCTGCACCCACGTCTGTTGGAAGACATAATTACTATGTAAGCTTTATCGATGATTATAGTAAATTTACATGGATATATCTTTTGAAGGCTAAATCTGATGTGTTTCAAGCCTTCATGAATTTTCAAAAGCTTGTTGAGAGAAAACTTGATAGAGAAATTCTCACAATTCAATCCGATTGGGGAGGAGAGTATGTTAAGCTAAATTCGTTTTTTCAAACACATGGAATTGCTCATCATGTTTCCTGTCCACATGCCCATCAACAAAACGGTGCGGCTGAAAGAAAACATCGTCATATTGTTGAGGTTGGATTATCTCTCCTTGCTCATGCTGGTATGCCCCTTAAGTTTTGGGATGAAGATTTTCTTACCGCCACACATCTCATCAATATTCTCCCAAGTAGAGTTATAAAAAATGACACACCCGTTCATCGCCTTTTAAATACTTCACCAAATTACTCCTCTCTTCGTGTTTTTGGATGTGCATGTTGGCCCAACCTTCGTCCATATAACACAAGAAAACTTGCCTTCCGTTCCAAACGTTGTGTCTTTTTGGGCTATAGTCCTATTCACAAAGGAGTGAGGTGTCTAGATGTCTCTACAGGGCATGTCTATGTTTCTAGAGATGTTGTCTTTGATGAATCTGTGTTTCCATTCAAAGAACTGTATCCAAATGCTGGTGCCTTGTTGCGCCGTGAACTCATCTTGCTTGACTCATCTCTAGTCAATATTGATAATGGGGGTGAAAATATTGAAAATTCAACATTGACTAATCCTACTAATGTGTTTCCTGAGATACTGCAGAATAATGAAAATACAGGTTATGGTGAAAATCTGGGTGAAAACGGAGTTCAAAATAGTGAAAACATCACTCAACAATCTTCAGCAGAAGAAAACAGCGTGAGCACGGAAAACAGTGAAGATTCTGTCTCGGGATCAGCAGAACAGTCAGAACAATCAGCTTCAGATCATGAGCTGACAGAAGAATCTGCCTCGGATCATGTCCAGGCCAGTCAGGAGTCACCTGCGCCGTCAGTATCATCATCATCAGCATCGCGGTCCCCGGTGCTGTCGTCTTCCGCGCAGGCCAGTCCGTCGTCAACACCTGGCGCTTCTGCCAGGACATCCAGCCCCGAGGCGGGATCCTCTGCGCCTGGGTCAGCGTCTTTGGATGCCACAGTATCGGCCACAGGATCGTCTGCGGGCAGCGGTGACAGAAGACCGGAATCAGCATCTTCTACCCCTGTCAGAGCATCTGTACCGTCTCGGCATGCTACACGTGCTTCAAAAGGTATTTTCAAGCCAAAAGATTACAAAGATGGTACGGTTAGATGGTGTTTAACTTGTTCAACAGATGAACCTGCTAGTTTGAGAGATGCTCTAGAAAATAAAGTTTCGAAAAATGCAATGGATGAAGAGTTTAATGCACTCATGAAAAACAAAACTTGGCATTTAGTTCCTCAACGACATGGTACAAACATCATAGATTGCAAATGGGTGTATAGAGTTAAAAAGAAGGCGGATGGCTCAATTGATAGATATAAAGCTAGATTAGTGGCAAAAGGTTTTAAGCAACGATATGGTATAGACTATGAAGATACATTTAGTCCAGTGGTTAAAATTGCTACTGTTCGACTTGTGCTTGCTCTTGCTGTTTCTAGAGGATAGAGTTTGCGACAGTTGGATGTTAAGAACACGTTCCTACACGGTGTTCTGGAAGAGGAGGTCTATACGAAACAACCACCAGGTTATGAGGATAAACAGCGACCAAATTATATTTGCAAACTTGACAAAGCTTTATATGGATTGAAGCAAGCACCTCGAGCGTGGTATTCTCGATTGAGTGCTCAATTGTTAAAGTTTGGATTCGTTGCTTCCAAGTCTGACACATCCTTATTCATTTATCACAAGTCCAATATTGCTATTTATATGCCTATTTATGTTGATGATATCATTGTTGCAAGTTCATCAAAGGCTGCAACCAATGCACTTCTTCAGGACTTAAGCAAGGAGTTTGCTCTCAAGGACCTTGGTGATCTTCATTTCTTTTTGGGAATTGAGGTTCATAAAGTAAGTAATGGACTTGTTTTAAATCAGGCTAAATATGCTCAAGAAATATTGACTCGGGTTGGCATGAAGAATTGCAAACCCTCACCGACTCCAATTTCTTCCTCGGAAAAAATATCTGCATATGAAGGTGCGTTACTAGGTCCTGATGATTGTACAAAGTATAGAAGTCTGGTTGGAGCGTTGCAATATTTGACTCTTACAAGACCTGATATTTCATATGCGGTGAATAAAGTCTGTCAGTATCTTCATGCTCCTACCACAGTACATTGGACTGCTGCTAAGCGAATTATAAGGTATATCAAGTATACCGAGAGTGTTGGGCTGACCTTTGCTAAGTCTAGCTCTACTTTGGTGAGTGCTTTTTCAGATGCAGATTGGGCAGGTTGTGTTGATGATCGCAGGTCTACAGGAGGCTTTGCTATATTTTTTGGTCCAAATCTTATTTCATGGAGTGCAAAGAAACAAGCAACAGTATCAAGATCTAGTACTGAAGCTGAGTATAAGTCTGTTGCAAATGCCACAGCAGAAGTCATTTGGATACAGTCGCTTCTTGAAGAGCTTGGTGTTAAGTTACCTCAAGTTCCTTGTTTGTGGTGTGACAATCTTGGTGCCACATATTTGTCAGCAAATCCAGTCTTCCATGCACGAGCAAAACATATTGAAATATATTTTCATTTTGTTCGAGAGAGAGTTTTAAACAAGCAACTTCAGATTCGGTTTGTGTCATCAAAGGATCAAATTGCTGATGGTTTTACAAAGCCCCATCCGGTTCGTACCTTTGAAGAATTCAAGCATAATCTCAACTTGAATAAGTTGAGATTAAGTGAGGGTGTTAGAGATAATAGTTTGAACGAGTTGTAATGAGTTGTAAAACCGTGTTTGGCTAGAGTATAAAGCTAACACGTTTCCTAATAGAGTTCTGAACCGAATCATGTAATTGCTTGATGCCGCAATGCATCCGATATAAATATACATCACGCGGCTCGGTACGAGTAGAAACGCTTCCGAAACTTTACAAACCCAGCAGCAGCTGTTATCTATCTAGTGGTGGCCGGCCGGTAAACTCTGCCGGAAAGCGGACAAGTAGCTAATCACTAATCAGAAGCGGCGGTGTCAGTCAGGCTCCTGCGATATGGAGTAGTATGCTACTGTACTCCGTGACGCAGTTTTGGGTAGGCGTTGCATGCTAGAGTAGAGACCTGCCATGCATATGCATGGCAAGGGAAGAAGCACGAGACGGTGAAAAATACAAAGTCTTGGACTTTTGGGGCTGCTGCTAGAAAGTGATCACAGCAGCGCCGGGCAACGCAGGGCAGCGCCTGCGTGTATGGGCTTTGCCTTGCGCTGCCGCGCGCGCTCGTGAGTGGCACTTTGACTTGTAGCTCCTGGCACCGTTTTCTTTTCGAAAAGTTCGTTTCGGAAGGACAGGGGTGCTAGCTAGAGTGGAGCGGCGAAAGCATACGTTGCGCTGCGACGACGGACGGTGGGACGGATCTTTGCGGAGACGTCACCGGAGATCGCCATGGACGTACGTGCAGCAATGCGGGTCTATCTATTCTAGGGAATATATACGGACGAGCATCGTATCCCGGCTGATGATCCGAGATTCTAAACCGAGGAGTTTAACCAGCAGTGTAGTACTCAGGTTGCTGTCCGTGCTGATTTGAACACGACACGTACGCAGCGATCGACTGTGTCGTTTTGGTGCAGGAGTCGGTACTTGGTGGTACGATTTGATATCTCCAAATCTTGGTGACCCTATATGGGACTGTTTCATTTCAAACAACTGTGGTTTCCCTCCGAAGTCAACTCAGCCACAGTGGATGTAAAACTACTAGGCTACAAAGATGTAGGCTGCTGTGGGTGGCCTGACTCTGAGGCAGGAGGCGATTGCAGATCTGCAAGGTATTGAAAAATCCCACTCATTACTGCCTTGTGTGTTTGACTCAACTTACTCGAGTGGCACTGCCTCTTGACTGATGACTGGTTTGGTTTTCAGCATCACTCCGAAACGAAACCATAAGTTAGGTTGTCAAATCTCGCACAGTACAAAAAAAGAAATCACGCACAGTCGTGCGTCGCCAGTGCCACGACAGACAGTAAACCCATCCATCCCAAATTTTCTGGGATTGCGAAACGGATTGGCACGAAATGGCCGTTTCCGAGACAGGGCGCGCCCGACCGAGGAGTTTGACCTGCCAAGATTTCCGAAACGGACGTGCTGAAAACTTGGACCCGGAAACCTCTTGTTGCACATCACGAATAAACTCTTATATTTGTACTCCGTCCGTTCCAAATTAGATGACTTATATTACTACCTCTGATCCATATTAGTGGGCACAACTTTGTCTAGATACACATGTATCTAGTCTAAATACTTAACTAGATACATATGAATTTAGACAAATCTATGCCCACTAATATGGATCGGAGGGAGTACAAGTATAGTATAGATACATCCGTGTGTAGACAAATGAAAATCATCTAATTTGGAACGGAAAGAGTATTTGAGAATATTATCCCATTTTTGTGCCTGCCATCCTTGGCATCTCTCGGTTGTCAAGAACCTACCACCACAGCGCACGAACATGACGAGCGAATCATGCGTACGTACATGTGTTTGAACAAAAGTGACACAATAGAAGGGGAAGAACAAGTTGTTGAAGGTCCAAACTCGCATATTTCTGGAAACCTCCCCCTCCCCTCTCTCTCTCCGTACCAGAGGCGAACCGAGGGCGACCTCGGCGCGACCAGCGTCCGTCGGCGTATCCGGGGGATTTCCCACCCTCCGTCGGCCGCTCCGGCGGCGGGAGGACGAGGAATCTCCGGATATGCGCTCCGGCAGTGAAGAGAGGGCGGGGATGGGGGATCTGGGGCGTCGGGGCCGAGGCGGGGAGGCCGCCGTCGTCGTCGTCTTCTTGGGCCGCAGCCTCTCCTCGTTCCCGTCGTCGTCTTGGTTGGCGACGGATGGCTGCTGCCTTGCCCTGCCGGCGCTTCCTCTGGCGGCGGTGGGTGTTTGCGATGTTGGTGCAGGAGGCCGGGTTCCAGATCCTCTTGGTCGTCTTCGGCGTCGTGCGACGGCGCTGGTGTCAAGGCGATGGCTTCGATCTGGTGGACTTCCAGCTTCATCTTCTCCGCCAAGACCCAGGCGGTTGACTGAAGATGGCGGCTTCCTCGCCGCGGTTCGCTGCGGTTCGCCGGCTCGGGTGGAGCTCGGCGGCAGCACGCGGTTCGGCGGTCACCGTGGTGCGGCGGCGTCGGTGGGGCTGGGCCCTCAGGGACTGGTTTGTGTTTTCCTTGTTTTCTGAGCTTGTTCTGCTAGTTCGGTTTTCTTTCGATCTGTAATCCCATGTACTCAAAAAAAAAAGGTGACACAATAGAAAAGATAAAGGGATCGCGCTGTTTTTGAAGGCCCGTCGTCCAGTCCAGATCCATGCGTGTGTTTCGGGCGAAACATCTGCTCCGAGAGGGACGACGATCCATCCAAAGCAGTTCTGGCTTTTTCTTGGCCCTTTTGGCTTGGCTCAAGCTGGAGCGCCTCTTTTGTTTTCTTTTGCAGATAAGCTGGAGCGGCTCCTGCGTATGCGTACGCGCGCCATCGTCGTATTCTCCGGACGGAAGGGAACAGAACGCTCTCCCGGCCAATCACGCAAGCCCTCGAGGTCGGGCTCGTGTGGTACCTACCGTAGTGTGTGCCGGGGAGCGAGGCGAGGTGGTGTTGTGCGGGGAAAACAGGGTGGTGGTGGTCTACGAGGGCGTCCCACGATGCTGATCAAACAAAGTGATGATGAGTTCGTCGCATTGGACGGACCCGGGCTGGCACGCCGGCCTAGAGCGTTGCTTCCAAAGTTTGACGTGTCCACTCCAGACCAGTACGGCCGGGCGGGCCTCACCTCGGCGATTCCGTTGCAAAGGATGAAAACGGTGGCGAATCCTAAATGCCGCCCGCTAGCGCCGCTGAACGCTAGCGGCGCCTAAATGATTTCGTCCCGACGCGTTTCTGGGCCGGCGCAAGGCGCGACACTGTTCAGAGTATAGCGCCTGATCGCAAGGCGCCACACTCTGACTTAGAAATTTCCCGTGCCTCTGCTCGGCTGAGCTCTCTGGAACCTCTCTTACCATAACGCCTGATCATAAGGCGCTACCCTTCTGGTATATAAGAATCCCACGGGGTCGCCCTAACCAGCTGCATCTTCCCCCAAACCGGAGGAGCAGAACTGCAGGCGGCTGGTGCTTCCCCCGCCGAATCCTCTACGATCGTCCGTGGATCTTGCTCCTCTTAGCTACTAGAGGTAAGTTCTCTCGATTCCCTATGTTTTGACCCACTGATTCTTGCATTAGTGCTTCTTAGGTTAATGCTTGTACTTGTTAGGTTAATGCTATGATTTAAGTTGTCTTTTTGTTGTCATTATGTTAGGGATGCCTACAATTGTTCATGTTCATCATGTGGATAAAGAGGCCTTTTTGAAAGGCAATATGGAACCGGACCCGGATGAGGTAGCCTTGGTGTTCGAGCAAAGTCCTACCTACGCCGAGGTTTTGAAACAAGTTAGGATTGACTTGAATTTGATGAACCAAAATGAGTTTGTAGAGTTGGAGGGAAGACATAATGCGGGTCATGGAGTGCATCTTCGTTGGAAGTTTTTGCGTATCACCTCGGAACTTCATTGGGTTGCATACAAGGAAACCGTGGACGAATCGCTTGACAAGTCTCTTGAGTTATTTGCCACAGTAAAGTTTGATGCGCATGTGAACTTGGACTTCAACGGACATGCCTCCCCATTTCATGGTAGGAGTCCACCACTCAGCTCAACTGATGAGTACGGGGATGATGACAACGAGGACATTGAGGATGGGATTGACCTCCACGACAACAATGTTGGAGATTTGGACTTATATATTGAGCAAGAGACCATGGAGCATGACATCCCTTATTCTCGATGCTATGCATCGGACTCGGATGACGATGGGCCTGATGAAGATGTGGATGAGGAGGGGTTCACCGTCAAGGAGGCCGAAGCGTTCGAGAAGGTAGTGGGACGGGATCATCGAATTCCGTTGTTTTCTGACCTTACTCTCACGGATGAAGCGACGGTTGATGGCGGAAAGGGTATCGTGCTCGAAGCTAGGCCAACTTTTTACCGGGATATGAATCATTTGGACAATGGGATAACTCCCGGTTTGAGGTTCGCAACCTTGTTGGAATTTCAGATATGGATCAAGGAGTTCTCAGTCAAGTACCATCGTCCGTTTAAGGTGACTCACTCCGATAAAAAGAAGCGTTACACGGTGAGATGCTTAGAGAAAGGATGTCCGTGGGAGGTGCGAGCAAGACCTTTCAAGAAAGGTCCCGATTGGCACATAACTAGTTGTGTTGCAACACACATGTGTCGAGGCAAGAAGGTGGATGGCAAGGATGTGAAACCAGACCACCGTCAACTCACCTCCGAGTTCCTCGGTTATAAGGTTTCCAACTCCATCTCGACACTACCAACAATGAGTATTAAGAGTGTCATTGAAATTGTGGATAACGTATTTCACTACAAGATCAAGTACGGGAAGGCATGGAAGGCAAAGCAAGCTGCTTTCAGAATGTTGTATGGTGACTGGGAGGAAGCATACAACCGAATACCTAGGTTGTTGGGAGCCATGGCCGCGACTAACCCGGGGATGGTCCATGTGGTTGAGCCGTTTGGGCAAAAAACAAGGAGTGTGGACGGCAAGACTGTCCGAGTATTTGGCCGTGCATTTTGGGCATTCGAACAATGTGTCCGTGCTTTTGAACATTGTAGGCCGGTCATCGCAGTCGATGGCACCTTTTTGACCGGTCCATACAAGGGCACTCTATTGGTTGCAATAGGAAATGATGCGGGAAATCGTTTGGTTCCATTGGCTTTTGCTTTAGTTGAGGCGGAAAACAATGATAGTTGGGAGTGGTTCTTTCACTATTTGAGAACCAAGATAATTCCACCTCAAAGGGAAATTTGTGTCATCTCGGATCGCCATCAAGGAATTCTCAACGCGGTGCAGATCGAGATCCCCGGGCATGCTCGTTTACACCACCGATGGTGCATGAGGCATTTTTGCTCAAACTTCTATATGGCTTGTGGGAGCAAGGAGTTTTCCGATGATCTTCAAGATTGTTGTCTCGCCTTCTCTGATCATCGTTTCGCAAACTTGTACAACAGATTGCTCGCTAACAGAACTTTGAACGCCGGGGGGCAAGAGTTTCTCCATAGGCACATTGAACTTAGATCAAAGTGGGCAAGAGCTTACGATGAAGATGGCCGGATGTACGGTCAAATGACAAGCAACATGGCAGAATGCTTCAATAAGGTGCTCAAGGGGGTGCGTGCATTGCCCGTGACTGCAATAGTTGAATACACATTCACCAAGTTGAATGAATATTTTCTGAATTACTCACTCCAGACGGACCAACAGATTGCGGGAGACAACAAGCACAATCACAAGTACAAATTCCCACCAAAGGTTGATAATTTCGTGGAATTCGAGTCAAGGAAGGCGGACTCCCAAGTTGCAACACTATTTGATAATGAGGAGTTGATCTACCAAGTAAACGAACCGGGAGGAACCACGGCCGATGGTGTCCAACATGGTGGCCGGGCATTCAAGGTATCACTCAAGGATTGTGAGTGCACATGCGGGAGGCCACAATTGCTTCATCTTGCTTGCTCGCACTTGCTAACGGCGGATCGTACTAGACATGTGGATGTTAATCACCCGCGCACCGTGAGAGAGTCCGAGTTCTCTATCGAGACCACGAAAAACACATGGGCTCCTAGGTTTCACCCTTTCCTAGACCGATCACAATGGCCGGAGTATCATGGAGTTCAACTATGGCCCGATCCGGCTTGGAAGGTGAACAAAAAGGGAAGACGCAAAACAAAACGTCTAAGGGGCGACATGGATGGTTGGGGCAGTGGTGGGAGGGAATGTCGGAATGACCAATTCCAAGAGCCTCGTGTGCACTCTCGTTGTGGCAAGTGCAATGTGGAGGGGCACAACATAAGGAAATGCCCCCAAAGGAAGAAAGCCAAGGGAAATTTAGCAAGCACAAGCCAACAAGGTAGTAGCCAAGCAAGAAATAGCCAACAACAAGGAAATCTCCAACATGGTGGGCCTAGCCAACAAGGTGACAATAGCCAACAAGCTCCTACTCCTCGAAGAAGAGGTAGCCAACAAGCTCCAACGCAACAAAGTGTGAGGCAACATGCTCCTATGCAACAACCTCCTACGCAACAAGCTCCTACCCAACAAGCTCCTACGCAACACAGTCGTACGCAACAAGCTCCTACACGACGAGCTACAAGGCAACAGACAGTGAGCCAACAAGCTCCAAGGCAACAAAGAGGCCATGTTGGTTATAGAGGTCATGGTGGTGCTGTAGGCCGTGGCGGTGGTAGGACCGTGAGTATGATAGGATATCTAGCTGGGCCGTATCCGTATGTATCTCCATTTTATCCTTGCATTTATGTTGTTTCTATCCATTATTGTAATTTTTTATCGCATATTGTATTCATATTGGAGACTTACTAACTTTCAGTTTATAATGTTTCTAGGTATGGCAGCGTCTCAACCCAACAAAGCAACAACGAAGCTCGTCAATGACTCGGGCGAGGAGGGTGAGAGGCCGGGTTGGTTGGAGGTGGCTTTGAGGAAGGTGAGAGAACAAGATGCGGCGGAGGAGAGGAGGAAGAAGGAAGAAGAGGATGAAGCGGAACGGGCAAGGAAGCAAAAAAAATGCGTTTTGAGTATCGGGAGTATCAACGTCGTCAAGAGAAGAAGGACAAAGAAGCGGAGAAGCAACGTCACTATGTGCCTTTTATTTTGAACCTTCTTCACATTTCGACTTTGCTATGTAGTGGTGAACTTTGAAATTGTATGAACTTGTTGTTATTATGCACTTGCTGTGAACTCTGTGTATTTATAAGTTGTTGCGTGTTTTTAATATTTGATGAATTGTTGCACATTCCATCAGAAAGCTGGCACTTTTCTGTATTTTCGCCAGTTTGGATGCATAGCGCCTCATGGTAAGGCGCTATGCTTCTGTTATTTCCAGACCACAAACTAACAGAGAGCCCAGCGAGCGCCTCGTGGTGAGGCGCGACACGTTGACTTAGGATGTTTCCCCAGCTTCCCTCGCTGGGCTCCCTGTTAGTTGCTGGTCCAGGAAATAATAGAAGCATAGCGCCTTGACACTAGGCGCTACCCCGCCATAATTTGGCAAAATTTGAAAAATTTACAGAGCAAGGGAAGTATACAGCAATGAACAAAACATACATTTATAATGAAAACATACAACAATTCTACCTATTCATAGAACAACTTAATAATAACAACAACTTCTTCAAAAAAATTAGTTCGAAATAACGACAACAACTTCATGACCACATCATCTAGCAAAGTACCATAATGCTACAATTAGCCACACAATTCTAACTCTCCACACAACTACTCATCACATATTTTCTTCATCCTTTCGATCTTGTCCTTGTTAGCATTATTTGCCTTCCATACATCAAACAACTGGTACTCTAGCTTTTTCTTCTCGTCCTTAAGGTCCATATTTTCTTTCTCCCACTGCTGCTCCTTCTCTTTCATGACACCATCTTGTCTTCTCTGCACCAATTTCAGCTCAAGAACCTGTTTCTGCAAGAGTTCAATTGTTATCGCCATCTGTTGCTTCATATGATCATGTCCTTCCTCTTTCTCTATGACCTCCATTCTTGTGTCATTGATGAATTTGTTCACTTCGTCTACCATATAGTTGTACTTCTTCTCAATCTTGTTCTTCTCATCTGCCACCTCCTTTAGTAGCTTTGCATTCGCAAGCGTCCCATCAATTCTAGCACCGTTGCTGTCATGATACATCTCCCACAATCTTTGTAGGGCATTCTTCGCAGCTTCTGGCCATTCGGCATCTACCCAAGACACAAAACCACAGTTCTTTGCCTCCTAGAAATGACATACCACAAAATTAGCGATTTTACAAAACCATTTTCAATAGAAACATATGTTATGACGCTCCTTCTACTTACATCTTCGACAGAACACATGTAGAAACGCCGGTCAGTGTCGAAGCTTTTGAATGCAACACACTTCCGAGGGGCGAGCTTGTGGACGCGGCAAAACGAAGGAGCATCCGGCGCTATTCCGAAGAAAGTGGGGTCCTCGCAAGTATCAGGGGCACAATCACGGTCGGGCAACTCCTAATAGGTACAAGATATCAAGATTACAAGACCTAAATGGATGAATTGCATTCAAACCTAACCCTAAAAAAGAGTAGTGAAATTAAATCCTACAAAAAGACTTACCGAGAGGAGGGACTCGCCCTCGCTGGAACCAGACAAGGCATGCCAGTTAGCCATCGTCACGGTGGAGGATTCGAAGGGGGGAAACGGTGGAGGATTAGAGAGGGGGAGAGAGAGCCATCGCCGCCGCCGCCATGGTCCTCTGTCCTCTCCTCTGGAAAACGAGTGAGTGCTAGGGTTGGGGACGGCCGCGTCGCGGCTGATACATACCAGAAGGGTAGCGCCTTGTGATCAGGCGCTACCTTACCGCACCATAGCGCCTGATCATGAGGCGCTATCCCCCCAGACAGGGCCCCACCGTGGCCCGACTCGCCACGCTGGCAACAAGTGTAGCGCCTGATCACGAGGCGCTACCCTGTGTAGTGTGGCGCCTGATCGTGGGGCGCTACTCAAAAGGGTCAGATCCGTGAAATAGTTTCGACCGAGGTTCATTTTGTGCTAAAGTTTGAGCTAGAGGTCTACAGTGTCAAATTTGCCGACATATGATAGAAAGGGCTGGGGTTCTGGCAGTGGTATAGGGCTTGGCTAAAGTCATCTTGGCTCATGTCCTGCAATGGATACCACTGAGACAATTGCATCACTATAATGGTTACCATGTACATGTATTGCACAAGAATGAAGCTCATAAATAAGTCGTAGCACATTATCTACCACATGCCTACGATTTTCACTACATGATGTCATGTATAAAGGGAATGATGGTAAAAATATGAGAGCTACAATGTGTAGAACCAAACCATGCACCAACAATCGCCATGATAAACGGACTACACACAATGAAAATCATAAATTTGTCATAACACATTATCTGCCACACAGTAACAATATTATCTACCATAGTTTCAAAATTTAGCACAACATTATGAAAAGCATTGATACGTCCCAAACGTATCTATAATTTTTGATGTTCCATGCTTGTTTTATAACAATACCACATGTGTTTATTATAGTTTTATATCATTTTTATACATTTTCTGGGACTAACGTATTAACAAGATGCCACAGTGCCAGTTCCTGTTTTCTGCTGTTTTTGTATTCCAGAAAAGCTAGTCTGGAAATATTCTCGGAATTGGACGAAAATTTACGGAGGTCCCTATTTCACCGAGACACACACGAGTCCAAAGGGGAGACGGAGGAGCGCCACGAGGCCTCCACACAACCCTAGGGCGCGGCCAGGGGTGGACCCGCGCCGAGGGGTTGTGTGGGCACCTCGGGTGCCTCCAGCCGCAGCCCTTTTGCCTACTTATTCCCCCCGACTGGAAAACCCTAAAAAGAAGAGTCATATTCCACGAAAAGTTCCAGAGCTCCGCCGCTGACGAGGGGTAGACTCATCAAGACCCATGGTTAAGGTCCCTAGGTTATGAATATGAGGGAGAGAACGTGGTAGAGCTGGAAGTATCGTCGGCTGACAAGCAGGGCAAAGATTTTACCCAGGTTCAGGGCCCTCGTGTGGAGGTAACACCCCTACGTCCTGCCTGTCTGTTATTGATTTGCGAATATGACGGTTACAAGGATCCCGGCGAGATGTCGATCTCGCTAGGGTTTGTGGCTCTGGTGGTTCGTTGTCTGGTTCGATGGCCCTCCCAGTCCTTAAATAATAGGCTGGGTCCCGGGTGTTCGTAACCGACTCGATTTACAAGTAAGGAAACTCTAAACCGACTATTGCTTCGCCAAACTTGGAGGATACTTCATCTTCGTGGGCCTCCCTTCATGGGCTTCATGTAGGCTCTGATAGTTGGGCCTAGTCGATACGTGCACCAGGTACCCTCATGGTAGGGTACCCGATAGGCATACCCATGTCAGTAGCCCCCGAGTACTTGTCTGATTCGAAGAGTCGGGCATGGACTCATACATCATGCACGTTATATATATTTTTTACATCTGCATTTAGAATTCTTATGAAATAGCACATGTTAGCAATGCCGAGTGTTTTCATCGACTATGAGTTTTTGCTTATGATAATCAAGGGATATTAGCTTAGCAGGCCCGGCACACACGACGGATCGGGGCCGGTTAACTACCATTTGTGGCAAAACCATACTAGCTTTCAATCAAACTCGAGTCCCCGGACCCGAATCTGGAACAAACTGGACAGACTCGAAACGGCCGTTGAGGTCTTACTGAATCGAACTGCAGTATAATTTTGAATCTACCCAACGCGTCCGTCGGGGATTTTCATCATGTCTGCTGACACGGAACATTTAAGGATAACGCTGCTGGAGCGGTCCTTAGCCCAGCTTTACTGATCGGCGGGTCTTACCTTTGCACTTATGCATGCAGCATCCAAGGATCGTCGGATCAACTCGGGAATATTTTGAGTGTGATTTTGCTTATGATCTTTAGTCGAATGTTTCATCGACTGACACTTTTGCCATTATTCTATCGGGTGCGCGACAGCGCTCCCGATGGGAGTAGCCCCCGAGATTGTGCTTTATTGCTTGCAATGGAGGATAATCTCAAATTCTTTTACCCTGCACATTTTAGTCAAATAAATTTTTTTATACGCTCCCGATGGGAGTATGATGCTGCAGTCGAAAGAATTTCGACTGGCCTCTATGACTTTTGCTAAAAAAAAAAAAAAAACCAACCGAAACTTATGCGAGAGACCACCCGAAGATATCATCGAGTGACGTTTATGCCAGTTGTGAAAGAGAGAACAACGTCAGCAATGACGCATTTTGCGACTGCTATCTCTGACAAGCGATGGCGTGCCTGGAGAGGCTTTGATAAGACGTGACCCTGTTCTGTGGGCCCGTTTTTGCAGAGCTGACCAGGGATGACGCCGCGTGGACTTGATTTGACCGTTCGGGCACGATTTTCATGGGGCGTGATGATGGCCTCCTTGATTCTCGTGCGTAGTGGGCGGAGTGGCCGGCGACGGTTGCTCTCCGTGGCCGCCACGTGTATGGCCAGATTTCGCGCGGAGCGTATGGATTTGTTTTAACGGCTACGATCGTTTTTGCGCTCTGTGGTAAATAGGGGGGACGGCGCTGGCAAAGTTTTTTACCTGCCATTTGCCCCCTGCGCCGCCCCTCGTCTCCTTCCTCGCGCTGCCCCTCCATTGCTCTGCGCCCAAGTTCTTTGCCCCACACCTCCTCCACTTTAGCAATGGCGAAAGGTGGAGGTGCGAAGCGTGGTGCTGCTGCCGCCGCCGCGACCGATGCGACCAAGGGCAAGAAGGCCGCGGCGGGTACATCTGCATCCGCCGCGCTGAAGAAGGGCAGCGGGGATTGGGCGAAGTCCACCGTCAAGGACGCCCATCTGCTCAAGCTCCGCGAGCAGGGATATCTGCCTCCCGCGGAGCAACTCGCCGTCCGCGCTCCCTCGCCTAAGGAGGTATGCCCCGAACCACGCGCCAACGAGCGCGTTTGCTTTGCGGAGTTTGTATCCAGGGGCTTCTCGCTTCCCCTCCACGACTTTGTTCGTGGCCTCCTTTATGCCTACGGGGTGCAGATCCACGATCTCACCCCGAACGGTATTATGCATATTGCGTGTTTTATCACGCTATGCGAGTGCTTTCTTGGCGTCGCACCCAGATGGGCGCTATGGAAGACCATATTCATGGTGCGACCCAACAGAGGAGGTGGTCGCACCTACCCCGTGGGCCGCTGCGGCATCCAGGTGCGCAGCGACACCCGCTATTTCCGCCTGAAGACCGTCGACTCCGCGCAAGGCTGGAGGAAAGGGTGGTTTTATGCGAGTGTCGAGCAAGAAGGAGTCGCCACCTTCTCGACTGCAGCTTACGTCAGGACCAAGGCGTGGGATCACCAGCTCTCAGCCGAAGAAATGGAGGAAGCACACCCTTTGCTGACTCGAATCGACGGACTGCTGGACAAGGTCACAGGCATTCATTTAATCGTCACCTTTGTGAAGATGGTGAGACTGAAGAAACACAGGCACAGGTGGTGGACCCGAAAGGGGATCAGTCACCCATCCCTTCTGCCACCACTTCACATGTGGAGGATGTCGAGGAAGAAGCAGCAGAAGAAGTCCAGTCTGAAGACAAGGCTCCTTCTGACCAAGAAGTCGATACCGCGCAACCGAAGCGGCGTCGACTGGCCAAGAAGGCGCCTTCTGCTGCCAGCTCACCCGCGAAGGAGCAAGGCTTGGAGGATGACGAGGAATCAGATTCACCACCTGTTTTCCAAGCCGCTCCTTTGCGTGCGTGCTCAACAAGCTCGACTCTTCCGCTTCAGTCGAGTGGTACCCCAGCCTTTGGAGGACCAATTTTTGGCGACTCCGAAGACGAGGAAGATGAGGAGCACAGGTATGTGTGTTTTTGAGTATGAGATGAAAATCTTTGTGCTGACATATTTTTGTGCTGACTATCCTTTCGTTTTGTTGTGTTGCTCACAGTGCTGAAAACAATCAGCCTGGGACTCCTCCAATCGAGAATGTTCCAGCCGTGGAGCACTCGAAGTCTGCACCGACTGGAAACGAGGCTGCCCAGCCCATGGCCACTGACGCTGTCGTTGAAACAGCCAAGGCGGCAACTCCAGATGTCGGGACATCAGTCGCGGCTCCTGAGCCGTGGATGAACCACGTGAGTAACTTTTTGCTTGACCCGTTTAGTTGTATGTCTGTGAGAATTTTTAGATTTTTGCTGAATCCGTGTGCTCGCAGCCCTTCTACCACACCTTGGCAGATTCTGCCAAGACTTATGTCCAGGTGGAGCAGGAGAGGGACACCATGCGCGCCGAGCTCGAGCGGCTCAGTCGTGAGTTCTCCTTTTTGCTTTTGTTTTGCCCAACTTCTTTTCGCAATGCCTGATTTTGTCGAGTATTGAATGCACGTAATTTTTGCTGGGCCAGGCGAGAAGAAGGAGCTGGAAGACGCACTCGCCGCGCAGCACGAAGAATCGAAGAAAGAGCTGGCTGCCGCCACCAACTCAGCTGCTGCACGCGAGCGAGAATATGCTGACCAGCTCGCGGCACTCACGCAGGCCATGGGAGGTGAGTAATCTTTTTCTCCTTTTGATATGACGATATAACTTGTCGAGTGTCGTATTTATGCCTGTTTTGAATTGTGCAGAAGATGTTGGCGCACCGGCCTCTGCAGACGTGGCGAGTGACGATCTTTCGCTGGAACAGGCTGTGGGCGGATTAGGCGCTCTATGCAACCAGGCGAAAGAAGCACTCGCCAAGTCAACGAGCACACTTGGTGCTGTATACCAAGTGGTGTTCCCTACTGGCGTGGTGCCGTCGACGGTGGATGACTTCGCCAACGTGTTTGGCCCCGGGACGTCCACCATGGCGGGTTTTGCTCGCGCCAACACGGTACGCGGATCCGAGTCCACCATCAAGCTTCTTATGGGACATGGGATAGATTGCGACTATGAGGCAGCACTGTCTGCGTTCCCTCAGAAGCCAGACGGGAAGCCCATTTCGCTGAAGGGGGTGAGCGGAGCAGCCGCGCGACTGGCTGAAGTTTTCATGAACACCATGGAGCGCCGGGCACTCGAGACTGCCAATCGTCTGCTTAGGAAATCGAAATCTTAGGCTTAGGGTAGCTGTACCCTTTTGCTTTTTTATGCCTTGTATTGATACCTTCTGAACTGCGCGAGTCTGCGCTTTGTTTTTGCTACCTTGTTTATGCAAACTGTCTTTTGCCAATGTCTTTCATTTGGAGAGTTGTATGCTTATGACGCGAGTCTTACAAACTTTGTGTTTGTGATTATGCTCTTTGAACAGTTACGAGAACCTGCTACCACGACTAGTTCCTCGCAGGCTCCAACCACCACCCGATCCCAGGGTCAGGTGGCAAATGATGCCAAGGTGATGGAGTATATGAAGGCTAAATATGTGAGAATGGAGCAAGATCTGAAGGACGCCCAGGCTGAGCTGAGTCGATTGAGGGCCAGACCCGCGTTGGCCACCCAACGCGAGGATTATGTTCTCGGGGAGATGGAGCTTGTGAACAGGCAACTCGAGTGTAAGTTCGAATCTTGCTTTGTTTTACAAGCTTTTTGTGTAGCTTTTGTCCTTTTGATCTAACTGGTGCGCCCGTATTTGTAGGCTTTGTCGACAACTTCCAGGCTGAACAGATTCGCGTGGAAGGACGCCTGGATAGCGTGGTTGACGACCCTACAACTGGGCGGCAACACTTTTGGCTTGATAGGTATCATGCCCGCATACTTGCCACCCTGAAGGATCGCGTCTGGCGAAGTGCTGAGCTGCTGGAGTTATGCCGGGCATCGTTTATTCGTCTGAACGAGACTCTTTTTCTTCGGGGCCACAACCACAAGGGATTCGTGCTGTGTTGAACATCTTCCGCCAAACAAATCCCATTCGAGAGTTGCTGTCTCAAAGACTTGTAATTGGAGCCAACGCTGCAATGGCGTATATGCGTAGTCGAAAACCAAGGTTGGTGCTGCGGACACCTGCAGCCGGAGAGGTTCTCGAGCAAAAAGACTTGGATGACACGATCCAAGCTGCGGAGACACTGATCGAGTGCACTCGCGAACAGCTTTGCGGCCCGAGCTGCCCGTAAAAGACGAGCCTGAGGATTAGAATGGTTTACGAGTGCAATTTTTGTATAGGGGGCAGCCCCCGAGTGTAATTTTTGACTCTTTGTATATTGTATAGTTTGTATACTTTGATTTTTTGCTGAGCCCCCGAGTCAATCGAGCGGGGTTTGTGAAATATGTGTTGGTTATGAACCGATGACTGTGCAGCCCCCGAGTATTCGAGTGCGGCTGCAAAGTTTTTATGTTCTTTGTTCGGATCCTTGTTACGCAGCCCCCGAGGGTCTCGGGTGCGGTTAAGGTATGAATTATGCAGGTGGTAGCCACAAAGGAGTCGAAGGAACATTGATTTTATTCCTCTTTTGAATGTTAGGCTGCAGGCCGCCTCATTAAAAACCTTCCAGTCCCCTTAGGTACCCTGGTAAGGAAAAGAGCGCGTCTGAAACCTGCAGCCATCCGACATATAGCCTATTACATTGTATGACTGTGAGCACTTTATGCGTAGAAACGGCGCAGATGCGCAACGTTCCACGGATTGTGAGAGGGTTCGCCTGTCTTCGCGTGCTTCAGTCGATATGCGCCTCCACCAAGGACCTCCGTGATGATGAAGGGACCCTCCCATGGGGAAGCGAGCTTGTGCACCTTCTTTTGCTTCAGTCGAAGAACCAGGTCGCCAACGACGAAGGACCTGGTGCGCAGTCGACGGCTGTGGTAGTTGCGAAGGTCCTGCTGGTAAACAGCTGTGCGGGCTTAGGCCATGTCGCGCGCCTCATCAAGCAAGTCGACTGTGTCTTCGAGTGCCTCTTCTGCGTCTTCTTCATTGTATGCTTCAACTCGTGGTGCGTTGAACCTTACGTCTGATGGCAGAATTGCCTCTGCACCGTAGACCAGGAAGAATGGGGTGAACTGCGTAGAAGTGTTGGGAGTTGTGCGTAGGCTCCATAGCACAGACGGTAGTTCTTCGACCCAAGCACCTGCAGCTCTTTTGAGTGGCACCAGGAGGCGCTTCTTGATCCCACTCGTCACAAGCCCATTGGCCTTTTCGACTTGGCCATTGGATTGCGGATGCGCCACGGATGCGTAGTTGAGCGTAATGTCCTGCTCTTTGCAAAAGGTTTTGAACTCCTCAGCCGTGAAGTTTGTGCCGTTATCAGTGATGATACTGTTTGGGACACCGAAGCGATAGATGATGCTCTTTATGAAGTTGACTGCCGTAGTAGCAGTCGAATTTGTGATGGGGACCGCCTCGATCCACTTTGTTAACTTGAGCGATAGATGATGCTCTTTATGAAGTTGACTGCCGTAGTAGCAGTCGAATTTGTGATGGGGACCGCCTCGATCCACTTTGTGAACTTGTCGACTGCCACCAGTAGGTGAGTATGCCCGCCATGCGATGATTTTTTGAGTGGCCCAACCATATCGAGCCCCCATTGGGCGAAAGGCCAGGCCAGCGGTATAGTCTTCAACGCCGATGCGGGTGCGTGCGGCCTTGTTGCGAATTTCTGGCAGCCGACGCACCTTTTGACTATGTCCTCCGCGTCTTTGAGTGCTGTAGGCCAGTAAAACCCTGCGCGAAAGGCTTTGGCTACGAGTGATCGACTGCTGGCGTGATGCCCACAGGTACCTGCATGAATGTCTCGAAGTATGGCTTGGCCATCTTCGATGCGATGCATCTTTGGAACATACCTGATATGCTGCGCTTGTATAACTCGCCGTTGATAACGGTGTATGCTTTTGATCTTCGAGTCACGCGTCGGGACTCGGTTATGTCATCTGGTAGCTCGCTACGGAGTATGTAAGCCAGAAAAGGTTGAGTCCAGGTTGGCTCAATGAGAAATACCTCGACAGGGGGGTCCTCTGTGCTAGGCATTTTGCTTTTGGGTGGCGTAGTCGACGGAGGAGGCTCTCGTTTCTCCTTGATAGATCTGTGTTCAATACGCTCGAGGAAGACACCAGGTGGAATTTGTGCGCCAGTTGAGCCAAGATTGGCTAGCATGTCTGCTTCTTCGTTGCTTTCCCTTCCTATGTGCCTCAACTCGCAGCCCTCGAAGCTGCCCTCTAGTGTGTTGTACAGATCGCGATAAGCGATCATGTTGTCCGCGATTGCGTCGCAGGCCTTCATTGTTTGCTGCACCACGAGGTTGGAGTCGCCGTAGATCATCAATCGAGTGCACCCAGTGCTTTGCCATCCGCATGCCATGGATCAGAGCCTCGTATTCAGCCTCGTTATTGGAGGGTAGCTTGAATCCCATCTGCAAAACATAACGTAGCTTGTCCCCTTTTGGTGATATGAGGACGACGCCTGCGCCTGCGCCTTCATGTTTCTTGGACCCATCGAAGTACATGGTCCAGGAATTGGCACGTCTGGTGCTCCAGGTAATTGGGCTTCTATCCACTCGGTTGTGAAGTCGGGTAGGACTTGTGCTTTGATAGCCTTCGGGTGCTCGTACTTGATATCTCTTGGAGCCAGCTCGATGAGCCATTTTGCCACTCGACCCGTTGCATTGGGGTTTGTGAGTATATCACCGATTGCTGAGTTGCTTACCACGGTAATCGGATGCTCGGTGAAGTAGTGTGTCAGCTTCCTTGAGGACATGAATACAGCGTATGCCAGCTTTTGATAGTGCGGGTACCGCTGTTTTGATATGGAGAGAACCTCGCTCAGGTAGTAGACTGGACGTTGTATGCTTTGGATGTGCCCCTCCTCCACGCGTTCGACTACCAGTACGGTGCTCACCACCCTGTTTGTAGCCGAGACATACAGGTAGAGTGGTTCCCGTTCCTTAGGTGCGACGAGGATTGGAGGGCTTGTGAGGATCCGCTTGAGATCTGTGAAGGCTGCTTCAGCTTCTGGCGTCCACTCGAACTTGTCCGCCTTCTTCATCAGTCGATAGAATGGTAGAGCCTTTTCACCCAGTTTGCTGATGAATCGACTGAGCGCGCTACTCGTCCTGCTAGTTTCTGCACATCATGAAGCTTTGAAGGCCTTTGCATGGTGAGGATGGCCTGTATTTTCTCCGGGTCTGCTTCGATTCCACGAGCAGAGACTAGGTACCCTAAGAGCTGCCCGGCTGGAACGCCGAACGTACACTTCTTAGGATTGAGCTTGATATGGAAGCGTTTGAGGTTTGCGAACGTCTCCCTCAAATCGTCGAGTAGTGTGCGTTCTTCCCTTGTGGTAATGACAATGTCATCAACGTAGACCTGGACGTTGCGTCCAATTTGCTTTTTGAGGCAGTCCTGCATCATGCGCTGGTATGTTGCACCCGCGTTTTTTAGCCCAAGGGCATAGTTGTGTAGCAGTAGACCCCGAGTGGGGTTATGAACGCCGTTTTTTCTTCGTCTTCTTGCTTCATCCTTATCTGGTGATAACCTGAGTAAGCATCCAGAAAGGAGAGTCGTGCGCATCCGGCGGTGGAGTCACGATCTGATCGATCCGGGGTAGCGGGAAGTGATCCTTTGGACAGCACTTGTTCAGCGCTGTGAAATCCACGCACATCCGAAGGATGTCTGTATGCTTCTTTTCTACGAGTACAGGGTTGGCCACCCATTGTGATTTCTTGATTTCCCTAATGAATCCTGCTGCGAGTAACCGGTCGACTTCAGATTCGACTGCGGTTCGCTTTGGGCCGGAGATTCGACGCATCGTTTGCTTGACTGGCTTTGCATCTGGAAACAATTGGAGAGAGTGCTCGGCGAATTCCCTGGGAATACCTGGCATGTCGGCTGGACACCACGCAAATATTTCCCAGTTCTCACGGAGGAATTCGACGAGCGCGCCTTCCTATGCGATAGGCAGGCTCGAAGATATGTTGACTGTCTTGGACGGATCGGTCGGGTGCACCTGATGCGACCTTGTGTCATTTGTAGCATTGAAGGATCTGTCGACTGCCAACTTCTTATGCTCTGGAAGGAGTGTGCGGTCGTTGGTAATCGCTAAGTCGGCGAGTGATTCCTCCACCCCGAACATCTCGGAGATTTTGCTGAACTCGCGGTCGCAAGCATCGGACCTTTGAAAGTTTCCACGGACAGTGATGACTCCCTTTGGTCCTGGCATCTTCAGCGTGAGGTACGCATAGTGTGGCACCGCCATGAATCGAGCAAACGTCGGGCGACCAAGAATAGCATGGTATTGTGATTTCCAGTCGACGACCTCGAACTCAATCGACTCTGTCCTGAAGTGGCTTACGTCCCCGAACGTAACGTCGAGTTGTACGGTGCCTTCTGGGCTAATTGCTTTGCCAGGAACGATACCGTGGAAGGTATTTGAAGATTTTGGGAGGTTTTCGACTGACCTGTTCATTTTGCGGAGCGTGTCCGCGAAGATGATGTTTATGCCGCTGCCTCCATCCATGAAGACCTTGGTCATGGCGTAGCCTCCTATTTGCGCGTCGAGTACCAGAGCCGCATGCCCTGGTCGAACTACAGCTGGGGGATGATCCTCTCGACTGAAGCTTATGATGGTTTCCGATCCCTTCAGAAATTCGGGCACGGCTGGAGGTGCCATGACAGCCAAGTTCACCTGTCGAGTGATTAGTTTTGCTGCCTGTTAGAGGGGCGACCCTTTTGTATCATGTACATCTGCCCGTGGGGCTGTGGATATTGATCATCTTCCGCCCGTAGCACAGGTTGTATGGCACCTGCGAGATTTGCGCCTGGAGCAGGCTGTGGTGCGGGTTGCGGTGGCGGCTGTGGCGCCATGAGAGCGGGCACAGCGTTCGGCTGTGGTACGGGTGCAGGCATGGGCTGAGCAGGTGCTGGGCCATTCCTCTTGAGTCGTATCATAGTCAGTCGCCATTTGGTCGAATTCCCTGCAGTTCCTTAGGGTGTGATTGGAGCGTAGTTTTCCGTCGTCCCCCTTGAAGAGGTGGAATCTGCACCAGTCGTCCATCTTTTCCTCGAATGACCGCTCGGGTTTTGCGTCGCTACGTTTGCGCCATTCTTGCCTTTTGTAGCTATCGCTCCGCTGCTCGCGATCTCGACTGTCCGTCGATCATCCGAGCGTCGATTGCTTCTATCTTGGTCCTCCTTTGGCTGTGTGTATCCAGCCGCCATGAACTCGGGTCTGTTATCGTCGTAAGGACGTCTGGACGTTTACGCCTGCGATCTTCTCTGTATGAATCTCTGCGGCTTCGACTGCCGCTTTCGTAGTTGTCGCGTGTTGGGGAAGCACGGGATCTGCGTACAGAATCCTCTCCATCTGCCCACTCAGTCGCAACTTTGATGAGGTCAGCCAGGGAGGTTGGCTTTTCACGACCAAGTGCCTCTTTGAAGTCCTTCCTGGCGAGAATGGCTGTCTTTTGCCAACCGAATTGCGTATTTCGGTCCACCGCCGTATGTATGATCTCAGCGACTCGTCTGATCGTTGAGTACATGTCCTTAATTCCTCGAATGTCTTCGGGCGCTCACACAGAGGCTCGAAGTTTTTGATGAAGTCTCTGCGGAAATCATCCCACGAGTCATATGATGATGGAGGGAGTGATTTGAGCCAGTCGCGGGCAGTTCCTTCGAGCATAAGTCGTATGTACTGCATCGCCGTGGTGTTCGTGCCCGCTGGCATGCCACGGCGAGTCTGTAATCTTCTAGCCACCCAGAAGGTTCTTGGCGACCGTTGTACTTGGGTTGCTCGCCTGTCAACTTGAACCGTTTGGGCATCCGCGTCTCACGGATGCGTCGAGTGAAGCACAATGCTCCGCATGGCTCTGGTTCGCGATCAGAGTATGAATCGCTGCTATAGGATCTTCGAGATCTGCTCTGCTGGACCTGTGCCGGCGCGTGCTTCTCCTTCCTTCATCCGAGTGGTGGCTGCGACCACTGCGATGATGTGCTGCGTGTCGTGAGTCGACTATGTCGCGATCGCGATCCCTTGCTGGAGTTTTGTCTTCTGGCTGCATAGCCTGTGCCGCTAGAGCTAGCGATTTGAGTTGTTGGCGATGCAGGGCTGCGTTAGGGTCATTCGCCGGAGGTTGTATTGCCTTGAGGTAAGCACCTACGGAGAATAATGCACCCGCAGCAGTTTTGGGTACTGGGATTCCGTTAGCGTCCTCTGTCATGAACGACAGGTTACGGGTGATTGCTACCCTTTCATGTTCTGGAAGGCTTGCCAACCGCGACCTAGGTCGAGGGGTTGGTTGCTGTGTGGACCCGAGGGATTGCTCCCTTCGTCGGGCACTCGAGAGGCTGGCTTGCCTTTTGCGCTCCTCGAGCGTCGCTCGGTAGTTTTGCAGTCGAATTGACTCCTGCCAGTTGAAGTACTGGAAGGTCAACATCTCCTCTGGGGTGGAGTTTGGCGGCATCATAGTGCACTCCTTTATGACTTTATCTGCTTTTGCTGCCATCTCCTCCGTGATTGTCAAGGTTGTGACCCCATCTGGCATGGTTACCGTGCATGGGAATTGTGCAGGCCTGCGAGCGGCAGCGTCTGCGGATGATTCTGCGGTGAAGGCCACGTAGACCTGATGGGGCGTGACCCGAGGACAGGTGTATGTGCTGTCGATTCCAGTCATGGACTCGACATCGCCATCGAGGCTCATGTCAGAGCCAGTGTGTTCATCGAGTAGATCTTCGAGGCGAATCTCGTTGTCGATGTGCTCATCACCTATGCTCATCTCGGTGTTGGTGTTGGTGAAGATCTCCGAGTCGACGTTGTTGTCGTTATGAATCGCGGGCTCGTAGAAGTCATCGAGGGAGATCCCGCAGTCGAAACTCTCGTCGAGTGGTAGGTTGAAGTCGATGTTGCTTGTGTTGTATGCTGATTCTGCTTCCTCGCCTTGGAGTTCCGTCATCATGAACCTATCGAGCTCGCCGGTCGACATGGTTGTTGCGGGCGAGCAGGCTTCAGGATTCGACGATGGGGCGAGCGCAGTCGACGGAGCCTCGAGTGCACCCAGCGCCAGTTGTTGCGATCTGCTGAGTCCTGCGTGCCAAGATTGTTTACGAAAAAATTGAATGCTCCAACAGTCAAACTCAAACCTGAATCAAGGCCGGAAAACGCCTCCTGAAGCTCTGGCGAGTGCGGATTGAAATTCATTGGAAGAGCAGATGCGCTTTTTGCGGGTGAAGCGGGCAGGCCGCCGCTTTTCGAGTGGATCGGCGAGTCGCCGTGTGTCGTCTGGATCGGCGAGTTGCTGTTTGCAGACATGGCCGGCGAGTTGCCGTTTGCAGATGAGATCGGCGTGTTGCCGTTTGCTGGTGTGATCGGCGATTTGCCGTTTGCTGTTGGGACCGGCGAAACTTCGAGTCCAGCGCTATTCTTTCCCACAGACGGCGCCACTTGACGAGGGGTAGACTCATCAAGACCCATGGTTAAGGTCCCTAGGTTATGAATATGAGGGAGAGAACGTGGTAGAGCTGGAAGTATCGTCGGCTGACAAGCAGGGCAAAGATTTTACCCAGGTTCAGGGCCCTCGTGTGGAGGTAACACCCCTACGTCCTGCCTGTCTGTTATTGATTTGCGAATATGACGGTTACAAGGATCCCGGTGAGATGTCGATCTCGCTAGGGTTTGTGGCTCTGGTGGTTCGTTGTCTGGTTCGATGGCCCTCCCAGTCCTTAAATAATAGGCTGGGTCCCGGGTGTTCGTAACCGACTCGATTTACAAGTAAGGAAACTCTAAACCGACTATTGCTTCGCCAAACTTGGAGGATACTTCATCTTCGTGGGCCTCCCTTCATGGGCTTCATGTAGGCTCTGATAGTTGGGCCTAGTCGATACGTGCACCAGGTACCCTCATGGTAGGGTACCCGATAGGCATACCCATGTCAGCTGCCATTGAAACCAAGTTTCGGGGGGTCAGAAGGTCCTGTTCCGGCACCCTGCCGGGACGGGGATTGACCCCCGGAGCCTTCTCCATCGACGCCACCACCTCCATCATGCTCCGTGAGTAGTTCCCCCATGGACTACGGGTTCTTGGCTGTAGCTAGTTGGTACTCTCTCTCCCATGTTGTTCAATACAATAGTCTCATGAGCTGACGTACATGATTGAGATTCATATGATGTAATCGGTGTTGTGTTTGTTGGGATCCGATAAATTGTGAAATTATGATCAGTGGTTATTTAAGATCTTGCATGCTCTCCGGTACTTGTGGTTACCTTGATCAAGTAGTTGCCTGTATCTCCAAGAGGGAGTATTTATGCTAGATAGTGGGTTCAGTCTCCAGTAATCTGGGCGAGTGACAGCAACGTCTAAGGTTGTGGATGTGCTGTTGCCACTAGGGATAAAATAACAATACTATGTCTACGGTCATATGTACTTGTTTACTTTACGCACATTGCTTAATTCGATTATCCGTTGCTTGCAACTTAATACTAACGGGGAACACGGAAGTCAACCTGTAGGTGGATTATTAGTCATAGATGCGGTTGGATAAACGGTCTATGTATTTTGTCGTAACGCCCGATTAAATACTAAAGTAAATTTTATCTTATCATAATATGCATTGTCATGCCCTCACAATTTTATCAATTGACCAACTGTAATTTGTTCACCCAACACATGTTATTCGTTTGGAGAGTTACCACTAGTGTAGATAGCTGGGAACCCCCGGTTCATCTGTTATCATCATTGCTTTCCGGTCCACATACACGCCATCAACTATTTCCTGTGCCATTGCCTCTGTGTTACTGCTACTATTGCTCTCATATTACTGCTGCTTTCACATCACCCCTGTTACTAGTGTTTTTCCAGGTGCAGCTGAACTGACAATTCAGCTGTTAAGCCTTATAAGTATTCTTTGTCTCCCCTTGTGTCGAATCAATAAATTTGGGTTTTACTTCACTCGAAGACTGTTACGATCCCCTATACTTGTGGGTCATCAAGCATCACTGTCGTGGTATGAAACAACAGATGCCTAGGGGTAGGCTTATCTTTGGGGCCGATGGACGCTAGAGGATTCGGGGAGGGATAGCGCGCTAATGAGCGCACAAAGAAGAATAGATCAACACGGGGATTTACCCTGCTTCGGGGCTCGTGAGAGATAAAACCCCTACTGCAGCATCTAGTCTATTGGTGTATTTTCTCTCTCTGTATAAGATCTGTACAAATGCTCCTTGAGCTGTATGTCTAAGCCTGTATTAGGCTGTACTGAGTATGCCTCTCATCACTGCTAATTATGTTGCTAAACTACTAGAGAGGAGAGCTCCTCGTGAGCTAGGGGAGAAATGAGCCCGTGGGGGTGAGTGAGCCCGCGCAGGGGCGTGTCCTGCGAGCGTTCCCCCTGGTGCTCCTTATATAGAGGGAGCCCAGGGGACAAGATACACTGTACAGGCACTGCTGCTGAGATGACTACTGGGGTCTAATCAATACTATGCATGCGTCACGGAGGCGTACTGTCGTCACATCATAGGCACTGCAGCCATGCTGCCTGTGTCATCATCTTTGTCTTGTTCCTGCTTGGTCAACTGGTAACTGTACCAGGTACGAGCTGGGGGCGTCCCAGTACCTGGTTGTGCCGGATGCCGGGAGCCGGATGCCGGATGCTGGACATGGTCTCGGTCGAAGTAGCGGTAGCAGCCGGGTAGGTCGGATGAACAGTGCCAGGGATGAATAGTGTCGGGGGTGTTTCGGATGAACAGTATCGGGGTATGTCGGATGAACAGTGCGGGGCACCTCGGATGAACAGTCCCGGGTATCTCGGATGTGTCGGGGGTATCTCGGATGAACAGTGCCGGGTATCTCGGATGAACAGTCCGGGTGTCTCGGATGAACAGTGGGGTATCTCGGATGAACAGTGCCGGGTATCTCGGATGAACAGTGCCGGGTGCCTCGGGATGAACAGTGCCGGGCATCTCGTGTGAACAGTGCCGGGCATCTCGTGTGAACAGTACCGGGGGTTCTCGGATGAACAGTGCCGTGGTCTCGGATGAAACAGTGTCACCAGGACATGGATATGTCGGTAAAGGCCTATTTCGGCCTAGCATATGATATTCCGCCCTGGGCACAGCCAATCTCGGCCCAGGCTAGTCTCTTTTGCTTTTCCTTTATCTTTTACTCATATATCTCCAGTTTCTCTCTTTTATTAACTCCGTAAAACCATTAACCTTGGGGTATCCGGGGTTACATCCCCGACAATCACCAATCAAAACATGGAAAAGCTATCAACCGTAACACAACTGCATTATCTACCACATGCTCACACTAAAGCATGAAGCAATACTTGTTCAGACTATCTACTTAGTAGGGCGTGTTCGGTAGTTCACCAGCTCTCAGCTTCCCAAAATCTAGGCAACAAGCTATGTCGAACTGTTGAGATCCGAGAAGCTAAACTTCGTAGATTTGGGGCCAAACCACATACGAAATGCGGAGCTAGCATTTCGGTCCGCGGCCTTTTTGGAAAAGCTGAATTTCTCGTTATTTACAGACGAATGCCACCGCCAATTGAATCTGTCCTGAAACGTTTTCCTGGATCTATCGCTCGAATCCCCTCGTCCCTCGGTTCTTACGCATGAGCCACGCCTGTTCTGCTCTTGGAACGCGTGGGCTTCCCACCGACTGGGCTTCCTCCTCTACACTTGGACCGAATTGGTTAGTTTTAGGCTTCCGGCCCAACTACGGACAAGAAGCTGCACCGAACGTTTTTAGCTTCTAGCTGCAATTTTGAGAATCCTGGCGATGGAGTTAGAAGCTAGAATTTGAGAATTTTGAGAAGCTGGGACGTTACCGAACACACCCTTAATGCTTATAGAACTAAACTCCAAGATCTATAATTTACGGGTGTACTTACAGCCAACATAGGAGCACGGGAGGCCACTGTCAGCTCGGAGAATAGGAGGAAGAGGTTTCCGCCGCTCGTCGATCAACGCTGACAGGAAGAGGAGATGGCGCCCATTAGCTGCTTGTTGTAAAAAAAAATCGCTACTGATTCTAGAGCTCAAGGGAGAGGGAATGGGGGCGGGGTTTTTTTGTAGATGAGCCGAAAGGGGTGAAATAAGGCAAACGAAATCGCGGACTGTGACAAAATTTGTCCTACAGTAACTTTTCCATGCACGCGCGAGGTCGCGCCACCTCCAAGCTCCTACCTGCAAATGAAGAGGGTGTATCCGCAAAAAGGCCGATTCATCTGTTTTTTCAAGGCAAGAGTTCACGATACTTCAAATTCGTGCGGATCGTGCGGCCTACACTACCAAACAAGATCAAATTACATCCGATACTGCACTACACCACAACCCCGTATTGCCGGCACTTTCATTGCGGCGTTTTTGCTTTGTGCCGCAAAAACTGTCATTAGACGGCAGATAATATTTAGTGCCGCTAATTAGGGCATAATCACCGGCACTTAGTTAAACTGCCTCTAAATAAAGATTAATTCATGGCACTGAAAGTAAAAGTGCCTTAAAATAGACTGGCAATGCACGGCACTTGCCAATATCGCCTCCAAAGATTAGTCCATTAAAGGCACCTTCCAAAAAGTGCCGCTAATATTTGACGATGTCAGTTTAACCCACGGAAGTTAGCAAAAGTGCCTCTAATTCTGATCAAATTCGCGGCAGTTAGCAAAAGTGCCGTTAATTAGGCTCTATTTACGGCAGTTAGCAAAGTTTTTTTGAAGCTCATACCTGGATTATATTAAAATTTGGAATTCGAGAGCACAGATACATCCAGATACGGGGCAGCTGTCCCCATTTTACAGAAAAGACCCCAAACAATAGGGAAAAAACAAAGAGACCCTAACCCTAGTCTGGATCTTCTCCGCTTCGAAATCTCCGCCACCGCTTGCATCTTCGCCGACGGATCGCCAGAGAAGAAGGCGAGAAGAAGCAGCAGCTGTGTCGTCGGCTTGGACCTTTGGAGGAGAAATCCTCGTTGAAATCGCCGCATCATCCACCCGGCACGAGTGCCAGGATCTAGCAAGCCTGCGAGATAACGCATCGGCGGGAGACACGCTCCGATCCAGGCCGCCGTTCGGGTCGCCGGCCGAAACAAGCAAGCAAACCCGCAGAAATCCATTCGTGGGAGCAGCCAAAGCAGCAGCATCTGCCGCCACCAACCCAACTTCTCCACCTCCCTTCTCCCTCCACCTCGGTAGCAAGAAGAGAAATCAAGAAGCAGCAAAAACTTATCGAGCTTATTGAAGAAGATGTCCTCAGCGTTGAGCCGCCGGCGCATCTCCCACCACGGGATCTCCACACCGCACCACATCGCCAAGACGCAGTCAACGCCCGCCCTTGACTGCATCGGACACCAAGAGGGGAAGACGGCTATTATTGCAGAGATGCCTCGGCCGAGCTTCGCCGCCCACCATGCTCGCCAGAGCACCGCGAGCCAGAGAATCCAGACGAGGGCGCACCAGATCCAGCCGATGAGATCCGGCGACCTACTCTGATACGCCACATAGGGAACAACCGCGATAAACGCGAAGCCTAACCTAGATCTACTATATACAGAAGAAGCACGACCTCTTACACCATCTCCTCGCCGGGCAGCAACGCCACCGGAGGGAAGGGAGGCGAGGGGCGGCGACGTAGAACGAGAGTCGACTCTCAAAACGCGTGGGGAGAGAAAGAAAAGCCCCCGGTTGCAGTTAGCAAAGTGCCGCAATTGGTTGATCCGCAAGGTCCATAAATGTCATACTTGTTGCAGAAAACCCCTTATGATATTCAATTTACAAAGATTACTCCCTCCGCCCAGTCTCTTCTACCTATCTCGCAATTCCCGAGCCCCGTCCTCTCTCTTTGCTCGCTCAGATCCCCTTCTCCACCGCCGCTGTCGCCGGTCGTTCCGGCCATCTCCCCCGCCTCCGAGCACTGACTAAGATCCGCCTTTATGTCCTCTCTCGTTCCCGACGCATCGCTTCTTCGATACCAACATGCCCGCACCGCCTAGGCTAAACCTAGCCGCCTCTGCCTCCAACGCGGCGGTGTTGCTGATGCTGCTTGTACGGTTGTGCAGCTCCGGTGTGCTGCGTTCCGGCCGTGGGCCACTGCCGTCTCCTCCTTGGGAGGAGCAGCGCCGAGGACAGGCCGATTCGACGTACTCGTAGGAGCAGTGCCGGTAGCCTCCGCTAGGAGTCGATGCGTTGCCCCGAGAGGAGAAGCGCCTGTGGCGCGGTGGGAGTAGTAGTGCCGGTGACGTTGCCTCACGTCGGAGGGAGCAAGTCCGAGGACCGCGACCGCTGGCGCCGCCGCACCGTCCGCTGCTTCTTTTTTTTGACGGAAGTCAGCCAGCGCTGCCTCATTATATTAAGAAGAATCCGGGACAAATGCCGGTTTGGATTACAGGGAGTGTTACAGAATGAAACAAGAAAGAAAAGCAAGAGCTACAACAAGGAAGAAGAACAACATGACACTAAGCAACAACCCCGCACGGAAGGCCTTCAACTCTCGTCATCTTCCGGTTACCGTTGGACGCCAGTGCACCAGAATCTTCACCGCCGTAGAAGAAAAGCTTCAATCCGCCGAGATCAGCCACGATGGTGTTGGAGCAGCCGAAGGGCAGCACATTGCCGAGTCCACAGCCGGACGAAGGGCCATGTGTCGCCGAGGCTTTACACAACAGCCAACAGCGTAATCGAAGGGCATCACGCAGCCGAGTCGACACCCGAGAATCTTCACCGGCACTAGCCCGGCCGTTAACCGGCATCAGAGGAGAGACTCCAGCCCCTCCGTAGAAGCTCGAGCATCGTGGCCATGGGGAGACGACACCGAGAGGAGAGCAACTAAAGGAACCACCACCACCAAAGCCACATGTCCCCCAGCCGAATCCTGTTCCAAAACGGTGCCCTCAAGAGGGAGAACGACACGGAGTGCCGCCACCGCCGGATCCGGTAGAACCGGGTCGAGGTCCCCTGGAGCATTCGAGAAGAACACGAGACCACACTCGACGACGCCTTCAGAAAGGTGATGAAGCCCACGGGCGTCACCGTCGTCGGCCGACCAAGGTCGAGCCATGCTTTCGCCGGCGGTTGCTCCGTTCCGATCCCGAGGTCGGCTGGCCACACCAAACCATCACCACCCAGCACACCGGCAGCCTGCCTGCCCCAAACAACCGACCGAAGCCGGACGCCGGGGCACAGGTTGCCTGCTCGACGAGCCACCCCATGGCCCGAATCACCGCAGGAGAGAGGGCCGCCGCCCCGATTCCGGGTGCTACGGGAGCACCCACCGCCGCGCCGGCCGCTGCCGAAGGCAGCCACCCCCGCGTCGTCAGATCCGGGCCCAAGGCCGAATCCCTTGCGCGCCGCCCCAAGGCCAGCCGCGCTCGGCCTCTCCGTCGCGCCGACGGGTTGACCGCCGCCAGATCCGCCGCCCGGGACCGCCGTCCCGGCGTCCAATGCCGCGCCGCGAGCAGGCAGCGTCGGCCAGGGCGACGCACCACGCCGCGAGATGGGCACGCCCTGCCGCTGCCGTCCGCCGGGGAGGGCTTTTTGCCCGTCGGCCTCATCCGGCAGCGGCCGGGCCGGAGGCTGAGGAGGTGGGGGGCGGGGCGGCGACGGCGGCTAGGGTTCGCCCGTGTCGCCCTCCCTGGAGAGCGACGCGAGCGACGGGGGATGAGAAGTTGGTCCACAGCCAGGAACCTGCTCGTGTCTCTCACTCTCTATCCCGTCCGCTGCTTCTCGTGCAGGATGCCGCACCGCTGAGGAAGGTCCTGCTCCGCCGGTACCGTCATATCTGCCTGCACCTTGGGCGGTAATTCGTGGTCGTCGTTCGCCGCTGTGGGAGACGAGGCCAGCTCGCCGCAGATCCCGCTGGTGGAGGCGTGCTACCCCTCTCCATCCAGAGCAAACCTGCAAGGATCTGGTGATTTCCTCTCCCTCTTGTTCTTTTACGTCCCTCTTCCTCCATCTCATTATCATTGTATTGAGATTGTCGTTGATGTTGAAATTTGTGTGATGATATTGAGGAAAAGCATACTAGATTCTCTATTTAATTGAATTTGAATTGGCTATATTGAGGAAAAGCATACCAGATTCACAATGTGTTCGAAGTATTGTATTCTTCAATTTTTTTGAGGCTATATTTTTCAAGTTTTTAAGTGCACAAATCTAGAAGTCGAAGTAATCAGATTAGGGAACATTTATTAAATGAACGCCAGCCTTTACATATGAATTGTATGAACACACAATTATAAGCATTTGATGCGATCTTTGCTGCTCGGACTATGCACTCAAACCTGATGACATTTAGACCTGATTATTTTCTCTACTTGCACTCATTCAGGGAAATAATGTGGTATTTGGGATCCAACCAATCACTTAGTATGGCTTAGCTTTGATGTAGAGTTATAGAATAAGAATATACAAAGTGAGATTCTAGACACACAGTTTATACTGACCACGTGGACATTGCCATTGTTTGTGTGCAATAATCTTATAACTTCTGCAATTCATTGCACCCCTGATTGTTTTCCAAAATGGCATTAGTTTCTTCTATGTAATAGAATTGTGATACGTGAAAATAAGTATCCTTTAGCTTTGTACTATCTTCATATCTGTATGAATGCTTGATGAAATGACCACATGCATATTGCATCTGATTATGTGCGATAAAATGACTAGATTATTATGCTGCTGGAAGATGTTCTTAGGACCATAACCTTTATTCTGCGTAATTACTTTGTTCAAAATCTACTATAAGGTCACTCACTGATGGCTTAGTATGCATACAACTTTAGAAAAATATTTGCCTGTAACCAGTGATGATTGTATCGACATGAGTGCAGATTTGATATTGAGAATTTCTTTACTTGATTGTACCGTCACGAGTCTGGACACTGAACTAGCTAGTGTTTCATCTGGCCGCCATATAAAAAGAATCAGGACCAAGAATCAGGACCAATATACTGAACTAGCTATCCTTTTCTCCATTAATGCTGCGTTCTTGAGATGCTCGAGGTTGCCCTCACCCCTGTTCTAGTCAAGGTTGCCGGCGCAAGCTCATCGTAGTCGCCAAGCCATTGGTTCGTCGTGTCCCCTTTGGTCACATGTTTCATTCATTGTTCTGACTTAGACCCAAAGATCCTAAGTTATTTCCCTAGGTTTCTGTGATGCGATTTATTTCACTTGGTACTTGTATCTCAGCCAGTACTAATATCTCGTGATTACCAGGTTAACATATGTTTCAGATCTTGCTCTTTAGTGGATTTGTTTTAGGTCTGTAGTTGGCCCTGTACATTTCTTTAGCAGATTAGTGGGCTTTCGGCTACTCTTATTTGCTAGGCTGGGCTTGCCCATTGTTACATTATTTGGACTGGGTTGTCTTCTGATTGGCTTTCAATGAAGTATCTTAGTCACTAGAGTGTAATTTAGTAACTGATCAATCTCGAATTGAACACAAGATTAAATTTCTGCTTTAGCCAAACATGTATATCTGCTATGTTAGATACAGAAAAGGTTTTGTAGCTTCTATCATCTATGTATGGCATCTGTTTTCCTATGAACTGTTCAATGTATATGTATAGGCATTCTGATAAGAAAATGTTCTACCTTAGCTGATCACTGGTTGTAGGTTCTATTTTGTGCAATCAATGTCAGTCAATGCCTCTGGGTGTCTTCTTATTGCCAATAATAGTCATTCCTTACATGTTGAAGGGTTTGTCCTCATGCACCAATCTGAAGTGGCTTGTGAGCTTGAAAGATGTTGAAATCCTCGCCATGCTCAAGCAAACTTTGATTTTCTGCATTCATAGGGCTAGCTGCTGTTGTCGATTGTTTGATAGTTATCCTTTTTTAATGTGAGTTTCGTCTCGGTCTGTTAGATGGCTTCAGTTACTTGTCTGCTTCCAATAGGATTTGCTCTTTTCATACTTATTTACCTGTACTGTTATCAATACAGCAAGTTGGTCCTTTGTTGAGATACTCAGCAGAGCTTACCAAAATGGTATGAACTTTTGTCTTATTAATTCTCGAGAAAAGAAGCATTGTCTCTGCATTTTTGTTGTTTTTTAGAATCTGAAGCATGCGTAGGCATTAGGCAACGAAACAAAGTTTTTTTTTTTTTGACATAACTGCAACAAGTAAATGTTTGGTCTTCTCTCTGTGATGATACGACAACATCTAGGCATCGTAATCTTACTTGCAAGCAAAAACACATACAAACAGAATTCTTACCAGAGATAAAAGGAAGCAAATGCACAAAACGTTAATAGTAGTTAGGGAAAACTTTTTGCCCGTTTCAACGAAGATGCAGATACTCATCGTTCTTCAGTCTGTATATTTTTTGTTGTGAAGTATGCGTAGTAGAGTGAGATTTCTTAGACATTTAAGCTTATATAATTTGTAGTGTATGAAATAGAGACAATTAACTTCCATTTTCTTCACAAGGCATCATTTACATTTCTAGTAGAACATATTTCCGAGTGTGGCTAGGTATAGCCATATATTGCAGCAAGCAAAAAAGTTCTTGAAACATTCTCTGAATTTATATTTGCATCTTTGAATTTATATTTGTATCTCTGCATTTATATTTGGTTGTGTACACTGCTAATTGTATATACTGTAGCTTTGATTGCAGCAACTTGCACTTCTGGTATTTCAGATCCGCAGCGGTGCTGTAGATCGAGCTGTTGGCGCGCCAGACCTGAAGATCGAGATGGAAGCGCGCCGGACCTGGACATCGAGCTAGAGACACGCCGGTGGTGGAGATCAAGCTGGAGGCACCTGTGCCTCTGCCGGGAGGCGTGCCGGAGCTGGAGATCGAGCTGGAGGCACCTGTGCCTCTGCCGGGAGGCGTGCCGGAGCTGGAGATCGAGCTGGAGGCACTTTACAGATACTGCCTCCAATTGCAATTTGAGGCACTTTCCAATACTGCCTCCATTTGAGAGGCACTAAAAAAACGCCTTTATTTGTAGTTTAAGGCACTTTACAATAATGTGTGAAAAAGATAATAGTGGCAATACTTGAAGTGCCTCAACAAGTATTTGAAGGCAGTTTTTGAAATGCCAATACTAGTATTTGTAGGCAGTATTTGAAGTGCCAGTACATGGTTTTGGAGGCAGTTTTTGAAGTGGCAGTACATGTATTTGGAGGCAGTATCTAAAAAGTGCTGCTGATTACATTTGCCAACATGAGCAAACTTGACACTTTTATTTCTGCTTCCAAAAGCTTTTGCCGGCACTTTTTGAAGAATTAGAGGCAGTTTTGAGTGCCCCTGATTTCAGGACCTGACGTAGTGCTGCATGGAGGTGATGCGACCAACAAACATGCCCCTAACGGTCCTGGCCTGGCTACGTGATAAACAGGTCGAGGACCATCTCCATGCTCCGGCCAACTCTTCCTTTCCCCTCCATGTCAAGCTAACGCCACACGCCAATTCTATTTCTGGGACGCGTAGATAAGCCGAGCATGCACCTGCCCCAGTGCAGCTCCCGATGCGAAGAGGTAGGAACAGAACAAAGCCACGCAAGAACACACGGCACGGGCGGCACCATACCACCCCTGTATTTCTCCTCCACCGAGCTGCTCGATCGATCGCGAAAAGATGAGCGCTCCCAGCCAAATTTCACGTGCCTCCGCACCATCCTGATCGACTCTACATGTGTTCTATAAGCATATTCCCTCCCTTTTCCCCTGATCAGCTCCCCGAATTCCACGTGCCTCCCCGTTTCGCTCTGGACGTCCTCTTTCCCGTGGACTTATCTCCCCGCGATTTCAGTTCTTGGATCTGCTTGCTGTTTGACAAATGGCAGAGAAGGTGGTGGCGGACCTCCGAGAGAGGTGCGCGATGCCGGCGTCGCTGCTGCGCGACGTGGCGTCGAAGATGGCCGACGAGATGTGCGCGGGGCTGGAGAAGGAGGGTGTCAGCAGGGTCAAGCAGTGGCGGCCAGGAATTGGTGGCTGAGTATTCACCCAATTTTTTTTTTGCTCTAAATCAATATATGAACCAAACAGTACGGAAATTTAGGGGAAATTTTTCTTCATCTACAATCAACATTACAAGAAAACAAGAGGAGTTTTAGGAAATTGAAAATTTTCATTTAGGAAATTAGATGGTGGCAAGCGTGGGAAATCAAGAAGGCTGGTTCTGGTACTTGGCCGCGCGCCGCAGGGGAAGAAATTGTTGCCGGGCCTCAGGCAGCCGGGCCTCGGGATTCAAGGGCGGGGCGTCAGCCGGCAGGCGAGCGCCGGCGAGGCCGGGGGCGTGGAGGCAGAGGTCGGAGGAGGGACGCAGGCGGGCGGGGGGCGGGGCCAGGGCGCCGCGGGCGCGGGTCCGTCGCCTGCTCCGGGCTGCATCGGCCGGCGGCGGAACGTGGTCATAGTTCTAGGTCGATGGAATGAAAGGGGAATTGGGGAAAGAGCAGAGGGGTTTGTGTGGGACCGTCCGTGCGATGCGCGACTCTGTGCGTGACCTGCCTGCTGCGTGGGATGCGAGACGGAGCGAGCAAGAGAGGCGAGCTGGGCTGTTTTATCGTTTCTGCCTCTTCGTGGGCTAGACTGATATATACATATTTTTTCCCCGTCCAAATCTTGGGTATTCCTGTGAATACAGGGGCATACCCCTGGCGCCGCCCCTAGGGTCAAGATGCTGCTCTCCTACGTTGATAAGCTCCCCACCGGGTTAGTACATCTACTTGCATCAGAGGGTGGTTGGGCATGCATCACGGGGGTTAGTACATATACTCGCAGTTCTTCAGAGTTCAGTCCTCTTTTGCTTGTCTGGTCACCGGAATTTTATCTTTATGTTCTGGTCTATTTACTGTGATGCTACTTGAACACTATGTTCATATGAATTGAGGATAATATGTATAACGAGGGCGCCCTTAGGCCTTGTTTACCTCTATTGTATTTTAGGGGATGGGAGGGATTATCCAGAATCCCAGAAAATCCCCACTAGTTTGTTTACTTCTAGTGTATTTTAGGGGATGGGAGGAGATAATCTCCAAATATCCCCTACCAATTATCTCATTTTTGCCTAACACAAAAACTTTAGTCCATGCTAGTGTATTGTAGGGGAAGAGTATTTGCGGGGATTTGTGAGAATTGGGTGTTCACCAAATCCTCTCCCATCCCCACTCTTCCCATGCCCTAAAATACCCTTGGAGTAAACAGGGCCTTAATGGGTGGGATATATTAGTTGGTGTTAAAGACATATAAATATGAGCTCCTATCTTGTTTTTTAGATACAAGGCCATAAGACCCGACGTTAAATTAATAACGCCAGAACGGCGACGGAGAACATGGTGCTGAAACCAGCTTACAACAAAGCACTGTACACAAAAAAAAAGATAAGACTACCGACGAGATTACATGAGAATCACCAAAAGCGAGCAACGCCGAAGAGGGAGAGCAAGCAGGGCGGGCCGAGGTGTCGAGCCGGAGCACACCGGGCACGGGCACACCAACACACACGGCACACCGCCGAGACCAAAACCACCATCCACGGAGCACCACCAACAGGATCATCAACGCCACTATCCGCAAGCATGCAGACAGGCTCAGTCAGCAAGGCCCTGCGCAAGAAACACCGAGGTGCAGAACAAGGTACAAGCTTTGCCGGAGGGAGCTTGGCGAAGAATCACCATCGCACCTCCGGAAAGCAACCCGCCGTGAACTCCAAGGCGACGACTTCAAGAAGCACACGACGCCAGAGCGCCGCCATCGCCCGATCCGAGATTTTGGATTTTCATCCGGAGCGTAGAAAGGCCGAGAGAAGCCGCTACGACGCCTTCAGGAAGGGAACGACGTCCGTGGATGCCGCCGCCGCATCCCGAGAAGACCTCGGGCAAGGGTTTCCCGTCGGCAAACTCTCCCCGCCCTCTACACGGGGCACCAAACGTCGACAAGCGACATCCCGGCCACCGTCACCGCAAGCCGCAAGCCAGCCACCGCGCCACCCCTGTGGCCGAGGTCACCGACCAGGACCTGAGTTCCTGGCTCGCCCGCCAACCATAGGACTCCCACCATCCAGGGCCGCCGCCCCGGCGTCCTAGCTCCGCTCACCGCTGAAGAGAACGAGACGAGGAGGAAGGCTCCACCACCAAATCAACCAGCGGCAGCCCCTGCTGCCCGCGGCACCAGACCTGGGATGGAGGCAGTAGAGCTCGAGAAGGAGGGCACGGGGCCCCTGCCCCTTCCCAGATCGAGACGTCAGAACCATGTCCGCCTCACCCTACTGCCGAACCCGGAGACCTTCAAGCAGACCAACCGCCCGCAGCACCACCGCCGCGCCGGCAAACACGGACCAAGACCAAGCAGCACAACAAGGAGGAGCACCCAGGAAGCCCGCGCGCCCCAGATCGGGCCCGGGTCACCGCTGCATCCCGTCCCTTGCCGGCAGCTCTGGACACCGCCACCACCATCAGAACTGCCGCGGAGACGCCATGGAACGCTGTCGTCTCCTTTCCTGCACCTCCCAGCTACGCGCATCGCCGATTTCACCACCACGGGCGCCGCCCGCTTGACGCCCCGCCTCCGCGCGAAGGGAGCTCGTCGGAGTGCGCCCACCCCGCCCGCCGCCTTTGACGGCCGAGCGCGGCCACCACCGCCGGCAGCGGCAGCGGCCAGGCAGGCTCGCCCGCGTGTGCTTTTCCCTCTAGGGTTTGGGCCCTCCTGAGCTGCCCGCGCGAGCAGCCCAGGAGGGATTCGGAGGAGAGGGGTGGGGGAGGGGGAGGGGAGGGACGGCGGAGGAGAGGACTCGGGGTGAGCGCCGGCGGCAGAACTCAGGTGGCGTCGTCGAACCCTAGCGCGTCGCGGGAGCTCGGCCTTGCGGGAGTCTTTTTCCCTGCACGTTCTCAGCTCCTATCTTGTTCAGAGCATTACACAGTAAGACCACAGAACTCATGGATGTCGGACGCATCGGCCATGAGAAAATAGAAATGCTAACTCCTGGTCATGTTCATCGCACTAAAATACCATGCATTTGTTATAAGGCTCAGGTCAGCTGCTAGATAAACTTAATGATCACGGTTGCTCATTTCAACGGGCAGTTAAATGCTTAACCTGTGCACACCTTAAGAATTATCTGGCCGCTTCCTTTTGTGCTACTAAATTTAGGAGAGAGGAAGGTTTGTTCTATGGATTGGACCTAGGAGGGACAAACTTCCGCGTCTTGAAGGTGCAGCTAGGTGGTAACGATAAGCGTATTGCTAACCGTGAGTCCAGAGAAGTCGCCATCCCGCCACATTTGATGTCAGGGAGCTCCTCGGTACATTTATAAGCTGAATCCACCAACTTAGCATTATGTATTTGATTCATTGTTTGGTTATATTTATTATTTACGTTACAGGAATTGTTTGGTTTCATTGCTTCCAAATTAGCCAAGTTTGTTGCTGATGAAGATAAGGGTAACAGCTTTTCAAATGGGAAGAAACGAGAACTAGGATTCACATTTTCTTTCCCAGTGAGGCAACACTCTCTTGCATCGGGCACCCTTGTCAAGTGGACAAAGGCATTTTGTGTAGAAGATGCTGTAAGATTTCCTTCTGCTCACAAATCCATCATATGTGTACATTACATGTTGTAAGAACGTTGCAATAATATAGGCTCTTTGGAGCCTCTCGTTGTCATTTGATTATAAACCATAATGGAGAATGAAATCTGGGAATTAGATTACAAATTATGTTTTGTTTGACAAGACGCTACTCAGCTCTGTCTATAAGATAATCTTGAACAGAATTAACAAATCTCTCAAATCAGGTAGGTGAAGATGTTGTGGTTAAGCTGCAAACGGCTATGGAGGTGCAAGGTCTAGACATGCATGTGGCTGCACTGGTGAGTGTCAAAAAGTTTTTATACTGCACTATTCATAAACTAGTATAATGTACCTGTAATATATTAAAAAGAATTTCAGTCTGAGAGATCCTTTGATGAAATAGATCAATGACGCTATTGGGACATTGGCTGGAGCCAGATACTATGATAAAGATGTTATCGCGGTGTGATATTTGGTACTGGTACAAATGCTGCCTATGTTGAGAAAGCAAATGCTGTACCAAAATGGGAAGGAGAGCTGCCGAAGTCAGGGGATATGGTGAGGTTTAAAGGTCATACACTTCAAACCTAATAGTACCCGTAGAGTTTGTGCTGAATTCTTCTGAACTATTTTATTAATTTCGAAGATATTTTTGTACTGCGTTTTGTCATATACCAGGTGATTAATATGGAATGGGGTAACTTCTACTCATGCAATCTTCCAGTCACTGAATATGATCAAGCATTAGATAAGGAAAGCTTAAATCCGGGAGAGCAGGCAAGTTTCTTTTACAGTCTGCCTATTGATGTTGTTGGTTCGGCATTTGGCTCAATTATATACAATTGTTCTTTCAGATCTACGAGAAGTTAACCTCCGGAATGTATTTAGGTGAAATAGTAAGGAGGGTTTTGCTAAAACTCTCACTGCAATCTGCATCTTTTGGTGAAATTGACCACACTAAGCTCAAAACTCATTTCCATCTGCGGTACGTTGCTTGGCTAGCCTTTTGCAGTCGACATTTTAATGTGTGTGTAATCATAAAGAATGTTATCCTGTTAATGATCTGGAATACAGGATTACTTTCAAGTGCATGCCATTCGCAAAAAAAAAAAAGTGCATGCTCTTGTTGATGCTCAACAGCTTCAGTCTTCTAACCAAACAGACCTTTTATTAAGTTTAACAAATGCTGCAAATTGAAACTTTGACATTTTCTGATAAATTTAGTTTTATGTTACATGCAGCACTCCGGATATTTCTGCGATGCACCATGATGACACACCTGATCTGAAGATCGTGGCAGAAAAACTGGAAGAGACGCTAGAGGTTTGCTGACTTTATGAGCAATGCACAACAGTCATCCTAAAACTCTATATGGTTCTATGCACACAGACTAAAACAACATGGTATGCATACCTCCAGATTGCAGGCACATCCTTAGAGACACGGAAAATGGTCGTCGAAGTTACTGACATTATAGCAAGAAGGGCAGCCCGGTTGGCTGCTGCAGGCCTCGCGGGGATCCTCAAGAAGCTTGGGAGAGATGGCTCCATCGACAAGCATCGGTCGGTCATCGCCATTGACGGTGGACTGTTCGAGCACTATGCCAAATTCAGAAAATGCTTGGAAATTACTCTAAGTGAGCTGGTAGGAGAGGAGGCGTCGAAGTCGGTAGTCGTCAAGCACGCAGATGACGGCTCGGGAATAGGAGCTGCCTTGATTGCTGCTTCCCAATCTCAATATCAAAATGTTGAGGGGAGCCCAAATGTTGAATATTGGAAGGCAAGCTACTTGCCATGCAATTTTATCTCCCCTTTTTCTGAGGTGAAAGTAAAACGGCAACTACTTTCCCAGCATGTGTGGTTTACCATGCTGGAACTGTAACGGTCTGTAACCAAACTGAGGCTAGATGAGGTCACCTTGGACAGTTAGAATAAAAGAGGAGCTGAAGTCTCACGATCTAACTACCTTTCTAATCACAAGTTCCACTTTAAAGCATTGACCATGAGTGCTTTTCCTCCGTTTCTGTGTGAATTAAACTGTTCTCTACAAAGTTCAGGTTAAATTCCTGAGCGCCAGCTCCATACAGTAACTGGCGTTCTTTTTTTAATCTTAGTAAAGCTCCTCAAACTGATTTATGTAAAAGTTTTGGATATGCTCGGAAACTCAACTCCGGGAATATACTGCTTTATGGATCAAGCTGCAAGGTTTCAGTTTGGGAGAGGAGGAGGACTCTATAACCTGGAACTTGACGGCGTCATCAAGGTACAACGCACACTCTCCATACAACACCCAACGCCTCGGGACGTTCTCTACCGTCAGTGGCGATTTTACCATACCTCCGCCTCGGGCATGTGCCCAGGCTTGATGACGACGCCCCAAGAAGCTCTGGCCATGGCGCACGGTGGCTGGGCAATGGAAATCCCTATCTGAAGCGAAGAAGACGACCCTGTGTTGACGATTGGGTCTAATTTTCCTTCGTGGGCCTGCCTCTTGTCCTCTCTAGGCCTATTTTGCCGCGAGCGCCTGTAGGGAGCTCATATGCTCCGCGGGTATCGGGAACCCTTTGCGAAGGGAAGTTGAGCGAGCGAGAGCAGCGCACAGGTCGCCACGTGGTGGCCTACCAAGGAGGCAAAATCGAATTTGGCTACACACTGGAAGAGGCGGAAGCGAACTCGTCCACGTTCAGTCCGATGGAACGCGAAACGTCTGGCGTACGTCGCGCGCGTATGCTCGTACGAAGCCACCGCGTGTGTCTGGCGCGATGTACATCCCCGCGATGCCGTTCTGCGCGCGATGTGCAGACACAGCACGAAACCCAGGCGCTGGGTCTGATCGAATGTACAGCAAATAGAAGCCTCCGATTAAGAAAGTACAAATTGTGAACCAGGAGTACAAATTACACAGAGAACATTGTACAAAATTAGACAGGTACAAAATTACACAGAAAGTACAGGTACACAGAAATCGGAGTACAAAAATACACATGAGTACAACTACACAGAAAGCGTAGTATATAATTACACAGATTGTACAACTAGACAGACACAGTGTGTACAACTATATAGGCACATGCTGTACAACTAGACAGACACGGTTTGTACAGACACAGGTTGTACAAATAGATAGACACATGTTGTACAACTAGGCAGATACAGGTTGTACAACTAGGCAGATACAGGTTGTACAACAGGCACATATTGTACAACTATACACACAGTTTGTACAGACACAGGTTGTACAACTACACATACAAATGTTGTACAACTATACATAACCGGGTGTACAAAAAAAAGTTCGTCGAAACCTATCAACATGGGATCTAGTTTTGAAGATCTCTACGCGAGGAGTTCAAAACTGAAAACGGTTCGTAATTTGGATAAACTATTGATGAGATATTTCATTTTGAAAATTCGGTTTACAAAATTAAAAGTGAAAACTAATCTCCCACCTCCCTTATCTCTTTCTCTCGTACTCCCCACTTTTAATCTGGTAGCGACACTTGTTAGACATGTAAGGACCAAGCAAACAGAAGGCGACACTTGTCACCCCGAGAATTTCGTGCTCCGCCTGTTGGCGGCGGTTCAGCGCCCTGCCTCCTCTCGCGTAATTGGGCTTGGCCCATATGATTTAGCGCCAAACGTTTTCTTCTCTTCACGTGTTGATCATTAACTGTTTCATGTCTGTAGGTCGGTACAGAAGGGTTGCAGTTATTTTGTTTGAAAATTTTCAAAAAATAAAAACAAAAACGAAAAATGGTTCCAAAATTTCGAAATGGTTAAAAAATTGAAAATAGTTTCAAATTTGGAACCATTTTTAAAATGGAACCATTTTCAAATTTGGAATCATTTTTAAATTGGGAACCATTTTAAATTCGGATCCATTTTTAAATTTGGAATCATTTTCAAAATGGAACCATTTTTACATTTGGAACCATTTTTAAAATGAACAATTTTAAATTTGGAACCATTAAATTTGGTTTTCAAAATGGAATCATTTTAAAAATGAACAATTTTAAAATTTGGAACCTTTTTTTAATTTCATACCTTTTTAAATTTGGAACCATTTTAAAAAAGGAACCATTTTTAAATTTGGAACCATTTTAAAGTTGGAACCATTATCAAAATGGAACCATTTTTAACAATGAACAATTTTCAAATTTGGAACCATTTTTAATTTGGAACCATTTTAAATTCGGCACCATTTTAAATTTGGAAACATTTTCAAAATGGAACCATTTTTTAAATTGGAACCATTTTAAAAATGGAACCATTTTCAAAATGAAACAATTTTAAAAAATGAACAAATTTCAAATTTGGAATCATTTTTTATGTGGAACCATTTTCAAAATGGAACCATTTTTTTTAATTTGGAACCATTTTCGAAATGGAATCATTTTAAAAAATGAACAATTTTCAAAATTGGAACCATTTTTAATTTGGAACAATTTTAAATTCGGCACCATTTTTAAGTCGGAACCATTTTCAAAATGGATCCATTTTTTAAATTGGAACCATTTTCAAAATGGAACCATTTAAAAAATTAGACAATTGTCAAAAACCATTAGAAAACAAAAAAAAGAAAATAAATAGAAACAGAGAAGAAAACGAAACAGAAACAGAAAAGAAAATAAAACAAAAAAGAAAAATAAATAGAGAAACAGTTAAAATAGAAAAGAAAAAGGAAAGTGGGCCGGCCCAAAAGCGCATCGGGTTTGATGCCTCCAGGCGGCGCGCGCCCTATGCGGTGCCAACGGGCGCCGCATAGGGTTTGCCCGCCTGTATGACGCGTTACGCCGAGCGATCGTTCCTACGCGTACCTGTTTCTGTTTGACTCCGAGTTATTGGGCTCAGCCCAATTTCATCCGTCTCACGTTTCCGTGGATGTTTCACGTCCTAGCAGATAGCTGATCGATTGCTCTAAAAAAACAAAAAAAACTAGCTGATCGATCCACACATGCATAACATAGCTAACTGATGGATCCGCACGTGAATGAATCGATCGGCCAACGTATGTAGAAACATTTTCATTTCGAAAATGAACATTTTCAAAACATAAACATTTTTAAAACTTGAACAATTTTTTAAAAATCTGAATGATTTTAAAATCCTTTTTTCTGAAATCTAAACTATTTTAAATCTGTATGATTTTAAAATTTGAACCATTTTCAAATCTGAACATTTTAAAAAATAGAACCTCTTTAAAAAATCAGAGCTATTTTCTAAGTCGGAACCATTTTCAAACAAATGGAACCATTTTTAAAAATCGGAACCATTTTCAAAAACCGAAACCATTTTATCACCATTTTCAAAATTTGGGAACCATTCAAAAAATCAGGAACCATTTTAAAAATCAGAACAATTTTCAAAAACCGGAACCATTTTTCAAAATCGGGAACCATTTTTTAAGTAGGAACCATTTTTAAAAACAGGAACCATTTCCACCATTTTCAAAAATCGGGAACCATTTTCAAAAATCAGGAACCATTTTTTATAATCGGAATCATTTTCAATGGAACCATTTTTTGAAAATCGGAACCATTTTCAAAGACCGGAACCATTTTTCAAAAATCAGAACCATTTTTAAAATCGGAAACATTTTTTATGTCGGAACCATTTTCACAAATCGGGAACTATTTAAAAATTAGGAACCATTTTTAAAATCAGAACCATTTTCAAAAAATGTTCCATTTTCACCATTTTCAATAATCGAGAATCATTTTTTAAGTCGGAACTATTTTCAAAAAATGAAACCATTTTCAAAAATTCGGAACCATTTTTAAAAATCAGGAACCATTTTTAAAATCGGGAACCATTTTTTAAAATCGAAACCATTTTTTAAGTCGGAACGATTTAAAAAAAAATGGAACCATTTTTTGAACACCGTAATCATTTTCACCATTTTAAAAATTCAGGAGCCATTTTTAAAAATCAAGAACCATTTTTCAAATTGGAACCATAATCGGGAACCATTTTTTATGTCGGAACCATTTTAAAAAAATGGAACATTTTTCGAAAATCGAAACCATTTTCTATAACCGGAACCATTTTCGCCATTTTCAAAAATCAGATCCATTTTCGAAAATCCGAACCATTTTCAAAAAATCAAAAACAATTTTTAAATCTGAACAATTTTTCAAAGTAAACAATTTTCAGAAAAAAACATTTTTTTAAAAATAGTTTCAAATCTCTATTTTTTTCAAAAAATTATAAAGAAAAAAAGAGGAACAACCAGAAAAGAAAAGGAAAAAGTAAAATATGACAAAAAAAACTGAGTGACGTTTTACAGAAAAAAGACGAAGGATTGTTTAGAGAAAAATAGAAAGGAACAGAAAAATGAGAAAATAAAAACTGTACAGAAAAAACCAAAAAAAAAAGCCAGCCTAGCTGACGTTGCAACAGGAGTGCGTGTCGCCTGTAAATGGGCCTGCCCCAGAGAACGACAGGGGGTACGCGGAGGATCGTAATGCACGCAGTACGGATATATAGGATTAGCCTATTTTGCCACTAGGCCACGCCCCTCTACCTCATGTTCCTAACGAATTTGGCCCATGTGCCCAGGCTTCAAATTTGGGTTAGCTTCGCCACTGTCTACAGTAAATTACAACAAGCTTTGGAAAGCTAAGAGCATCTCCAACCACGGTTGGCAAACCCTCCCTAAACGACCGGGCGGTCCGCCCGGACACGGTTTGAACCGAAATACATGACCCAACCGCGTCCACCAAACCTACCCCAAACGACCGGACGGTCCGGCAAACCCCAAAACCAGCCCATATATGGGGAGGGTTTGGGGCGGCCCGGACGCTTCCGCCACGTCGGATCTGGCAACGCGGGTCCACGAAATTTGAACAAAAAAAAAGGGCGCCGGCCACTTTCATTTATCCCCTCCGCCTCCCCACTCCCGCCCGCCAATTTCATTCCTCCCGCCATGTCCAACCCGCAATCCCCATCCGTAGCCGGCGCCGCCGTAAGAAGAGAGAATGGAGTTGGATGGAGCCCTTGAATCGACGGAGAAGGGCGCATCCTTCGAGTCCGTTGAGCAGAGGCACGGCGCGGACGTGGAGCTAAAGCCGCAGACGGTCGCGCGAAGGATGCGGCGCCGCAAGCAGCGGGAGCGTGAGCTCGCGGACAAGGAGAAGAGGAAGAAAGCGGCGGAGGCTGAGAGGACGCGGAGACGCAGGAGGAGCCCGAGGGTATGAGCACGCCCGCACCCGTGGCCAGACGCCCTACTCCGACGCCACCTCCGCCGGCCGGCGTTGCGGCAAGGAGGTCCACGTCGTCGACCACGAACCAGGAGGAGCCGTACCACATCACGGACGAGTACCCGTCGCAAGTCGCCCCAACGCAGGACGAGGAGGTGGTGGTCAACTCTCCGCCGCTCCAGCGGACGCGGGCAAGTTCCGGCCTCACCGACATCAACCACGTCCACAACATGTTCGACGGAAGTCAGGCGACCTTGGGGTATGGTTTTCTATCTCAAATGCATAGTTTGTGGTCAATTTTAGGACGGTAGTTTAATTGTTAGCATGCTTAGGATGAGTTCATGATGGATTTGATCCGAAATGGGGGCAATCCATCAACACAGGATCCGCCAGCATCCACACTTCCCCTTTTTACAGTGTGGGTGAGGAGGAGCCGTCGGCCGTTCCGAACAAGAAGAAGGGGAAGGACAAGAGGGTGTACGAGCCTAGAGGCATTTCTTATACAACTTTTGAAAATGTTTTGCTTTCCCGGGCTTGGTTGGCCACAAGCATGGATGCTATATGTGGAACCGAGCAAAAGGGTTCGAAGTTGTGGGAGAAGATACATACCCACTTTCATCATCAAAAGCACTATGTGCAACCACATCCTATTGTGTCAGATCGCAACACCGGCTCTCTCCAACATAGGTGGGCATCGATCCAAGAATGTATGAACAAGTATTGTGGTTTCCATGCACAAGTGGTCAATAGGAATCAAAGTGGTGTCCACGTTGATTCACATGTAAGTAATTCCGGCAACATTTTATCACATGTCATGCTTCTCTCCAAATCATTTGGGTAATTGCTTCTACTTGTTTGCTTGCTAGAGTACTTTGGCCTCCAATTTGTACCATCAAACGGAGGGCAAACCCTTCACCATGGCACATTGTTGGCTTGAATTGACCGGAAAGCCGAAGTGGATCTCCCAATATGATGATCACAAGAATCCGGCTAAGAAATGGAAGAACAATGATGTATCAAGCTCATCCATTCCAATTGGAGTTGATGAAGAAGATGGGCCGTCGGAAGCTGGAACCGGCGGCCTCCAGAAGAGGATGATGGGGAGGAGGTGGGAGAAGGACAGCTTGGCTCGTGACGGTGCCGCAACGAAGATGTCCGCCTCCTGGACGGACATCTTCTCCAACAAAGATGAAACCATGAAGAAGTTGGAGAAAGAAAGATAGGAGAAGAAGGCCGAGAGGTACGAAGCCTTCTTGGCTTTGCAAAGGGAAATAATGGACTTTGATCGCCTCCGGCTCAAGGAGAGGATGGATTTGGAGAGGGAGAGGTTGGATGTGGTCAAGGAGGAGGCTTGGAACAAGATCCAACTGGAGCAAAAGAAGTGTTGCAAACCAGCCTAGCGGTGGAGCAAGAGAAAGTTCTTCTCGCAAGAATCACCGAGGAAAAAAGGATCATGTTCCAAGATGCTAGCCTCTTGGATGAGCCAAGTGCAAAGTGGATCCTCATGATGAAGAAGAGGATCTCCGACCGTGACCTCAGCCTAGATGGCTCCGGTGCTACCACCCCTTGAATTCGGACCATTTTCTTTGTAATTTGGATCCGGTATGTATCGGACAACTATTTACTTCCGTGTTGAATTCGGACCATTTTGTTTTATAATTTCGATCCAATATGTATCGGATCGACGTTGCATGACATTGCATGAGTTTGTGGAGAAGATTTGGGGGACATGGATGTAGATCACCACATTTGGGGGCTGTCCGGTCGCTGTCCGCGGACGGTTTGGGGGCCGATTTTCGGACCTCCGACTGGAGATGCTCTAAGGTACATCCAAAATGTAAATTTTCTTGTGGCAATGGCTTCGGCAACGTATGCAAGCTCGGGGGATCGATCACGCCGACAGTTGCTCGATTTGTGATCAAGAAGCGGAGACTGGCACTCACCTGATTCTGTACTGCCCATATTTTATGAGTATTTGGCACCTGTTGGCAGATTGGACCGGCGACAGTTGCCCGCTTTGTGATCAAGAAGCGGTTTATGTCGGACACACTAACATAAAATTGGTCGTGATTTATGGGGCGTGGCAAATCTGGAAGGAGCGATGCCGGAGGATTTTTCAGCAGCATTCGACATCTGGATTCCAAGTCTTGGAGCAGGTTAAGGACGATTTAATTATGCTTGGTCCTGTTTGGTCAGGAAAGGGTACAAGATGATGAAGATTTGGAGACAGGCGCAGCATCTGCACTTTGGGAGTAGTCCTGTTTGGTCATCTTTTTCAGTTATTCTTTTTTCAGCTTTTGTTTTGCTTTTTTTCCCCTTCCTAAGCTAGTTCCTCTCTAGCTTGTACCAGACATTTATTTTTTGACGGAAACGCAGTCGGAGCTGCAATTTCATTGATAGTAGAAGAAGCAGAGTACAAGGACTCAAAACAAAACCAAAAAAAATGAAGGAAAAAGAACCAAAAAGAGCACTGTCAAAGAAAAGTGCAAGAACTCAAAGAGGACTATTCTAGCGAAAACGCTTATGAACGTGCGTGCGACGGCTCGCACGCTTTCGTGGCGCACAACGCGTGGTGGGTCTAACCCATCTTCCTCCCACTTTCTCTCCCTCCGACGGCGACGAGGGCTAGCCGAGCCGGAGCTGCCGGAGCCGCGGCTGGCCGCGGCGAAGGCGGCAACGGCGAGGAGCAATCTTATCGCCGGGGGTGCGGGGTCTGGGGGAAATCGAAGATGCGCCGGTGGTGTTCTTCTCCGGCGACGGCGACGGCCAGCCGAGCCGGAGCCGCCGCAGCCGCGGCTGGCCGCGCCGAAGGCGGCGAAGGTGAGGAGCAACCTTATCGCCGGGGGTGCGAGGTCGGGGGGAAATCGAAGATGCGTCGGGGTCTTCTTCTCCGGCGACGGCCAGCCGAGCCAGAGCCGCCGCAACCGCGGCTGGCCGCGGCGGAGGCGGCGACGGTGAGCAGAACCTTATCGCGGGGGTGCAGGTCGGGGGAAATCGAAGGAAGTCGCTGGTGGTCTTCCTCTCCGGCGACGACGACGGCCAGCCGAGCCGGAGTCGCCGCAGCCGCGGCTAGCCGCGGCGGAGGCGGCGACGGTGAGGAGGACCTTATCGCGGGGGTGCGGCTTGGGGGAAATCGAAGGAAGGCGGCGGCGCTCCTTAACGTGCGGGGGTGTGGGGAAATCGAAGGAATCACCGGTCGTCTTCCTCTCTGACGGCAAGCAAGTAAGTTTGTCGTTTAGCGGAGAGGAACCGTGCGAAGGCTCTCACGTGCCAACATTAGCATCGCCCCTATTCTAGTCTAGTTCCCTTGATCGTAGCAGCAGGTTAGTGCCACGGGGACGAGCAGCCGAGCGCCAAAGCGTAGCTTCCTGCATTATGAGCATCCCAAAGCGTAGCTTCCTGCATTATGAGCATCTTCAGGTTCAGAATGTTGTTGGCCTGCACTCGGCCAACAACATCTCGGCTAATGCCTCTATCATGATTCATCCCCGTGTTTGCTTTGTAGCGAATCACGTGTACAAGCAGAGTTCATTGGATTTACCATGTCGAACACATTTTGATATGGTAGAGACCACGACCACCATCGGCGAGCGTGCAAAGGAGGATGAGTGGCTGACACTGGTGAGGCGCCGTGTTGAAATAGAGATCGTGAACCTTTTCATCCATTGCAACGCACAAACATGTTTACTAGTCCACACAAAAGCATAGCCATCACAAAAAACGAACCGAACGAAATTGGAGATTTTTTTGGAGGCATTGAGTAGACCAGTAAACCCTTCCACATGCCTAATGTTTGTCATTGCAGAATATCTATGTGGTTCCTGTAGAAAAGTATTCCTGTGGGATTCGAGGCGGGACGTTCCGCAACAACCTTGTCCACTTCAAACAGCGACAACAGCAGTTGGCCAGGAGCGGTGAAAAGTAGCGGTTATTGGAAAGGTTGACTGACTCAAGGTCTTCGCTATAGACGCGGTCAAGCTGAAGATAAGGCGTGAGAATTTCAGATGAAGTGCAAGTGTGTGGATGTGAGGCTGCTGTAAATGTGTTTTTAAACCACAGCTGAGCATCAAACTCACACTTCACAGCTCAGACACTGCCACGGCACCTGGCAGAAACGGCTGCCGTGTTGTACTGCTGGTGCTTCCCTGCCGAGCGAAGGTGCGATTTCCGTCTCCTCAATTATTTCTTTTGGCTTGTATCTTCCTGTCAGAACTATGGGTGAAATGTAACCATTTGCTAAAGTTACTCCATACGCATGTACTGTATTTTCGATAGGCTTCTACGCTCGTTCGTAGCTCTTGTTACAGCATGGTCGACCTTACACAGCCAGTAAGCGTGTAGTTCATAACATGCCACCAAATTTATCATTTACATTTTGCAGGTGACGTGTGTCTCTCAAGCAACCGGCGAAACTCGCCATGCTTCTGCTGTTGGCGTTGCTGCTGCTCTGGAACGGAGTTGGCAACGTCCATGGCAAAACGATCCACGAGAACAGCGTCGATCTGCACGCGCTGCTCGACTTCAGGCAGGGCATCACAAACGATCCACAGGGAGCCTTGAACAACTGGAACACCACCAGCCACTTCTGTAGGTGGGCTGGTGTCAACTGCACCACGACACCACCGTTTCGTGTTTCGTCGCTTAACCTGACCAGCAAAAACTTGCAAGGCCAAATCTCTTCCTCTCTTGGAAACTTGACACTCCTCAATACCCTTGACCTCTCCAATAATAAGTTTCTCGGCGGCATACCTCTTCTCGGAAATCTGAAAGAGCTGCAGACACTTTCTCTCTGGTCAAACCAATTGCACGGCATCATTCCTGATGCACTTGCAAATTGCTCCAACTTAACCGACCTAGACCTCTCCTCAAACTATCTGGAGGGTGCAATTCCTCCGAAGTTAGATTCGCTTTCCAATCTTCTTTTTTTGAACCTTGCCGGGAATAATCTTACTGGAACAATCCCGCCAACCCTTGGCAACATCACCACCTTGGAAGCAGTCTATCTTGACACAAATCAACTAGAAGGGACTATTCCCTACAAGCTTTGGCATTTGCCAAAGATGTCGTCTCTGACTCTAGGTCAAAATAGATTGTCAGGTGAAATCCCAAAAACACTCCATAATTTGTCTTCACTCCAAATTTTAGGCTTGGAGTACAACATGCTAGGCAACGTATTGCCACCAAACTTTGGTGATATCTTCCCTAATCTCTTAGAGATAACATTGTACTACAACGGTTTTGAAGGTCACATCCCAGCTTCCCTAGGGAATGCTTCACTGTTGGAAACAATTGATTTATCATCTAACAACTTCACCGGGACAATTCCTAGTACTTTGGGAATGCTCTCTAAACTCTCTTTCCTCAATCTTCAGGCGAATAACCTAGAAGCAAGGGATAGCCAAAGCTGGGAATTCCTTGACGCCTTGAAAAAATGTGAACTTCTAGAAACACTCTCATTATCTCAAAATCAGCTGCATGGGGAGATACCAAATTCAATTGGTGACCTATCCCACAATATTCAGACACTGGCATTGGGTGCAAACAAGCTATCAGGAGCTATTCCCCTAAGTATAGGAAACCTCCATGGATTAACTAACCTATTTCTTGGTTTTAACAATATTTCCGGCACACTTGATGACTGGGTTGGAAAACTAATAAACCTGCAAGTTTTAGATCTCCAACAGAACAACTTCACTGGGACAATTCCATCTTCCATTGGCCATCTTACTAAACTAACGAAGCTTCATCTAAGAAATAATAACCTCCAAGGTATCATCCCGAGTTAACAGCATTAAACCACCACTTTTTGAGTCACAATACCACCACAAATTTTGAAGTTTTTGTTGCCAACAACACTAAAAGCGAATTAAACCCGAATTGACACGGTTCCTGAGAAGGGGGGCACACCCAAGTGGTGGCGTGGCATGGGGATTGACAGCGCGCTCGAGCACGACCGTTACCTACTGGTGGGGTCCACCATTATGTCGCATGGACATAACGGTCTTAGCCCGCAGGTGGCGTTTACCAAGCTTTACTCACGCGCGCTTCACTCCGCCAGTCGGACCCCACCGTCGCCGCTGACCCTGCGTGCCCGTCGCCGGCCGTTTGTACCCGTTTACGTCACCAAGCCAAGTTGAAACGGCGGCGAGTGCTCCATCGAGTGGTGGCTAGGCAATGTATGTAATTCATTCCTCCCCCCATTTCTTTTTCTAGGTTTAGGGTTTAGGATATTTTCGATTTGGAATTTTCAATTTTGCCTCGATGAACATCTATTTGATTCTATTTTTAATTCCCTGAGTTGGACTATGCTCCAGACTCGATCGAGGACAACACATTCTGCGGGATTGCTTTGGATTAGACCGAGATTTGCCGCGTCCACAAGCAATTGCCAGAGAACTTTGTAGGTTTTGAAGGGACCAACATAGGTCGTCATTTATATGCATGTTTATTGAAGACTCTAAGTGTTAGGCCCCGTTCTTTTGGGGCTTCTATAGACAGCTTAGAGGTCAAAATAAGCCTAAGTCAAAAAGAACTCGATTTTAAGCCGCTTTTTTGGAAAGCCAGCTTTGGCCATTCCTTCACAGTGGGGAGAAGCTGGGATACCCTACTTCCCGCCGCCGCCCCCGGCTTCCCGCAAATGAAACAAAACGTTTTCTTACATGCCCCTATTTGACACTGAAATTACACTGAATTGCCACCGCGCAGCGAACCGGGCTCCTCTATTCTCTCTCCCTGAAGCGCACATTATTCTTTCTTTCCTTTCCTCTCTCGTGAAGCGCCCTGCCTCTCCCGTCGCCACCTACCACCGACGTCGTCGCCGCTCCCGAGCCGCCCCAGTCCTCCGTTCCATCTCCTTGGCCCGCCTCCACCTCGTCTGCTCGGATTCGAACTCGAGGTCACCGGATCGAGCAGAGCTCTAGCTCGTCGAGCGGGGATCGATCTGCTGCGGTCGGCTGCTTGCTGCCTCCTCCCACCTCAATCTGCTCGCCGGCCGGAGCTCGCCAGCCACCTCCCACCCTCGAGCTCGATCTAGAGCTACTGAACAATACAGAAGCAACGACTAGAACGGACATGTACACAGATTCTGAAGTTAACTGAACCTGAAACTAGAAGTGTGCAACAGGATTATGTTCAACACTCGTGAGCTCTGCTTGGTCTCTCATTTTTTGGGTACGATGATAGGAATAGATGCGTGTGTACACTAGTAGAAAAACCACCTTCGGTTCGGACCTTTAGTCCCAGCCAAAATTGGAACCCGGACTAATGGGCGCATTAGTCCCGGTTCGAACCTCTAGGACGCCGCACGCGCCCAGTCCTCGTTCGAACGAGACCTTTAGTCCCGGTTCGTAGGGTTGCGGTAGCCGCCACAGAGGTGGGGCCAGCGCAAGCACCCTTTAGTCCCGGTTTGTATCACGAACCAGTACTAAGGATTTAGTACCGGTTCGTGATACGAACCGGGACTAAAGTGTTCCCTATATCATCTTCCACCCCCGAGCCAGCCACCATTTTTGAGCTCGAGTTTTCATCACCATTTTCTCCTCTGTCCCCTCTGTTTCCTCCCCATTTTTTTTCCACCATTTGTCAAGATTGGCGGCGCCCCATCAATCCAAGGGCTAGCAACTTCATCCTTTCTTCCGGCGTTCTACTTTAGCTCATTTTATTGCTAGTTTAGCTCATTTCATTTTTCTAGTGCTAGCTAGGTATTTGATGAAATGCCTAAGCTAGGGAGTTCATTTGTTTTATATGCAATTTGAGCTCAAATTGACGTATGATTTGTGGGTTTTAGTGCCGTCCCGTCCCTATCCTCACCGCCGTCGATCGCCCGTGCCGTCCCATCACCGGCACCACCTTGGTGAGCCTCTTGTTTTTATGTTTTATTTGAAAAAATCTTGCTTGTATGATTTAGATGCATAGTTATTACTTGTATAATTTTCTTACTTGTATGATTGTTTTTTATATGTATAGTGCCATGGTTTTGATATCGTCCCCGTCGGCCCTCGTCGGTCTATGATTCGGATGTGGTATATTTTTATAACTATTTTTTTCATTTCGTGTTTATGACAATTATGCCGACCAACTTGACATAGATTTTTTATCTAGGAGGTAGTTGAACCAGAAATTCCAACCGACTCTCTTGTCGAGTGCTAAATTTATTTGAAAAAGAAAACAATGATTTGAAAGAAAAATTGAAAAGAAGTGAAGAAGAGAAGATGAAATTGCAGTTCGATCTTGTCGATGTCGTCGATGATCACAAGATCAAGATGGATGCAATGCGCTTGAAGATTAGAAAGATTAGAAAATATGCCATTAATAAAGAGGCTTGGTATCATTATGCTGTTGGTTCAATAATTACTTAGTTGCGATTTTGATCGCATTTGTTGTTGGATTTAAATTTTAGATAGTTGTATGTTAGTTTCAATGTATGTTTTGTGAGAACTATGTATTACATTTGGTCACTACTCTACTTTGGTTTTAATGTGATGAACTTGTATTAATTAATTTGGTCAGTTCTCTATTCATGATGATGTAGTGTATTGGTTTTTGATATATTTATATAATGCAGATGAGCCGGCAATGGATGTACGGTGACCGACGCAGTCCCAAGTTCATTAGTGGCCTGCATAATTTACTCCATGTGGCTGAGGCAAACAAGCGAATGGTTTTATTTGTTGTCCATGTAGTGTCTGTAAGAATACGAAGAATTACTCTACCTCAAAAACCTTACACTACCACCTGTTGCAGTCCGGTTTCATGTCCGGCTATAATTGTTGGACCAAGCACAGAGAAAGAGGGATTATAATGGAAGAAAATGAAGAAGAAGAGGATGATGACAACTATCCTATGTTCACTGAAGAAGAGCCCATTGTTGATGAGCCCAGTTGAAGAAGACCCATTGTTGATGAGCCCGATGATGATCTTCGTCGGGCCATTCTTGATGCACAGATAAACTCGGAAGTGAAAACAAGAGGTTGAAGTTGGAGCGCATGTTAGAGGATCACAAAAAATTGTTGTACCCAAATTGCGAAGATGGCCAGAAAAAGCTGGGTACCACACTGGAATTGCTGCAATGGAAGGCAGAGAATGGTCTATCTGACAAGGGATTTGAAAATTTGCTGAAAATAATAAAGAAGATGCTTCCAAGGGATAACGTATTGCCCCCAGTACGTACGAAGCAAAGAAGGTTGTCTGCCCTCTAGGATTAGAGGTGCAGAAGATACATGCATGCATCAATGACTGCATCCTCTACCGCGGTGAGGAGTACGAGAATTTGAATGCATGCCCGGTATGCGGTGCATTGCGGTATAAGATCAGGCGAGATGACCCTGGTGATGTTGAGGGCGAGCCGCGCCCCAGGAAGAGGGTTCCTGCCAAGGTGATGTGGTATGCTCCTATAATACCACGGTTGAAACGTTTGTTCCAAAACAAAGAGCATGCCAAGTTGTTGCGATGGCACAAAGAAGACCGTAAGAAAGACGTGATGCTGAGACACCCCGCTGATGGGTCGCAGTGGAGAAAAATCGACGAGAGTTCCCGACATTTTCAGATGACGCAAGGAACTTAAGGTTTGGTCTAAGTACAGATGGCTTTAATCCTTTTGGGGAGCAGAGCTCCAGTCATAGCACCTGGCCTATGACTCTATGTATCTATAACCTTCCTCCTTGGTTGTGCATGAAGCGAAGTTCATTATGATGCCAGTGCTTATCCAAGGCCCGAAGCAACCCGCAACGACATTGATGTGTACCTGAGGCCATTGGTTGAAGAACTTTTACAGTTGTGGCGTGAAGAAGGTGTACGTGTGTGGGATGAGCACAAACAACAGGAATTTGACCTACGAGCGTTGCTGTTTGTAACCATCAATGATTGGCCTGCTCTTAGTAACATTTCAGGACAGTCAAACAAGGGATACAATGCATGCACACACTGTTTAGGTGAGACTGAAAGTATATATTTGGAAACAAGAATGTGTACCCGGGGCATCGTCGATTTCTTCCAAACAAGCATCCCGTAAGAAAGAAAGGCAAGCATTTCAAAGGTGAGGCAGATCACCGGACGAAGCCTACCTGCCCTACTGGTGTTGATATATATGACATGGTCAAGGATTTAAAAGTAATCTTTGGAAAGGGTCCTGGCGGACAATCTGTTCCGAATGACGCCGACGGACACGTACCCATGTGGAAGAAGAAATCTATATTTTGGGAGCTACCCTATTGGAAAATCCTAGAGGTTCGCTCTGCAATCGACGTGATGCACGTGACGAAAAATCTTTGCGTGAACCTGCTAAGCTTCTTGGCGTGTATGGGAAGACGAAAGATACACCGGATGCAGGCTGCACCAGCAACGTATGCACGAACGAGACGACCTGAATCCAGAGAAGTATCAAGGTCCTGCCAGCTACGCTCTTACCAAAGAAGAGAAGGAGATCTTTTTTGAAGTCTGAGCAGTATCAAGGTCCCGTCTGGCTTCTCGTCGAATATAAAGGGAATAATAAATATGGCAGAGAAAAAGTTCCAAAACCTAAAGTCTCATGACTGCCACGTGATTATGACACAATTACTTCCGGTTGCATTGAGGGGGCTTCTACGGAAAATGTTCGAGTACCCATTGTGAAGCTATGTGCATTCCTCAATGCAATTTCTCAGAAGGTAATCAATCCAGAAACTCTACAAAGTTTACAGAAGGATGTGGTCCAATGTCTTGTCAGCTTCGAGTTGGTGTTCCCACCATCCTTCTTCAATATTATGACGCACCTCATAGTTCACCTAGTCGAAGAGATTTCATTCTCGGTCCTGTATTTCTACACAATATGTTCCCCTTTGAGAGGTTCATGGGAGTCTTAAAGAAATATGTTCATAACCGTGCTAGGCCAGAAGGAAGCATCTCCAAGGGCTATGGAACAGAGGAGGTCATTGAGTTTTGTGTTGACTTTATTCCTGACCTTAAGCCGATTGGTGTTCCTCAATCGTGCATGAGGGGAGACTGAGTGGAAAAGGCACGCTAGGAAAGAAAGCAATAATAAGTATGGACGGGCATTCTTTCACTCAGGCACACTACACAGTTCTACAAAGTTCCACCTTGGTGGCTCCGTATATCGTGGAACACATGAATATTGTATGCTCCGAAAACCCGGAGCATACTGATGACTGGATTAAAGGAAAACACATGGAGACTTTCGGCGGTTGGTTGCAAACACTTCTCATTAATAACACCAATGTTGGAGAACAGCTTTACTTGTTGGCCAGCACCATCTTCGACTATATTGAGTTTCCAAGGGTACGAGATAAATGGGAATACATTTTACACGGCCGCACAAAATAAAAAGAGCACCAACCAAAAAAGTGGTGTCCGCTTTGATGCAACCAACGATGATGGGCAAAAGGACACATATTATGGTTACATAGAGGATATATGGTAACTTGACTATGGACCTTCTTTTAAGGTCCCTTTGTTTCGGTGCAAATGGTCAACCTGACAGGCGGGGTAAAGGTAGACCCGAAGTACGGAATGACAACAGTGGATCTCAACAATCTTGGGTACCAAACCAAACCATTCGTCCTAGCCAAAGATGTGGCTCAGGTTTTCTATGTGAAGGACATGTCTACCAGACCGAAAAAAAGAAAAGATAAGCAAGCGAATACATCATACGATGAGCCAAAGCTCCACATAGTTCTTTCAGGGAAAAGAAACATCGTAGGAGTGGAGGAAAAGACAGACATGTCAGAAGATTACAATAAGTTTGATGAAATTCCGCCCTTCACAGTGAACACTGACCCAAGCATCCTGTTAAATGATGAAGATTCTCCATGGTTACGGTGCAATCATAAGCAAGGGACACACGCGAAGAAAAAGTTTGTACCCAAACACTAGATAGGAATGTTGGTGATGTGTAATAATGTATTAAACTTTTTATGTAACCGTGTTCTGAAAACTCAGAAGAAAACTCTAAACACTGATTTTTGGTTCTAAAAACTTCAACGGCTCACAAGCGCTCGAAAAAGTTGGACTGAAGTATTCGGTCGATGAACTGAAGGATTTGTAGATAGAACAAAACACGCGGTTTCCTCTGCATACAGCCCGACGGTGGCTCCTGAGTGCCCGCATATCAAATGCACCGTCGGATATATGCAGGGAATCCGAATGATTTGTATTCGGTCGATGAACTGAAGGATTTGTAGATGGAACAAAACACACGGTTTCCCCTGCATACAGCCCGACTGTGGCTTCTGAGTGCCCGCATATCAAATGCACCGTTGGATGTATGCAGGGAATCCGAATGCTTTGTATTCGGTCGATGAACTGAAGGATTTGTAGATAGAACAAAACACACGGTTGCCCCTGCATACAGCCCGACGGTGGCTCCTGAGTGCCCGCATATCAAATGCACCGAATCCGAATGCTTTGTATACCAAATGAACTACAATGAGTACACACTGAGTGCCGAACATGTCCGAGAGGTGGGCTATATATAGGGGTCGTGTGGCTCATGAAATGGTCGTGATAGTGCTGATCCAACAGCTCATAAGCCCTCAAAAGAAACACACCCTGATCCAATGGCTCACAAGCGCTTGAAAGAAACACACGATCCGTGTGCTTCTTCCTGATTGGGCATACTACATGTCGCTCGGGGTAAAGGCGTGAAAAGTCCCCGCCTAGGGTTTTCTTCTGTTTGCCGAGTGAAACTTTGTGCTTGGTTGTGTTAGGGTAGCCCCTAGGAACACCCAAAACAAAATTATAACACAACTCTTCACAAGATTCCCTCCGGTTCGTCCGAAGTGGGAGTTTCCGGCTATAACTCCGGAAACTCACTAGAGAGAAACTGATGACGGTGAACCCGCTGACACCCCGGAGGGGAATCTTGGACATCTACAACCCCCAAAACACTTGTACATATATGGTATGGCACCAAGTAGGTTTTGGTGGGATTCAGACGCTCCGGAGCCCCTCTCCGACGAAACCCTAGACCCGCTAGAGAAAAGCCGAACAATTAAATCAATTGATAGATATAAAAAAATCAAAAAATGTAGATATGATTTTCATAAATATTGAAACAATTAAATCAAATATAAAAGAAAAAGAAACTAGAGCAAAAAAATTTCGAAAAGCATGTAAATCAAAGGATATAAAAGAAAACAGAAAAAACAAAAAGAAAATAGAGCAAAAAAAAACTCAAAAACACCTTTAGTCTCTGTTCGTGTTAGGAAACGGGACTAAAGGTCTGATTACGCGCCAGAATTTCGGCCGCCCCAAAAACAGACCTTTAGTCCCAGTTCGTGTTAGGAACCGGGACTAAAGGTCTGTTTCGCCCAAGTTTTTCCCACACAACGGCGTGCCCTCTCTCCTCCCGCACACCGACGAAGCCCTGCTCCGCCCGCTGCCGCGCCACGCTCCGTCATCTCTGGCCAGGTCCGCCCGCCGTGCCCCCATCCGTCGCCGCCCGAGGTCGCGAAGCCGAGCTTCGCGCGCTCTCCTCTGCTGCCGCGCTCGTGCTCTCGCGCTCTTGCCGTCGAGGTCCATACGTCGCTGCCCCGTGCTCGCCACCCCCGTGCTCGTCCGACGCCAGGTCGAGGTCAGCCCGAGGTCCAGACGCCGCCCGACGCCGGATCGAGGTCAGCCCGAGGTCCAGACGCCGCCCGACGCCGGATCGAGGTCAACCCCTCCCCGACACCGACGCCGTGCTCGATCCCCCTCCCCTTCCCTGCCATTTCTTAGGTTAGAAATTGTTGAAATTGTTAGAAATTTCTTAGTGTTAGAAATTGTAGAAATTGTTAGAAATTTGTTAGGTTATAGAAATTCTTAGTGTTAGAAATTGTTAGGTTTTCTAATTTGTTTCAAATTTGTTTATAGGTTATAGCAAAGTGTTAGTGTTAGCAAATTTGTTATAATTTGTTTATAGGTTATAGCAAATTGTTAGTGTTAGCAAATTTGTTTATAGGTTATAGCAAAGTGTTAGATGCAAATTTTGTAGAATGCTCTTTTGAGTAAAATTGAATCACTCTAAAATTTTAGATGCAAATTTTGTGTAGTTTTAGATGCAAATTTTGTATGCAAATTTTAAGATGCAAATTTTGTGTAGTTTATTTTGTTACTAAATTAGTTTCATGGTAGTTTATTTTGTTACTAAATTGAAAGCATATAGTTTATTTTTGTTACTAAATTTGTGTAGTTTATTTATTTTTTGTTTCATATTCTTGTTACTTAAATATTCTTGTATAATTGATTGCAGGGAGCAAGGGACATTGAACTATCAAGAGTGCATCAAAATTAAGTCAGAATTCAGCATCTAACAAAGGGACATCTAGAAGGCATTTCTACAATTTACTTGGCAAGTAGTGATAACTCCTTGTGTTTTAGTAGAAGAGCAAACAGTAAAAACAATGATGTATATAACTCAAATAGCTTTTCTAGGAAAATAGCTAAATATGTTATATTGTGTAAATATTGTTGATGAATATTGTGTATATGAAGATGAATATTGGCATATCACTTATCATCTACGTAACTTTCCGTGGGATGTCGGTGTGACAGTGTCATAGAGCCCAACAGTGCACGTCCACATGTGTGCTCTCTCTGATGGCGGCTGCCATCTCTTGGACGGTCTAGGTCTTGCTGGTGAATATGATCACCTCCTCATCTACCAACGCGTCAGTATCCCTCTTCCTCTCCCTCTCCCTGTCTTGTTCATCCCCATCTTTGACGCCTTTGTTCTTCTCTTTTCTAGCATTGATAGGCTGTTTTTTGAGCTATCTATTTTATACGAAGGTTTTCAGGCATCTTGACCACTTGTAGACAAAGACTGGGCACCTCAAACACATCTGCAACTTGAGGCTCCGGCACCTGAAAGTCCGGGACATATGACAGAAAGGGCTGGGTTTCTGACAGCGCTAGGGCTTGGCAAGTCATCTTGACTCATGTTCTACAATGATTACCACCAAGACAATTGCATCACTATAATGGTTACCATGTATATGTACTCCACAAGAATGAAGGCTATAAATAAGTCATAGCACAGTATCTACCACATGCCAACAATTTTCACTGCATGATGTCATGTATAAAGGGAAAGATGGTAAAAATATGAGAACTACAATGTGTAGAACCAACCCGCGTACCAGCAATCGCCCTAATAAATAGACTACACATAATGAAACTCATAAATTCTTCATGACACATTATCTACCACGTACTCACAATATTATCTACCATAGTTTCAAAAATCAGCACAACATTATCGAAAACATCAGTGACCAAATATGGAAAAGCTATCAACCATGACACACTGAATTATCTACCACATGCTGACACTATTAATGCACATAGAACTAAACTACTACCTCCGATCCATATTAGTGGGCACAACTTTGTCTAGATACACATGTATCTAGTCTAAATACTTAACTAGATACATATGAATTTAGACAAAGCTATGCCCACTAATATGGATCGGAGGGAGTACAAGATCTATAATTTACGGGTACTTACAGTCATCGTAGGAGCACGGGAGGCCACTGCCAGCTTGGAGAATAGGAGGAAGAAGTTTTCGCCGCTCGTCAATCAACGCCAACCGGAGGAGGAGATGGCACCCATTACCTACTCGTTGTCAAAAAAAAAATCGCTCCTGGATCTAGAGCTCAAGGGAGAGGGAATGGGGGGTGGGGTTTTCTGTAGATGAGCCAAAAGGGGTGAAATAAGGCAAACAAAATCGCGGACAGTGACAAAATTTGTCCTACAATATTTTTTCCATACGCGTGCGAGGTCGCCTAACTCCAAGCTCCTACCTGCAAACGAAGAGGGTGTTTCCGCGAAAAGGCCGATTCGTCTGTTTTTTTATTTTCTTTTTGCGCCGTTGATTCGTCTGTTTTTTCAAGGCTAGACTTCACGATACTTTAAATTCGTGCGGGTCGTGCGTCCTACCCTACCAAACAAGACCAAATTACATCCGATCCTGCATGGAGGTGCTACGACCAACAAGGAAAAAGTCCAAATTCAACCTTGAACTTATAAAGCTTAGCAAAATCGAACCTCGGGCGGCCCAGAAATTGACACTTTGAACTTTATAATCTTGGTCTATTTTAAACCTTATGTCCTTTTTATTTAGAAATTTGTTGACGTGGTAGGTCAAGCCCGAGTTATTGACTTGGGCCCACGTTGACTTAGGCCGACGCAGATGTGGCAGGCGACAAGGCTGCTCCTGCGAGGACTGATGCCGATGCTCGTCGCTCGGGCGGCCGCCGCCGACTTTGCCACGTCCAGATGGAAGCATGGAGCACGCACGGGCTAGCGAACAGCAGCCGGAAGATGGTGGCGCTAGGAAGCGGCCCCTGAGCCCGGCGCCAAGCGAGGCATCGGAAGCGACTGCGGCCTGCTCCCTCGGCGGCGGAGGCGGCGGCGGCAGCAGCCGCAGCGGAGGACGCGACCCAGTCCGCGAAGGTGACGGTGCAGCAGCGGAAGCGCCGTCCGCGAAGCCGTCACCATGAGAACAAAGTCTGAATTCTTGCCTCCGTGCAATTGATAGAGGCAAGTCTGATTTCCTACCTAGGGAAAATTTCCAATCATCGATCCACTGAAGTCGCATGTATATGAAATTATGAATCACAACAAGCCTATTCCGCTTGATTATTACTATTTTATGCTGGTCGCAATTCAGGTGAAGTTTCAATCAGTCTTGTCCATGGATTAGGTGTAGGAGAAAAGAGGAACTAGTACCCATTCTTCACGATGACGTCGGGCGTGAACTGGACCTACTTCCTGCAGCCGCGGCAGAGCTCCTAGAGGGTGCACTCGATAGCGCGCTCCAGTGGCGGCGCCCTTGCGCATGATGGAAAAAAACTTGAACGGGCTGAACCCGTGGTTTGGACCCGCACCAGCCATTCGGGGCGTTGCGGTTTGGTCTTAGATGAAAAAAACTTGAACAAGCCCGTGGTTTGGACCCGCACCAGCCATTCGGGGCCACGTCTTTTGCTACAGCCTCGATTCCCTTTCTTCCACGACTTCTTGGTCGCCATGGCGGCCGCCTAAGGCACACGAAACAGGCTTTCGCCCCGATTTATAAATAAAGCCCAACCGACCAAACCGATACAAAGTGGAGAGGAATCCCCAAACAAACAAGTCAAAAAAAAGCGACTAAGGAGATGGAGACAAGCCACCAACTCAAAGCCGAACATGAAAACAGGAGATGCCACGCTTAACGAGAAGCAACCTAGACTACAGAAAAGGAAAACAGAAACGCGTCGCCTTATAGACCACCGGGCCCCAGTGCACCGACCACAACAAGCTATTGCCGGAGAGGGCCGCCTGCCCTCTCGCTCCGGGCCGTGGAGCGCCGATCCCGCCAGCAACTAGCGAGTACCCAGGACGGTCACACCAGAAGCACGTGTAAAGGGTAGGAGGCCAACGAAACCGCTCCATGCCGAAGACGAGAAAGCTTCACGCCACACCGATGACTCCAAGGTTCTGCACCCAAAAGGAACCTGACCTCCCCAACGGCGCCCCCAAGAGGTAACGATGCAATGCGCCGCCGCCGAGCCCGCAAAGCAGGCTAGGGTTTTCACCCAGAACCCAGTCACAAGGAGGATACCCACAACAACGCCCCCAAGAGGGTAATGACACCCACGGGCATCACCGTTGTCGGCGCCAAAGCGCGGAGCTTTCACTCGGATTCTCGCCCGTGTCCATTCGGATACCAAGGAACCGACCCAACCCGAGGGAAGGATCACCTTGCCAGCACAATGCCTCCAGATCTTGACCAGGGAGTCACCGCCGCTGAGCTACGCCGACACCAGGACCACCCGCTGCCAATCCCCTCGCCATCCACATGACCGAACGAAGGGCCACCACTGCTGCGATGTTGTCTGCCGGAAAACACACATGCAGCCTCTCCATCCGGGGCCGCCGCCTTGGCGTCCAGAAGCTCGCGCCGACAACGGTCCCATCAGGTGACCAGAGATGGTAAGGCAAGGTACGGGCCCACCTAGCCCAAACTAGCCCAATTGCAACTGGCGGAGGAGCACGCGTTGCAGTGACAGGCATCGAGTAGGACGGGAGCGGCGCCTCCGCGCCGTCCCCAAGCCACCCAGCACGCCGGGCGAGCCCGACCGGGCCCACCAGGAAGCCCAGACCTAGGCCCGCGGGCCTAGATCTGGCCACCTCCGCCGCCCCTCACGGCCTGCTGTCGCCGGGCGGAACCAAAACCACCACACGCCGCCGCCGCAACTGCCACCCCCACCGCCCTCCAGGACCAGAATCCGGCAGCCAAGCTCGCGTCACGAAACGCACCGCCGCCCGCCGAGGAAGCCTCGAACTCCACCGTACGCGCGCGGGTAGAGAAGATCCCGTCGTCGCCACTGCGCGGGCTTTGCCCGGCAGCCCTAGCCAGCGGTGGGAGGGAGGAAAGAGGCGGTGCTGCGCTGGGAACAGGGAGAGCGCCCCCGTCGCCCTCGGGGGGGAGGGGGGGGGGGGCGAGAGGGACGATAGGTTCCTTTTTTTTTTCTTCCGGTCGCCTAAGGCTCCCAGCACATGTACCGCCGCCGTCGACCTGCAACACTGCCCAGTGTCGGCGCAGGGCAGGGGAGCTGATGCTGTAGCAGGCGACGACGCAGGTCCGCCATAGCCTCCCGTTTCCAAGCTCATGGGCGACGCCATCCGTGCCCAATCCCCAACGGACACGAGGGCACCCGAAGCATTCCTAGAAAAGCCAACAAGCCGCACCACCGATGTCTCGCTCGACAAGATCGACGTCGTCGACGAGAGCGTGCGCCACGCCCTGTGGGACCTTGGAGCCTCGAAGGTGCGCATCTATGGCAAAAGGAAGAGGAGGCGGAGCTGGTGTCGTCAGCGACCACGATGCCGCCCAAGAACGCGCTCCTCGCCTCCTCCTCATGCGCTGTCGCTCGGCGCTGCAGAACCGCTGTTCCCCGCTCACCGCCCGGTTCGCCCCCGCGGCCTCCGCGCCGTCGCCGGTCCAGGAGACAATCGATTTCGCGGCAGAGATCGCCTCGACGACGTTAGCTCGGTCGTCTACCTCCCCGCGCAAGCCGGAGACGGCGTCAGCTCGAGCGTCTACCTCCTCGTCGGTCTTTTCCCCTTCTTTGTCTCCCTCAAATTCGTCTCGCCATCTCCGTGCACGCCCCGCGCAGTCCCAGGGTGGGCAAACTTGCGCCGCCTCCATGTGCGAGCTCGCTGAGCAGCCTATCCCCGGCAGCGTCCGCCGTCCGGACGACGGCTCCATGCCAGGTTCACCTCTGGCGCTGACCTCTCCGGCTCTTCCAGATCGGCAGTGGCCGCGAGCTGCTCCTAGGCGCCGGCGTGCCGCGTCACGGCGCCGCCCCGATTTGCTGCTCCTGGGACACCTTCCTGATCTCGCGCCTGCACAGATCGCCGTCGCCGGGCGGTGGGACTAGCTGGTGGCGCTGCTCGAGCTCGCCGCGGCAGATGATGTCGACGTGATGAAGGAGGCGCTTGCGGGAGCAGGCGAGGAGCTGGCCGATGAGGTCGGGCTATGGTATGGCCGGACCAAGGCGTACAAGTCGCGCACGCCGCTCATGGTGGCCGCCACGTACGACAGCGCGCGGGTGGTCTCGCTGCTGCTCGACCCCATCGGCAGCAGCTATGCACAAACCACAGGGTGAACCCGCGGGTTTAATCCACAATTTTCGCACGGTGCGGTGCGGGTGCGGTCAGAAAGTTCGCGTGGTGCGGTGCAATGCGGGTATACAAAGCTAATTTCTGGGCTGGTCTGGATTGGTGTATTAACGTAATAGTACTCGGTGTGGGGTGGGTTAGGTGCGGGATTCGCCCCATTCTCAGGCTGAGCCCGTGTGATGGGCGCGCTTCTCAGAAGGCGTCGCTCTGCGTACTCGCCATGCGCGTCCGTACGCCGGCGCCGGCGCTGAGCGACCCGGTCCTCTCGCCGGCACGGTCGTCGTTTCACACCCCGCCCTGTTCTCCTACAGTTCGAGCGACGGCGGCAGGGCGAAATGTATTTAGGGAAAAAAGAAAAAAAGAAAAACATATGATTATGACACGTAGGGCCCGCCCACTGTCAGTGAGAGTACCTTAGAATCCCGGTCGCCATAGTTGCTTTGCCGGTCCGGCAAACACATCTAGGGTCCACTGTCCGACGCGCCCACCAGCGCGTCCCGGCTCGCGCTGGCGCGCCGGCGGCGAGCTCGGCGTCGCAGCGGTAGCTCCGGCCACTGTGACGTCATCTCGACGTCACAGTGGGCCTGGGCCGTCCAAACGGACTCGCTGCTGGGCCGGCCCAACTCCTGTGCTTCTGTTTTGGTCTTTTTATTTTTTTCCCCTTCCTGTTTCCATTTTCTATTTCCCAAAATTTTCCTACCTTTTGAAATAGACATCCAAATCAACTCAAGACAAACTCAAAAAAAGATGTAAAAACCAAAACAGCCACTTCAAATACTTACACGACTTTTCCAAATTATTTCAAATTCCACACAAAAATTGTAAGAAAAACAAAACAGCCATTTAAAATACATTGTGACCTTTCCAAATTTATTCCAAATCTTAAATTTGAAATCCACAACTTTCTTTTTAGCTGAAATAAAAACCACAATAAACAATATCAGTGATAACATGAAAAATATATCAGAATGATCACACACAAAAAAAACAATGCCTAATTATGTCATATGACCACAATTAAAGTTCCAAATCTTTAAATTCCTCACAAACTTGCCAACACACAATATTTTTATATTCCAATAGATCCAAATCCCAAAAAAATTCCAATGTGACAATTTCAAAATTAAATTCCTTCACACCGCGTTATTTACAAATACAAAAAAAAAAAACTACAAGAATAAACAGCGCCTGTTGATTCCATATGAATTCTACAAAATCGAATGACTTCTAAAATATTCAACAAACAAAAAATATAAATTAACAAAATACTCACACAAATAAATGCTGAATTTTTATGCCATATGGCCGAAATTCAAACATGTATATTTTAAGTATTTAGATCCCCCTCAAATCATATCTGTTAACGTTAAAAACATTCAACATAGCAACATAAACAAAAATAAAATAAACGTTGGTGCTTATGCCATATAAACAAATCCCAATATAACTTAAATACATTTCAATCTTCAATTTCCTGCAAAACTTCAAACACAAAATATTTTAGAATTCCAAAACACTCAAATTCTAAAAGCTTTCGAACACAAATATTTTGAAATTTAAATTCGTCGCACCGCATTATTTAGACCACAAAAATAAACACTGCCTACTCATGTCATATGACCAGATTTAAAATTTAAAATCTTAAAATTTCTGACAAACTTGCAGGCACAACATACTTTTCTTTTTTCTTAACAGAAATATTTTAGAATTCCAAAACACTCAAATTCTAAAAGCTTTCGAACACAAATATTTCGAAATTTAAATTCGTCGCACCGCGTTATTTAGACCACAAAAATAAACACTGCCTACTTATGTCATAAGACCAGATTTAAAATATAAAATCTTAAAATTCCAGACGAACTTGCAGGCACAACATACTTTTCTTTTTTCTTAACAGCCCAACTTCAACAAATTCCTACATCTAAAAAACAATTTAAACGCAAACTTCTTCAAATTCCACAAATATTAAAACCTACACACTTTTTAAATACACACGTTACCAAATTTAAATTACATTACCTTCACTCCACACGCGCGGCATTGCCGCGCTCATTTCCCTATTATCAAGCTAACGCCAGACGCCAATTCTATTTCTGGGACGCATAGATAAGCCGAGCATGCACCTGCCCCAGTGCATCTCCCGATGCGGTTTTGCTAATTCTCATTCGACTGAGAATTTTGTTAATTCTCAGTCGATTGTTTAGCCGTCCGTTTTACTCGATCGAGCTGATTCGCTAATTATAACAGAGCGTCACCTCGCGTAGGAACTGGCTATTGTGGCTTGTGGGCTTTTTCCTTTTCGGAGTGGAAGACTGTTTGGGCCTGTATTTTCCGTCCTTCTTGTTTGGTGGGCCGTGAACAATATGTTTTTAATTTTCCGTTTCTTTATTTTTGTCTTGTAGCTTATTAGGTTATTCTGATCGCATGGGAAAGAGTTTTAATTTTTAGTTACGTATGTTTTTAGTTACGTATGTATGTAGCATGGGAAAGAGTTTTAATTTATCATGGTTGTACAAACTATTGGTTGTATTTATATTTTTCAATATTTTTTCTTTTGTTTCTTTTTATTTTTTTCTTGTCTTGCTTTCTAGTGGCATGTGTGGTTGCAACTAAGATTTTTCAGATGCAAATTGGATTGGAACCGAGATTTTCAAGCTGCAAGTTGGTTTGCAACTGGGTTTTTTGCAGGTTCAAGTAAGATTGTAACTGAGATATTTCCAGCTGCAAGTCGGGTTGCAACTCAGATTTATTTTTTCGATTTTGCTAATTCTCAATCAAATGAGAATTAGCTTAGCTCTCAATCATGTCAAGCGTCGTTGATTGTTTTCGCTTCAAGATTCGTGTTTGTCTTGTGTCCTTTTGTCTGGGCTTTTTCGCGTGTCGGAGCGTGTGTGTGGCTGCATATTTGATCAAGATTCCTTTTTTTGTCCTTGTCTGTTGTTATTTATGTACTAGGGTTGTATTAGGCATTTATTTTTTGTTTTTGTATGTGCCCTGCCAGTATTCGTACATGCGCTGCTAGTCTCGGTCCTTTTTTCTAGTTGTAGTTTCTAGCATAAAGGAAGAGGGAATGGCAATTTGACGCGACCAGATCGGTGGAGAGTGGCTGTTGCAACTCAATTTATTCTATAATTTATATATTTTTGCAGTTATAAGTGGAGTCATAACTGAGAATTTTAGTTTTAAATGAAGTGTAATTGAGTTTTTTCAGTTGCAAGTAGAGTCAGAACTAACCTTTTCAGTTATAAGTGGGATCACAACTGACTTTTTCCAGCTTGCTAGTGGAGTTGTAGCTGAGTTTTTCTCGGTTTCAATTGAGATGCAACCGAATTTGTTTTTTAGTTGCAAGTGGAGTTGTAACTGGCTTTTTTTCCAGTTGCAACTAGAGTTGAAACTGATTTTTTCCCAGTTGCAAGTGGGGCCGTAAATGAGAATTTTAGTTGCTGCCGTGTGTTCTGGTTGTATCTGAGCTTTTTTCCAGTTGCAAGTGGGTCGCAACTGACTTTTTCAGTTGCAAGTGGGGTCGCAACTGACCTTTTCCAGTTTTCTAGTGGAGTTACGGCTGAGTTTTCCTTAGTTTCAATTGGGGTTGCAATTGATTTTTTTTTAAGTTGCAAGTGTGAGTTTGCAACTGAGTTTTTTTTTCCAGTTGCAACTGGAGTTGAAACTGACTTTTTCCCAGTTGCAAGAAGGCTGTAACTGAGAATTTTATTTGATGTCATGTGTTGTGGTTGCACCTGAGCTTTTTTAGTAACAAGTGGGGTCATTACTAACTTTTTCAGTTGCAAGTGGGGTCGAAACTGACTTTTTTTAGTTTGCTAATGGAGTTGCGGTTGATTTTTCTCTGTTTCAACTGGGGTTGCAACCGATTTTTTTTAAGTTGCAAGTGGAGTAGCAACTGAGTTTTTTTCCAGTTGAAACTGTCTTTTTCCCAGTTGCAAGAAGGATGTAACTGAGAATTTTAAGTTTCAAGTGGAGTTGGAACTGAGTTTTTTTTCCAGTTGCAAGTGGAGTTGCAACTGAGTTTTTTTCCAGTTGCAACTGGAGTTGAAACTGACTTTTTCCCAGTTTTTCTCAGTTTCAATTGGGGTTGCAACTGATTTTTTTTTTTGAGTTGCAAGTGAAGTTACAACTGAGTTTTTTTTTCAGTTGCAACTGGAGTTGAAACTGACTTTTTCCCAGTTGCAAGAAGGATGTAACTGAGAATTTTATTTGCTGTCATGTGTTGTGGTTGTATCTAAGCTTTTTTTAGTAGCAAGTGGGGTCGCAAATGACTTTTTCAGTTGCAAGTGGGGTCGCAACTGACCTTTTCCAGTTTTATAGTGGAGTTGCGGCTGATTTTTTCTCTGTTTCAACTGGGGTTGTAACTGATTTTTTTTAAGTTGCAAGTGGAGTTGTAACTGAGTTTTTTTCTTCCAGTTGCAACTGGAGTTGAAACTGACTTTTTCCCGGTTGCAAGGAGGCTGTAACTGGGAATTTTATTTGATGTCATGTGTTGTGGTTCTACCTGAGCTTTTTTAGTAACAAGTGGGGTCATTATTGACTTTTTCAGTTGCAAGTGGGGTCAAAACTGACTTTTTTAGTTTGCTAGTGAAGTTGCGGCTGATTTTTTCTCTGTTTCAACTCAGGTTGGAACTGAATTTGTTTTTTAGTTGCAACTGAGTTTTTTCCAGTTGGAACTGAATTTTGGATTTCTACTAATTGCACATAAATAGGATTCAATATGAATAGCTGAAAGTAAGAAAATCAGAAAAGGCCGGCCGCGTGCACTGGTTTTGTTTTCTTTTGTTATTTATTGCCATTCTAATATTTTTAGTTTTTCTTAAATTCATGAGTTTTTTTTAGATCTTTCAAATTCGTGAACACTTTTTCAAATCCATAAACACTTTAAAATTTATGAACTTGTTTGAAATTAATGAAAATTATTTTATACTTCATCGGACATTTTTTTCAACTTCGTGATCATTTTCAAATTCACTAACTATATTGGAAAACATCTTGAACATTTTTCAAATTCATGAATTTGTTAAGTCCTCTTTTTTTCCAAATTCACGAATATTATTTTAATTTTTTACTTTCACTAAATTTTTCAAAATTAGCATTGTCGAAAAATTGTAGACTTAAAAAACCAGGCCTATCATCCTCAGACCTCACTGATCCAACGCAGCACAAGCGAAAAAAAGAACGAGCGAGTTGAACAACAGTAGCGAACAGAAGAAAAACAAAAAAAACCACCGAGTTAGCTGCGCGTCAAGTTAGCTTGGCCGGCCCATGCGATTCATCCTTTTTTGCACAGTAAGCTAAGAAAAAGAAAATAGGCTGGGTCGATACGTCTCAGCCCATCACATGCTAGTTGAGGCCTAGTCTGCTTCGATATACAAGTACGAATATCGCGGGTCAATGATCAGTCGGGACTCGGGAGATTCGACAAAATCGCTACACAAACATGCGGCTGACGTCAGCCGATTGAGAATTAACATAATTCTCAATCGACTGAGCTTTAGTGAGACCCCTCCCGATGCGAAGAGGTAGGAACAGAACAAAGCCACGCAAGAACACACGACACGAGGCGGCACCATAGCACCCCTGTCTTTCCCCTCCACCGAGCTGCTCGATCGATCGCGAAAAGATGAGCGCTCCCAGCCAAATTTCACGTGCCTCCGCACCATCCTGATCGACTCTACATGTGTTCTATAAGCATATTCCCTCCCTTTTCCCCTGATCAGCTCCCCGAATTCCACGTGCCTCCCCGTTTCGCTCTGGACGTCCTCTTTCCGGTGCACTTGATCTCCCCGCGATTTCAATTCTTGGATCTGCTTGCTGTTTGACAAATGGCGGAGAAGGTGGTGGCGGACCTCCGAGAGAGGTGCGCGACGTCGGCGTCGCTGCTGCGCGACGTGGCGTCGGAGATGGCCGACGAGATGCGCGCGGGGCTGGAGAAGGAGGATGTCAGCAGGGTCAAGATGCTGCTCTCCTACGTTGATAAGCTCCCCACCGGGTTAGTACATCTACTTGCATCAGAGGGTTAGTACATATATTCGCAGTTCTTCAGTCCTCTTTTGCTTGTCTGGTCACCGGAATTTGATCTTTATGTTCTGGTCTATTTACTGTAATGCTACATGAAGACTATGTTCATATGAATTAAGGATAATATGTATAACGAGGGCGCCCTTAATGGCTGGGATATGTTAGTTGGTGATTAAGAAATAGAAATATGAGTGTTCAGAGCATTATACAGTCAGACCAGAATAAGATTATCATTTGACAGAACTCATGGATGTCGGTCGTATCGGCCATGAGAAAATAGAAATGCTAACTCCTGATCATGTTCATCGCACATTCGCACTAAAATACCATGCATTTGTTATAAAGCTTCACGTCAGCAGCTAAATAAACTTAATGATTACGGTTGCTCATGTCAACGGCCGGGCAGTTTAATGCTTAACATGTGCACACCTTAAGAATTATTTGGCTGCTTACTTTTGTGCCACTAAATTTAGGAGAGAGGAAGGTTTGTTCTATGGATTGGACCTAGGAGGGACAAACTTCCGCGTCCTGAAGGTGCAGCTAGGTGGTAACGATAAGCGTATTACTAACTGTGAGTCCAGAGAAGTCGCCATTCCGCCACATTTGATGTCAGGGAGCTCCTCGGTACATAAGCTGAATCCACAAACTTAGCATAGGTTTGTTGTTATTATGTATTTGATTCATTGTTTGATTATATTTATTATTTACGTTACAGGAATTGTTTGATTTCATTGCTTCCAAATTAGCCATGTTTGTTGCTGATGAAGATAAGGGTAGCAGCTTTTCAAATGGGAAGAAACGAGAACTAGGATTCACATTTTCTTTCCCAGTGAGGCAGCACTCTATTGCATCGGGCACCCTTGTCAAGTGGACAAAGGCATTTTGTATAGAAGATGCTGTAAGAATTCCTTCTGCTCACAAATCCAGCGTATTTGTACATTACATGATGTAAGAATGTTGCCAATAATATAGGCTCTTCGGAGCTTCTCATAGTCATTTGATTATAAACCATAATGGATAAAGATATCTAGGAATTGCATTAGAAATTATGTTTTGTTTGAAAAGACGCTACTTAGCTCTGTCTATAAGATAATCTTGAACAAAATTAACAAATCTGTCAAATCAGGTAGGTGAAGATGTTGTGGTTAAGCTGCAAACGGCTATGGAGAAGCAAGGTCTAGACATGCATGTGGCTGCACTGGTGAGTGTCAAGAAGTTTTTATATTGCACTATTCATAAATTAGTATGATGTACCTGTAATCTTATAAAAAGAATTTCAATCTGAGAGATCCTTTGATGAAATAGATCAATGACGCTGTTGGGACATTGGCTAGAGCCAGATACTATGATAAAGATGTTATTGCAGGTGTGATATTTGGTACTGGTACAAATGCTGCCTATGTTGAGAAAGCAAATGCTATACCAAAATGGGAAGGAGAGTTGCCGAAGTCAAGGGATATGGTGAGGTTTAAAGGTCATATACTTCAAACCTAATAGTACTCGTAGAATTTGTGCTGAATTCTTCTGAACTATTTTATTAATTTCGAAGATATTTTTGTACTGCCTTTTGTCATATATATACCAGGTGATAAATATGGAATGGGGTAACTTCTACTCATGCAATCTTCCAATCACTGAATATGATCAAGCATTAGATAAGGAAAGCTTAAATCCGGCAGAACAGGCAAGTTTCTTTTACAGTCTGCCTATTGATGTTGTTGGTTCGGCATTTGGCTCAACTATATACATTGGTTCTTTCAGATCTACGAGAAGTTAACCTCTGGAATGTATTTAGGTGAAATAGTAAGGAGGGTATTGCTAAAACTCTCACTGCAATCTGCAATTTTGGGTGAAATTGACCACACTAGGCTCAAAACTCATTTCCATCTGCGGTACGTTGTTTGACTAGCTTTTGGCAGTTGACATTGTAATGTGTGTGTAATCATAAAGAATGTTATCCTGTTAATGATCTGGAATACAGGATTACTTTCAAGTGTATGCTCTTGTTGATGCTCAGCAGCTTCAGTCTTCTAATCAAACATACCGTTTATTAAGTTTAACAAATGCTACAAATTCAAACTTTGACATTTTCTAATAAATGTAGCTTTATGTTACTTGCAGCACTCCAGATATTTCTGTGATGCACCACGATGAAACACCTGATCTGAAGATCGTGGCAGAAAAACTGGAAGAAACCCTAGAGGTATGCTGACTTTGTGATCATTGCACGGCAATCATCCTTAAAACACTGTATTGTTTATATGCACACATTAAGGCGACATTGTACGCATACCTCCAGATTTCAGGTACATCCCTAGAGACACGGAAAATGGTCGTCGAAATTATTGACATCATAGCAAGAAGGGCAGCCCGGTTGGCTGCAGCAGGCCTTGCAGGGATCCTCAAGAAGCTTGGGAGGGATGGCTCCATCGACAAGCATCGGTCGGTCATTGCCATTGACGGTGGACTGTTCGAGCACTATGCCAAATTCAGAAAAAGCTTGGAAACTACTCTAAGTGAGCTGGTAGGAGAGGAGGCGTCGAAGTCGGTAGTCGTTAAGCATGCCGGCTCGGGAATAGGAGCTGCCTTGATTGCTGCTTCCCAATCTCAATATCAAAATGTTGAGGGGAACCCAAATGTTGAATATTAGAAAGGCAAGCTACTTTCTATGCATTTTTTATCTCCCCTTTTCTGAGGTGAAAGTAAAACGGCAACTACTTTCCCAGCAAGTGCGATTTACCATGCTGAAACTGTAACGGTCTGTAACCAAACTGAGGCTAGATGAGGTCAACTTGGACAGTTGGAATAAAAGAGGAGCTGAGGCCTCACGATTTAACTACCTTTCTAATCACAGGTTACATTTTAGAGCATTGACGATGAGTGCTGTAGTTTTTCCCTCTGTTTCTGTGCGAATTAAACTGTTCCCTACAAAGTTCAGGTTAAATTCCTGCGCACCAGCTCCATACAGTAAATTGCATTCTTTTGTTTTTTTAGAGTAACTTGCATTATTTTGTTAATCTTAGTAAAGCTCCTCAAACTGACTTATGAAAACGTTATGGTTATAAGAAATGATGACGACAAGATCCGACTGCTCATCCTTTTTTCGGATAAAAGCAGGAGCTCTTCCCATTTCAGTAAGATAGGAAAAAAAAACAGAGATCAGGAAACCAGGCAGGAAAACCGAACACTGCACGATTGATTTAAGGGACAATCGTGATACAGGAACATGTAGGAGGCCACTGTGTGATAAATCATGGTACTTCGTGATGAACAAGTATTGTTACCCATCTCAATAATTTTATTCAAAGCTTGTACCTGTGTGATCAATCATGCTACTTTGTGGTGAATAATGGTACACTAACATCTACTAGACCAACATCTACTCCTAGTGACGTACATGTTGCTGCCATGTTTTCCTCCAAGAAACGTACACGAAGGTGCACACAAAATTTGAAGAGTAGAAGGAACATATTGAACATTGGCCGGAAAACATTAAGAGTGTACTAATTACATAGTCGCTCGATAACATTATGCAAATGGAAAATTAAACATCCCGAAGAAACTCGATGGCATAGGTGAACATGCTCGATTCACAATCTAATATGACGGCTAGAATGACGAGCCTCGTCAGAAAATACTTTCGCATGTGTGGAAGCTTGTATCATCTTCCTCTCTTTTGCTTGAGCACTTCACACATACGCGCCTAGATAGTGAGGAATATTCAGGTGCAACGCTCAACAGGGTAGTATTAGAAAGCTTGCTCTACCTCCTCCACAATGTAAAAAATAGAACTTGAACAAAGGTACTGCAAATTAAATCAACTAAAAAAAATCATACTCCAAATATATGAGAAATTTTAAATTTATCTGGAGATAGTTTGTGAAAAAGAGAATGCAATGCAACAAACAACCCAAAATATAGGATGTTAAGTTAAAAGGAAATACAGGTTCACATGTGAGATGGATGTCCTAACCTACAAGCTGAGCCTCAACAACAAAAAGTCGGGCATCCACTAGTATATGCATCTTCGCATTATCCTGCTGGATATATATGGGTGTGCGACGCAACCTCTTGCTATCTCGCTTGGATGTCGGAAAGAAGAAAATCAATCATGTACTCTTGGATGACATCTTGAGTGCAAGGTGTGAGTAGTTTGGTGACCTACGCAATTAAAATAATTTATCAGAATGTGAATGGAAAAGCAATGGAAAATATCTACATGACAATACATTAAAAGCCATCACCATGACTACAACTTCATGGCACTTGTTTTTCTCTGCCCTTATTCGTAAGTGAATGAACGAATTCCTAATTTGCCGTAGAAAAATCATTGTTGCATTAGCATCAAGGTGAGGCCGAGAAATCACGGCCAAGAACATCATAAAAAAAGAACATATTGTCATTGCTAACAATAAGTTGAAACTTATAATCATGTGAATTAAAAAAATCCATTGCTCACCTTCTAGCTGAAGTTTTGCTTTGGGTGCTAAAATATAAATACTCCTCGATATTTGCTAAATAATAGTTATGGGTAGAACCATTTTTCGTCATTATATATGATATTGTACATCTCTTTAAATTTCTGATCCTCCGGGATGGTATGCGCATCAAGCATTGTCAAACAAAATCTTACTCTATCTACCATGTTAGCTCCTAAATATTTAGCAAACGAGATGCACACGGCGAGGACTACGTTGTGGAACATTTGAAGGAGGGAATGTTCAGTCGTCAAACGAATGTGTCATCAAGTCCACATTGATAGGCAAGCTAGGTAGCCCGAGTCAGTTTTTTTGTCAGTGTTTGATGAGCTACCATCCCGGAGGATCCAAAATTTAAAGAGATGTACAATGTCATACATATTGACGAAAAATGGTTCTACCACTCTCGCGGTAGCCAGAATTATTCATTGGTGGCTAAAAAGGAGGATTCATAGCGCGGCACTCAAAGCAAAGAACTTTATCGAGAAGGTGAGCAATGGATTTTTTATATTCACGTGATTATTAATTTCAACTTATTGTTAGTAATGGCACGATGATGTTCTTGTTTAGGTGATGTTCTTGGTCGTGGTTGCTCATCCTCCATTTTATGCTAGTGGGTGATGATTTCGTTTACGCTAAATTAGGAATTTGTCCTTTCACTCACGAGGAAGAAGTCAAGTTAAAAATCAAGTACCGTGTAGCTAGAGTCATGGTGATGATTTTTAATACACTCACATGTACATAACTTTGATTGCTTATTGGTTCCTATTCTGATAAATTATTTAATTACTAGGTCACCAAAATACTCCAGCTGTCTCACAAGATGTCAGTCGAAAGTACATGATTAATTTCCTTGAATCTATCATCAGCTAGTGGCTAAATTGTGGCATGCCCATATATATCCACCAGGATAATGCGAACACACAAATCCACGTGGATGACCCGGCTTTTGTTGATTTGGCTCAAACTGAAGGGTGGGACATCTTTTTACATACCAGCCTCCTAATTCCCTAGACCTTAACATTCTAGATTTAGGGTTCTTTTTCGCGTTAATTTTCTTTCCATAAATTATCTCCACGTACTTGTATGTTTTCTTATATATTTCGAGTATGATTATTTTTTGTTGATTGAACAATGGTGTCCTACATGTTCTTGTAATTTCGTTGCGCAAACTCTCGAATCTTGAGTACGTCTCCGATTCGCTTCCGAGATCTTATTCCTCGTAATCTTACTTGCAATCTGTCTCGATGCCAACTCCTTCGATGGGTGGCTCGAACAAAGCTCACATCTCACCCCACCGGGTACACTCATACGTGTCATCTTCATTTTTTTTTTTAGATAAGGGGGCGCGGATCCCCGGCCTCTGCATCAAAAAGATGCACATAGCCATCCGCAATTATTAAACATCCAATTTAACAAGTTTTACAAATCATGGATCACATAAGGTGGCTACAAAGATCAGCCACTCAAACAAAAGTTTACTAAGCATCAATTCTTCTAGGATGAAGCCACCCAGCCCGACTGAAGATAGCCCGCACGACCGTCAACATACGGGTAAATCCGGCATCCATAAGACCACGTTGATCCACAGGTAGCAGGAATGACCATGAATGGATCCAGTAGCACGCCTTGTGAATAACCTGCAAGTAATGAATAGAATTTGTTTTGTTAAAGACAATGTCATTTCTACAATTCCAAAGCGCCCACAAAATGGCCGCTACACCAATCCGAATGTGAGCCTTCGTCACTCTATCTATCCCATTCAACCAGCTGCCAAACATGTTCGCAATACTAGCAGGTGGGTAAACATTAAAAGTAAAATGCACTAATCGCCAAATGTCTCTAGCAAAAGTACATTTTATAAATAGATGCTCAGCAGACTCATCCGCATCACAGAAAACACATTTCTTGCATCATCCACTGCCGTTTAGCCAAATTATCTTTTGTCAACAATTCCTTTCTATTAAGAAGCCATAGAAAGATTTTAATCTTTATAGGTATTTTCAATTTCCATAGGTATTTACGCAGGTACCTAGTATGGCCATTTAAGAGATCTTCGTAATAGGATTTTACCGTAAAAACTCCATTAGAAGTAAGAGACCATTTAAATTTATTAGGGTCATCTGTTAGAGTTATTTGCATCAATCTCTCTACTAGATGAAACCATTCCGTTCTCCTTTGTCCTAGTAATGCCCGTCTAAAAGGGAGATTAATAGGAACCACCCCAACAACATCAGCCACCGTGATGTGTTTGTTCGAGGCAATGGCATACAACGATGGATATTCATTTTGTAGCAACATCGTCCCTAACCAGGGGTTCTCCATTCCCAATTAGAAATCTACCACGCTGGATGAACTCATCTTTTACCTTCATAATCCCTTTCCAAAAAGGTGAGTCAAAAGGTTTAGCCTGAACTTGAGATAACGCCTTATCCCCCAAATATTTATTGACTAAAATTTCTTTCCAGACTCCCTCTTCGTTTAATAATTTATAAAGCCACTTACTCAATAGACATTTATTTTTAATCTCCAATACCGCAATTCCCAAACCTCCTTGATCTTTCGGCCTACATACTATATTCCATTTCGTAAGTCTATACTTTCTTTTTAGTTGATCACTTTGCCAAAAAACCGGGAGCGGTAATAATCTAATCTTCTCCGTACCCCTTTGGGTATTTCAAAAAAGGAGAGTAGAAACATTGGCAAGCTTGTTAAAACTGAATTTAACAACACAAGACGGTCCCCATAAGACAACATCTTGGCTACCCAAGCTGCCAATTTCTTCTCAAACCGAACTTCAACTATTTTCCACTCTTTGTTCAATAGTTTGCGATGATGTATCGGAATTCCCAAGTACCTAAACGGAAGCGATCCCAATTCGCAACCGAAAATACGGCGATACTCCTCCTGATCATCTTTAGCTTTCCCAAATAAATACAGTTCGCTCTTATGAAAATTAATTTTCAACCCCGACAGTTGTTCAAAAAAGGCCAGTATCAATTTCATGTTCACGGCCTTCGCAATGTCGTGCTCAAGAAATAAAATCGTATCATCTGCATATTGGAGGATTGACACCCCACCTTCAACTAGATGCGGTACTGATGCACCTAAAATGCATCTACTTTTCCAAGCACTTTGCTTCATAATTTGCTCCGGAATCTTCCCATATTTGAATAAAACTGCTGAATCTGACGCTGTTTTTAGCAAAGTCTCCTTTCTGGTTGTTTTTGCAGGAAATTAAATCTAGGAAAAATACCACGTCATTTTTTATGGAAAAGGAGGACAATGTGCAAAGGATGGACACGAGGAAGCGTCGGAGGCCCAAAAAGGGGGGCCCCACGCGGCCACTGTACCTGGCCGCGTGGGCCCACCCAAATGGAGCCTCGACCACCGCCTCCACTTCAGCTTTGACGTACCCCCTCATATATACGAAAAAGTGGGTGCCCTAGGAGAGGGGAGTTTTCGCGAAACAGAGCGCCGCCACCACCACGATCTTCGTTTTCGGAGACAGATTGATCCAGGATTCCTCCCCGGAGGAGGGATTCGGAGACCGTCTTCACCGCCATCTTCACCGCCTTCATCTCCATCGACCATGAGCTCCCTCACCATCGCCATGTGTGAGTAGTCTGCTGTAGGCATATGAGGTGGATGGGGATTGGATGAGATTGATCATGTAATGATACCCGTTGTCCGAGATTTTAGGGGTTTATCTTGAGGATATTTTTGTATTGTGTTGATGCACTTATGCTATGCCTAATGCTTGCTACTAGGGCCCGAGTGGCATGATTTCAGTACTGAACTTATTTTGCCCCATCATATAATTGAGTTTGGTATTTATCTGCAAAGTGTATCACCTGCTATTATGTTGAACCTGCGAACCCTAAAAGTGACATATAGGGAAAACAAGGGGGAGATGTTTTAGTTTGAGGATTCTATGTGTTCATGAAGTGTTAATGCGTTGTTCCGGGCTATTCGAAAGGGTAGACCTTAATTACCTGTAGTTCCAAGTTGGCCCCGGTGAAATGGGCAGGTAGGACAATAGATGTTGTGCAAATTCTCTTGGTTAGTACGCACAACTATTTACGGAACACATACCTACATATATCGGAGTTAGAGTTAAGCCCCATTGCTATTAGTTCTTATTATATGATCAATCTTATTCATGCAACACCCCGCTATCACCTCATGCCTACGTTTTAAATCACTGAGTTACACTTTCATCTTTCCGGTGAAAACTGGAAATCCTTGTTCACTGCTGCTGTTTTATTTGTTACTTGAATCATACTGCTGCCATCACTATCACTGCTGCAAGTTTATTGATATACAGGTGTGGTTGAGAGTGACGCCTCAATTGCCAAAGTCTTATTGGTATTCTTGTGTTCCCATCGTGTCGAACTATAAATTTGGGTAATACTTCCCAACGAAGATTTCAGCGATCCCCTATACTTGTGGGCATCAAGACGTTTTCTGGCGCCGTTGCCGGGGAACCTAGCTTTATTGGTAAGACAACTTGTTATCATTTATTTGCTGCACTTGCTTGTTCCTAACTATGGGAAAGGAAAAGAATACTCCGAAGGAAGTAAGGCCTTCAACTACTCGTAGAGGTACTGATTTGCCAAGTAGGCCAAACTTTTCACCTAATGTTGCTTCTGCTATTGTTGCTAAAAGAAAGAAAAAGCTTTATCTAGTTCACCATTGTCTAAGATGTCTACTAGTACTGAAAATGATTTAATAGTGGTAGCATAGACAAAGAAGTGACACCTGAAACATCTGAGATAACTGAAACACCTGAAACTCCTGAATCTTCTATTAAAAATGTTGAGTCTGAATTAGAAGATAATGAATATTGTGATGATGAACATGAAACTTCTTCTGAGGAAGAGGAGGCATTTACTATGGCTTTTATGGATTCGAATTTTGATAAATTGGATAAACTTGATAGCTATAAAAATTCTCCTCTTGATGATTATTTCCCTGTTACTGAGAAAATGAATGCTCCAGCTATTAAAATTAAAGACAAAGATTATGAGTTTAGTGTTGATCCTGAAATAATTGAAAAAGCTGAGAAGTATAAGTTTTATGGGAGAGACAATGAGTTCCCTTTTGAACACATTGCTGATTTGCATGATTTATCTGTGTTTGGTAAAGATGAAATCCACCAACGCTATTATTTCTTAAAGTTGTTTCCTTTTACTTTGGGAGGAAATGCTAAAACTTGGTATAATCGTTTAGAACCTGGATGTATTACTAGCAAGGAGGAATGCTTGCAGGTATTTTATAATAAATATTTCCCTGCTGATAAGATTCATGGTTTAACTATTGAGATTAGCAACTTTTCACAAACAGAGAAGGAGGATTTACCCCAAGCTTGGGGGAGGTACAGTAAGATGGTTAGGAAATGTCCTACCCATGGCTTCAAGAATAATGAAATACTTGATATATTTTACAATGGACTAACTGAAAATACAAGAGGCTATCTTGATAGTATTGCAGGTAGTGTTTTCAGGGAAAGGACCGTTGATGAAGCAACTGAGTTATTGGAAACTATCTCTAGAAACTATGAAGATTGGAATATTGAAATAATAGATGACAGAGATATATTTCCAGAGAAGAAAGGAGGTATTCTTGAATTAAACAATGAGGCAATGAAGGGAGCCTCCAAGGATATGAAAGAGAAGGGAATTAAAACCTCTCATCTTAAGGAATTATCTGAAATGGGTGTTAAACTTCCTATTGATCGACCATGTTTTCCAATCCCAGTCAATGCTATAAGCTCTTTGGAAGGTAATGAAAAGGTAACACCTCCTATTGATGTATCATATGTTAATGATTTTGCTTATCATAATAAACCTGAAGAGCATGATATTAGAATGAATATGATGGAAAACTCTCATAAAATTAAATTCCTTCGTGAAAATATAAATGCTAGTGTGGGAGAAAAGAATTGTTAAACATGTGAAATGATGAATAATCAAATTGAACAAATGGTTTCTCTTCAAAATCAATTGTATGAAAATCTTATTGAGAAGAAACAGGTTTGTGGGTTAATACTAGAGGTGGTGCAAGTACTCAGGACCCTGACTATCCTGAAAACCATCCCAAGAGAAAGAGCAAGAGGCTCTCAAAAGAAATCTTCTGCAGGAAAATCTCCCAATGGAAACAAAGGCATTGATGATTCTCAAGAACAAGACAATGATATTTCTATTTCTGATGCTGAGACCGAAGATGATAATGAAGAAGAGGAATCCTCCACCTGAAGAAGATCAACATGAAGTTGAAAATATTGCAGAACCTGAACCTCCTGAAAAGGAAGACCCTCAACCATCTACTGAGAAGAAAAAAAGAAGAATCATCCAAATCACAAAAAGGTAAAGAGAGGGATCCATGGGTACAAAGACCCATACCATATCCCCAAGAGGTAATGAAATCTTTGGATGATGCTAGGTTTGAAAATTTTTTGAGTTGATTAAAAATTTATTTGCAAATTCCTCTTGTTGATGCTATTAAAATTCCTCCATACTCAAAATATATGAAAGATATTGTCACTAATAAAAGGAAGATACCTAATGATGCAATTACTGCTATGCTTGCTGATTATTCTTGAAGGAAAATTGCCTGAAAAGCGTGGAGATCCTGGTATTCCGACTATTCCTTGTCATTAAAGAAACTTATGTGAAATATGCTATGTGATTTAGGAGCTGGTGTTAGTGTTATGCCTTTTTCTTTATATAAGAAACTTAACCTAAACAAATTGGTTCCAACTGAAGTTTCATTGCAAATGGCTGATAAATCAACTGCTACCTATAGGTATATGTGAGGATGTTCCTATCTCTATTGCTAATGTGTTAATTCCTACAGACTTTGTTATATTAGAAATGCCTGAGGATGATAATCTATCTATTATTCTTGGAAGACCCTTTTTAAACACTGCAGGAGCTGTGATAAATTGCACTGAGAGCAAAGTGACATTTAATGTCAAAGGAAATGAGCATACTATCTATTTTCCCAAGAAGAATCTGTTACAATGATAAACAAGAGTGTGAATTCTATTCAAAGAAATACTATTATGATTGGAAGCTTTGAAATTGCACTACCACCTCCTGAACCAAAGTATGCTACCTTGATGATTGGAACTATTCCAATCAAATATGAGGTATCTTGAAACTCTTCTTTATATCTATAAAATAAGAATCATGTATTATATCTTTTGCATATTATTAATGAGACTTGATCAACCTCATTACTAATGTGGAAATGATGAAAACTTGATTCCCATAAAAATTTGTATTGCATTTTAATTTTATTTATCTTAGAATTTTAGAGTATATGCATAATCATAATTATTTCAGAGTTCAGAAATTCCAGAATATGAAGTTTGAAAAATTCTCTTTAGAAAATTGTCTCTGAAAATTCCAGAAAAATTTGGAGGTAAGTTATTTAACCAAGGGACCATCTGCCAGAAGTGGGACACCAGGAGGCCACCAGGGACCAAAATGGGGTGTCCCACGCGGCCATTCCTTGGCCGCGTGGGACCCACCAATTTTGTCCCCAGGTGGTGTTAGGTGAGTGTCCTGTGCCCATCTCCTTCCCTCGACAGAAAACCACCCAGGTATTTTTCCCAAATTTTCCGAGCTCGTTCTTCCTGCTATCTTGGATCTCCAAGTTTAGGGCAGATTTTTCAAATCTGTTTGGTGGGATTGCTCCTTGGTATGTGACTCCTCCACCCATCCAATTATTTTTTGTTCTTGCTATGTATGAAGTATTTTGCTGCACTAGGTGTCACCTAATATGCTTGAGAAATCCATGGATTTAAGTTTTCTAGTTGATATGGATGCATGATATTGATTGGAGACTAGTTATGGATGGCTCAATGTTGTTTTAGAGTGCTACATCTTAATTTTTGTTGAATATTATTTATGGGCAGCAAGGTACCATGATGAACAAAGGCAAGCATTGCTTGGGATGAGCTCAAGACCGAGAGAAGAGCATCTAAAGTCTCCCTTAATTATGATGACAACCATCTTTGGGAGGATGATGCAGTTTTTGTGGGAGAGAAGCTGAAGATCCATACAACTAGATGGCAAGACCCCATGTTCTTGAGAGTGGGGGATGAAAGAAGACTTCGACCTTCGCCAATGCAACTGGTTTGCTTGGTTTGCCCAAAATCCACGAGGTACATACGAGGAACTCTCGCGAGAATTCCTCTCCACATTCAGGTTTGAGGGCCCTGAGATCTACAAGCAAGAAGAGTAAGGCACCCCCTTCCTTTGTTTGTAAATTTACTATGAGGGGGAGCGCCTTGTTATGTCTTTGGAGGAGTTTTGCAAGCTATTGGTGTGGAAAACAGGGGTAGTTGGGATGAAACCCGTGCTGACTCCAACCAGGAGCTTGTTGCATTTTGGCACTCTATTTCTGTTAACTCTCATGATAGATTGAATAGGGGTAAATTTACTCATATACAGCACCCAAGTTTGAGATACTTTGCGTTGTTCCTTGCAAGAGGATTTCTTGCTAGAGACAACAATTCTGCTTGCACGGGACCAATGGTTTATTTACTTAAATGTGCAAAAGAAAACACCCATGTGAGTATAACTTGGGAGTCATTCTTGCTAGATCCTTGCATACGGCTGTGAGTAGAAATATTACTGATCAAACCCCTATTTATGCTGGTGCTATTGCTACTTTAGTGTATGAATACATTAAAGATGAGAGGGTTATGGTGATAACATGGGTACTCCTGTGAAGAGTCCAATTTACTCGATTTTGCTTTGACTACCGTATGGATATAAGTGTGATGCATGGGGATCATTATTGGTATAACTATTTGAGTACTAATGGACAAAGAGTGCCCATTAGGCTCCCCCGTGCTGACCTTTTTGACAGGAGTACCGGAAAATGGATTGTGGAAGAGATGCCGCCTCAAGAGGAGCCACAAGATCCAGGGATGCAAGGCTACCAACCTCAAGAGGAGCCCCAAGACTCAGGAATGCAAGGCTACCCATATGGTTACTTCCCTGGAGTGGAAGTGGAAGTGGATACAACTACTACCCGGGATACTAGCTTGATCGCAAGCTTGGGGGAGTACCTCTCTCCTTTCCATTCATTGTGTTATATCACTGTTATCTTGTTATGTTTTAGTTTCTTGTTTAAAAATCACAAAAACACAAAAAGATTTCATTTGTTTCTTGTTTAGTTACTTCTGACATTTACTTTATGCATCTTAAAACTAAAAAGAACAAAAACATTTTCTTTTTGAATCCAAAAAATGAAAGTGCAGGAATTGCTGAAATCTGCTCACTGTTCTATTTTTCATATTTTTCTGTAACTCCGAATGAGCTAAAATTTTAACCACTACTGCAACTTTCATAACCTACACACCCGTAAATTATGAGATTTTCTGAGGTGTCTAGGTAGGGTAAAAACAGTACTGTATGCAGTAGCATTTTATGGCAGATTTGAGTTTTTATTGCGCAGTTCAAATTGGGAGAGGAGAACAACAATGATGAGTTGATGTGCATGAAGTGGATGAAAGGTATGACACCTTTGCTGCTTATGTGGACTTTTTAATAACAGCAAGTGCGCACATCATAGTTTCTTTAACATCTAGGGAAGTGGTAGCAAATGTTTATCTTCTCCGTGTTCTAGTATGTTATATTATGATGCATGAGATAATATGTAGCGACAACACTTGGATGTGAGTTGAGTAATTGTGGCTCTAAACAAAGGTCTACGCATCCCATTGTGCTTGCTAAACTTGCCAACCAAAGAATAAAAGAATTTTTCAAATGATAAACATGAAGTCATATGCTTGACAAGCTTAGTGGTTGGGAGTTAACTTAAATGTGCTGACACATGGAAAGCTTTCAACATTGCACTAAATTATATTTAGTTGATATCATGTACTTTGTTTATGGATGCTTATCATGTGCGAAATAAATGTGGAAACTTGTAAGTTTGAGGAGTAAGAATAATTGGCTAGAGAGACGCCTGGGCCGCCAACCTAAGCCATGCATCATTCATGGTGGAAATTTACAGCGTACCATAGTGAACATTCAGTGATGCACATCATAATAAAAAGCTACAATAGTAAATAAAAGAGTGCTGAGATTGTTCATTGTCTGTTTGTCTTGTTGTTTGGACATGGGCTTGTTCCATGTCTGGGACAAGAGGTACCCCAGTTGACGCTCTTGATGACGCTTTTATTACTTGCAATGACTAAAACTCAAACTTGCTAGTGACCCAAGTTGAGTAGCACGTGGTGTAGGTACTCGTATTCACGGGGCATGAGACTTTCAACCTCTAGTTGGTCAAGCATATGAGTCATAATAGGAACACAAATGGTTTGATAAAACTAAGAGCAAGGTTGTAAGCACAATGAGTTCATTAGTCAATAAAAGAAAGAATCAAAAGATCTCAAAAATCTTGTCTTGATTCAATTAAAAGCGATGCAAGAACCTTTGTTTTTTTCTACAGTTGGGCAAACTCATCCAAGTATTGACACTTCATGATATTTCTCTTGCAACAAATATAAATGCTTTAACACTGATTAGATACCTTTGCTAGCATTTTGTTATTTGTTATGGAATTATGTTTTGAATACTTGTTGGTATTAAACGGTGTTACATATGCAATGCAAAGTTCTTGTCAAAGTCTTTTTATCGCTTCTGCACTATGTTTGAGTTGTTCGAGGACAAACAACGAGCTAAGCTTGGGGGAGCTGATGCACCTAAAATGCATCTACTTTTCCAAGCACTTTGCTTCATAATTTGCTCCGGAATCTTCCCATATTTGAATAAAACTGCTGAATCTGACGCTGTTTTTAGCAAAGTCTCTTTCTGGTTGTTTTTGCAGGAAATTAAATCGGAAAAATACCACGTCATTTTTTATGGAAAAGGAGGACAATGTGCAAAGGATGGACACGAGGAAGCGTCGGAGGCCCAAAAGGGGGGCCCCACGCGGCCACTGTACCTGGCCGCGTGGGCCCACCCAAATGGGCCTCGCACCGCCTCCCTTCGGCTTTCGCGTACCCCCTCATATATACGAAAAAGTGGGTGCCCTAGAGAGGGGAGCTTTCGCGAAACAGAGCGCCGCCACCACCACGATCTTCGTTTTCGGAGACAGATTGATCCAGGATTTCTCCCCGGAGGAGGGATCGGAGACCGTCTTCACCGCCATCTTCACCGCCTTCATCTCCATCGACCATGAGCTCCCTCTCCATCACCATGTGTGAGTAGTCCGCTGTAGGCATATGAGGTGGATGGGGATTGGATGAGATTGATCATGTAATGATACCCGTTGTCCGAGATTTTAGGGGTTTATCTTGAGGATACTTTTGTATTGTGTTGATGCACTTATGCTATGCTTAATGCTTGCTACTAGGGCCCGAGTGGCATGATTTCAGTACTGAACTTATTTTGCCCCATCATATAATTGAGTTTGGTATTTATCTGCAAAGTGTATCACCTGCTATTATGTTGAACCTGCGAACCCTAAAAGTGACATATAGGGAAAACAAGGGGGAGATGTTTTAGTTTGAGGATTCTATGTGTTCATGAAGTGTTAATGCGTTGTTCCGGGCTATTCGAAAGGGTAGACCTTAATTACCTGTAGTTCCAAGTTGGCCCCGGTGAAATGGGCAGGTAGGACAATAGATGTTGTGCAAATTCTCTTGGTTAGTACGCACAACTATTACGGAACACATACCTACATATATCGGAGTTAGAGTTAAGCCCCATTGCTATTATTCCTTATTATATGATCAATCTTATTCATGCAACACCCCGCTATCACCTCATGCCTACGTTTTAAATCACTGAGTTACACTTTCATCTTTCCGGTGAAAACTGGAAATCCTTGTTCACTACTGCTGTTTTATTTGCTACTTGAATCATACTGCTGCCATCACTATCACTGCTGCAAGTTTATTGATATACAGGTGTGGTTGAGAGTGACGCCTCAATTGCCAAAGTCTTATTGGTATTCTTGTGTTCCCATCGTGTCGAACTATAAATTTGGGTAATACTTCCAACGAAGAGTTCAGCGATCCCCTATACTTGTGGGCATCAGGTACTAAACCCCCCACTTGGCCATCCTCCTTTGCACGAGAAATTAAAATAGCCAACATGTCTACCACTAGGTTAAATAATAAAGGGGACAACGGATCCCCTTGTCGTAGTCCTTTGAGGGTTTGAAAGTAATGACCGATATCATCATTAACACGAATTCCAACACTCCCTCCCTGGACAAACCTAGCAACCCATGTTCACCATTGCGGTGCAAACCCTTTCATTCTTAAAGTCTGTTGTAAGAAGGACCAATTAACCTTGTCATACGCCTTCCCGAAGTCAATTTTAAAGAGAACCCCATCCAAATTTTTTCTATGCATTTCGTGAATCGTTTCGTGTAAAACAAGCACCCCCTCAAGAATATTACGTCCAGGGATAAAGGCTGTTTGAGTTGGACGAATTACCCTACTCGCAATAGATGTGACTCTGTTCGTACCAACTTTTATGAAAATCTTGAAACTAACATTCAATAAACATATGGGCCGATACTGCTCAATTCGGCTAGCATCCTCCTTTTTAGGTAGCAAGGTGATAATACCAAAGTTTAGTTTAAATAGAGGCAAGTTTCCCATACGCAATTGAGTAAACATTGCCATTAGATCAACTTTGATAATATTCCAACATTTCTGATAAAACTCCGCAGGAAATCCATCCGGTACTGGGGCTTTATTATGTTCCATTTGTTTAATCGCCTCAAACACTTCTTTCTCTGAAAAGTCCTGAGTCAAAATTGCATTTTCCTCTTGGGATATTTGGGGCATATCATGCATTGCCTCCTCATCAAGATCAAAATTGTTTATGGCCGGCGCCCCAAACAATTTTTTGTAGAATTCGGAGATATAAGTTTTTAAGTTTTCATGTCCAACTATTGTACCTTCATTTTGTTCTAGTTGAAGGATTTTTCCCCTATGTTTTCCATTTGCAATTATGTGAAAGTATCTCGTATTACTCCCACTTTCCTGAATATATTTTACTTTTGCTCTCTGTGCCCATTTAGATTCCTCATCTCGTCTCAATTTTGCCAAGCTATCATCTGCCTCCCTCTTAGCAGCCCGCTCGGCTACCGTCAAGGGGGTAGTCTCAGCTTTAATGTCTAACTCATTAAGTAACAAAATTAGTTTATCTCTCAATTTTTTATATTCTCCACTCATGTTTTTGGCCCAGCCCCTAAGAAATTGGCGCAAATGTTTTATCTTATTTTGCCATCGTTCGACAGGAGTATTGCCCGTTTGAACCGCATTCCATTCCCGAGCAATCATGTCGTAGAACCCATCTTGCCGCAACCAAGATAGTTCAAATGAGAATTTACTACAATTACCCAAGAAAGCCGGATCCCCTGTATCTAACAACAGTGGCGTATGATCTGACCCTGCTCGGTTTAGAGCCTGAACCGCGACTAGTGGAAATTTATTCTCCCAATCAACAGTAGCTAGAAAACGATCCATCTTCTCATAAGTTGGTGTATCTCGTCTACTCACCCAAGTGTACTGCCGTCCAGATATTTTCAAGTCTTTCAAACTTAAGCTTTCAATTATATTATTGAAAATAGTAGGCCACCTAGCGTTAAAATTAGAAATGTTTTTCTCGTCTTGTCTCCTGATTATGTTAAAATCCCCCAACCAACATTGGGAGTGTCTCCCCTTCACAGATTCTCACCATTTCCGCTAAAAACTCCGGCTTTTTATCATCTTGAGCCGCACCGTATGCCACTACCAACGCCCAACAGAATCCATCCGCTTTCATTGTCAGGTGTAACTTAACGCAAAAGTCACCTGAGACCACATTTTGTACTTCCAAAGTAGCATTGTTAAAGCCTAACAACATACCACCCGACCTCCATGTGGAGGTATGCAGTACCAAATAAAATCCAAACCAGCAGCCAAAAAATTAAGAAAAGGCGTTGCGAATGAAGATCTCCTTTCTCAATAATGCCCACAAAATCAAGCTTATGTTCCCTAACAAACTCATTAACCGCCAAGTGCTTTGCAGTGTCCCCAAACCCATTAGAATTCCAAATTATACCTTTCATCTCAGTGTTTGGATAATTTGCTTAATCTAACACTCCTCCTAGACGTACGTTTAGAGTAGTTGAATTTTTTACCCCTACGTTTTATTGATGCCAATGTCTCATTAAGATACACATGATCATCCGAGACCTCAGCCTCATCATCTTCAAGATCCTTGCAAAGGTTGATGGCCCTTTTTAAAACCAAACTAGACTCTGAATCCTCATAAACCGGATGTAGAGAATTTTTAAGAAAAATGACCTCCCTCTCTTTTTCTAACTCCAAATACCCAGAATTGAAGAATCTACTTGCTCCTTATTTTTTCCTAGAGAAATGCCCAACCTATCCGCTCTACGCTTAATTTCAGAATTGGATAAAGAACATAATGAAAACTTAGAATGCAAAGTGTACCTGTTGGGGAGCCGTACATCTTGCGTGAAGTAAGATCCATTGCACGCTCAAGTTGAGGAAGAACGGCATTCTGTTGCTCCCTCAATCTCTGGCTCGATCTCACCTCCACCTCATACATTCCCCCAAACGCCATCATATCATTCTCTGACGGTCTTGCCTCTCGAGCGCTTGCAGCCTCGCTAGCGATCATTTGCCCGCATGACTGAGGCTGTGAAGCCGCCGTATTGCCAAGGCGATCCAAGTACAAGCCCCCATCAACCTCTAGCGGTGAAACCGGTGACGAAGCCATTGGTCTATTAGGAGTTGTGAAAAGCTGAGAAGTGGCATTATCCGCAAAGCACTCCTCCGAACCCTTGCCATGATCGGAACCAGCATCACCACGTGTTTCACTGATCATCTCTCCGCCGTCCGAGAGAACTGGCCGATCGGTGCCGCGGCCGCAAGAAATCACCGCACCATCGCATCCGCTAAAGGCACCAGCAGCGCACGACACCGGCTCGGCCACCACGCCAAAACTCCTGCTGCAGTCCGTGTAATCGCGTTCATCGGAGTCACTGCCGCAGCCGTGACCATTAGCAACCAAACCATCCGCCGAGCTTATATATCCATCAACTCGAGGCGCCTCCATTTTCTCACTGGAGTTTCTCTGAATCAGTGATAAAAGCTACTGTTTAGCAGCATGTATTTGCTTCTGAACCGTAGGAGAGAAAACAACACCCGACACCATTTCTTGCATGGAATCTGGAGCCGCAGCACCCATGTTGTCTTTCCCACCTGAATCTTTTGTGATCTCATCCGTGACCATATCATCTGTGGTTTTGTTCTCCTTCTCCCTCTCAGCCGTATCCTGATTATTAGACTCCTCGTCAGCACCATCAGCATCATCATCACTCGGCGGTGGTGACCTTGGATCATCATTTTCTTTATCAGCAACATCAACCGGATGCTCTACCTTAAACTTCAACCGATAAAACCCATCCTTTATAAAAAATTGTCCAACCAGCTGGAATAAGAGTGTAGTCAACACAACCCACGAGTATACGCAACACCCCATGTTTGCGAGTGAATTTCATATCAACTTTGATTGTTTTCCCAAACAAAGAACCCAAGCTCCAAAGGGAAAGAAAGTCCCATGTAGTCTTGGGAGGAATACCATACACTCTAATCCATTTTTTTGGTAGCATCTCCATTGGTTCCACCGTAGCAACCCAAGGAACCACTGTAATCTCACACTTGTTGTTGGGCACCCTACATGCCCCAAAAATAGCAAGCCTTTCAAGTTCACTCTTAGAAGGAAACGACACTTTGAAAACATTATGTCCAACTTGTTGAACATCCCAATGGAACTGTTCCCAAGGTACCAACCACTGCAGTTGAGTCACAATTTGAGGAATTGAGAGCTCACCACTAGTGACCGTCAACATAGCCATATGAGCGTTGTCAATCTTTGGTTTATAAGTATCGGATGTTGGCTGCTCAAAAAATAGTAGGCCCTCATTTATCAATCCGTGCATGATCACTTGTGGTTTAGGCGCAGTCAGCAAGGGGCACACCTACGGCGCATGTTCCTTGCTTTCACAAATATCACACACTTCAACTGTGCACTCCTTTCCATGGTGCTCAGGTCCATCACAACGATAACAGCGCATTTTAAAGCTTGTTTTTGCCTTCTTAGCTGCGGTAGCTTCAGACCCACCATGTCCAAAAGCTCCACCCCAAGGACGATCCCCACGGTCTGTTGTGTTTTTGACACCACATGCGATGAGGTCGCATTCCCCACCGGTGTGGCGCCCTTAGCAAGCAATTCAGCCGCCGACGCCGTCGGCCCAGCCTGTGTCGCAACAACAGATGGTGTGGCAGCACTCCCCTAAGCAGCAGCAACCCCAGGATTTCTTAGAGCCTCCGTAACCTGGCTCACGATCTTAGCCAGCATCTCCTCGGACAGGCCTGATGAAGTGGCATTCGCTCCTGCATATCCGCCTCTCTGGTTACCACGTGGCTGAGTTGATCTTCCTCCATTATCCCCACGAAACTGATAAGGACGATTGTAATTGTAATGCCGCTGCTGCTGTCCGCCATTGGCAAAACCCGAGCCCGCATTGTAGCTACCAAAGTTCGCCTGAAACCCATGTTGCCGATACTCATTCTGTCCAGCCGTTCCACTAGACCCACCGATCTCGAAAGTGCTCTGCCGTTGTTCCCCATGACCTGCAGCTCCGTTCGATCCACCCGCGTGCGGACTGCTCCCTCCCACGGCACCACCACGGAACGGAGGGCCGTTTCCGCCATAGCCCCGACCAGCAGGGTAGCCACCGCCAAAGCCACGAGCCGGAGGAATACCACGCCGTCACCAGCACCCCCTCTACCTCCGCCATTGTTTGCCATCATGATAGTACGATCCCCCGGCGGCTGAGTGAAAGAAGCTGGTTTGATAAACCCTAAAATCGAGCGTAGGCCGAGCCTTTGATTTCGATTAATTCGTCCACACAGCTCAGCCGGTGCACGGGCGTGTTGGGCCGCAAACCCACCGGGGCTACTCTTTCGCATACCGAAACCAAAACCAGCCAGTCGGCCCGCATGGCCTGTTCGAAAATTTCTAAATTTTGAATTCACGGATCCGCAAATTATGTTCGTCTTCACCGACGCCGGCAACGCATCACCGGCACGGCAACGTTGACATCTTTGAACCAGTTCCCAGCCTCCTGAACCATCATCGATCGAAACCGAGGGAGTCAGCACCGGCATCTTGAGCTGTACCGGCCTTCCGAACGGCAAACGAATAACCGCACTCCTCATCATTCCTCCAGATTTCTTAGGATCCGGGGTCGCACACATCTTATCCGGCGACAGTGCCTGCATCGCAAGAGTAGCATACCTTTGGGCTTGCCGCCTGACGATTCGCTTCTCTCCCTCGAACGACGATCGGCCATGGAAGTCTTCCCCTCCGGCGTCGTCGATCAACATATAAACTGAACGTACCCGAGCCGCCAATCTCGCCCTCCTCGCGATCAACATCCTCGACCTCCTCATGATCTTCTTCCTCACTGGCAGACGATTCCCGGCCATCGCCGTCGAGGTCGTCGGCCAATGCCCAGAATCGCCCACGGTTCGCTTCCAACGGGTCTCCGCAAGTTACGGAGCCCATCCGTCCTTCTTGCATTTCTTGTGATTGCTCGCCATCTTCATTAACCAATGTGAGAAGCTGATTATGGTTTTGTGCACCGCACACAACGCAGGCCCAGGGCTTGGTCTCCTCCATGCCCATGGGAAAGGAGGTTGCTCTTCGTCTCTCCTCCTTGACTATTGGAATGGAGGTCGTCGGCTTCATCTTCTCGATTTCCATGGAAGAGGAATGCAAGTTATCTTTCAAGAATCAAGGTTTAGTGCCCGCCAGGTGATTCAAATTTGGGAAAACTGGCTATTTACCCAAAAGTTGGCCGGCCTTGGATTATGCACCCAAAGTTGGATTTATATTGGTAAAATACTCAGTACGGATTTAAAAACAAAACAAATACCTAATAGGGATCTAAAAGCAATTGTATGAGCCCCTGATCGATTAGAGCTGGTCAAACAAAGTTAGCTGGATCAGTTTCATCGATTGGGTATTGAATCTCAGGCGTTATAGGACATGTGTACATCACGCGCACGTGTGCCTCTCACCAAAGGCCGCCGGGTCAGTTCAGGCGCCGCCTCCGGCAGCATCAGATGAGGAACACCGAACATGCCGCACGACGCCGGGCCGTGGTAATCATCCACCAAATAAGATATGCAAAATAAACAGAGGAAGATAAGAAGGCGCAAGCAGCTAAAGAAAGGGTACAAACCTGGCAAACCCGGCAGCACCAGATGAGGAGCACGGCGCCGGGCCGTGGCAACGGCGTTGTTCATGCGGACGGCTTCGAGGACTGTCAGACGGCAACGGTGCCACTAACAATGGAAGCGTGGTGGTTGATCGGCTGCTCCAGGCGGCGTTGGCGGAAGCTGCACACGCCAATGCGTATGCGTGAACTGACCTAGAGGGTTTGGAATCAGATTGATGGATGCTTTTTTTTACTTGGGATCTATGGTGCTGACCCACGATTTCCTTTACTAATATCGTACCTTTTTTGGGGATGGAGTTTTGGCACCCAGGTGCAGATGCTCCTGCTATCTGTACCGTGTCAATTGGCATTCAGATTTGTGCCATTTCAATACCGAAGCAGATACACGTGAGAAGTAAATGATGTATACAGTGCATGGTATTCGTAAAGCTTGTGTCAGGGGACCGCAATTGGTGCAGGTTTGACTAACCGTAACGACCATGTCCTGGACCGATGGAACATCTGTTTACTAGATCGTGGACCGTGGTACAGGTTACTGATATGGTGGACTCGCTTTGCCCGCGCGCCTGCGACAATGTGACCTCCGCCGGCGGGAAAACTCGTCAGCGGCGGCCGTCACCGCCAGACACTGCTACCAGCTGTCCACGGCAGGCTGTGCAAGTCCGGTAACAGGCTCTCCCGGTTCGCCTACTTTGGGAGGCGTGGAAAGAGAGATCATGGTCGAGTGAGCCATGCCACGATATCAGTCGCCCTGCAGCAATGGCGCCGGCCAACGGACCAAGCAGGTGGTACTGGCGAGTATTCCAGGGAAGGTTCTGCCCAACGAGAGGTCATGTCCCTCGCTGGGTTCGTGTCGGTGTTCTTCCTTGTGGCGGCAGTATCGTCTGGTTGTTCCTTGACAGCCATATTCCTCCGGCGATGTGACGCAATAGTGGGAGTGGGACATGGAAACGTTGTGCATCCAAAATATCATTTGGGGGCGTGTGCAAGGCCAACAGCTCACGTACGAGGAGTTGTATGCGGCGACGAGGCGGTTCGACGATAGCCGCGAGAAAGCTGTTGGCGCAGGCCGCAGCACCGTCCAGGCCGACGTGATCGAGGACAACACCTTTGTGGCTGTGTAGAGGACCGGATACGAGATGCAGAACAGGCGTCGCCGCGTCGACGCGGTGTTTATCCTACTGGAGGACTTGCAGTCTTGCACTTGAAAATCACTCGGGTCGTCGGCTTCTTCCTCCTACCTACCGACGGCTCCGCTGGCACGCCACGCGCACTGTTGCTGGTGGGGACTGGTGGAGTGGTCCACCATAAACACTAGTGAAACACCAAGGCTGAGTGGCTGAGGCTCACCGGCGGCCGCGCCGCCCTCGGCTGGAACCACCACGTCAACATCGCCATCGAGCTCGCTAGTGTACTGGCCTACCTGCAAGCGCACAACACGGCCCCGACCTACGCTCCAGAGAAGGCTTTCTTGTATGCCAACATCACCGCTAAGATTGCCGGCCACAAGGTCGTCTCCTCACCGCCATGGATGTGCTTGGTCCAGGGAATTCATTTGAATCTTGCAGCAATCCGGTGAGATTTTTTGAACGGGATGGGAGAGATTGGGGTGCATCTTGGAGATAGGGATATTTAATAACCGTGGGACTCTTTAAAAAAAAAACTAATAACCGTGGGATATTTGTGTGAGCCCTGATGACTTCTCGTGTGTCAGATGGGTGCCTCACCATCTGCTGCCACATGTAGATTCAGATGAGAAAGCACGAGAAGTTGGAGGCTGCGCTGAATCTTCGCCCCTCTCTCGCTTGTCAAAACCCTAATCTGTACCGATCGGGTTTATGGGGAAGAAGAAAGAAAGAACGAAGCAGTGTCGGACCGTGCGATCGGGGCCCGTAATGGTGCCCCTCGATGGGCTAATTGTGTTTGTGGGCTTGGCCTGGGTTGGAAAAAACATGGGCCTCCAAGCCCAGACACGAGCTTGGCTGCTCGCCTTTTTTTTTTTCTTGGGAAATCCATCATGGCGCCTTTATTAGTTTATTATTGATTAGCAAAAATAGCTAGGGTTGAACGATTTTTCAGCCAAACAATTGGCTGTGGCCCCTCAGCCTCTTACAGGATAGAGTATTGAGCTACTCTATTACTTTACGTAGCACTTTGGGCAAAAACAACATGAGCAAAGCCTCGAGAAAGAAAGACCATTCCTCCTAGATCGTTGCTGTCGGTCCAATGGAGTTGTCGCCATCTTGCATTTTCGTCATAATCTGCATACAATCATTACTGATGATTCTTTGAGCTACTCTCCGTGGTGGTGTAAGTAAGCTAGCCCTTGATTTCCATTGTCCGAGAAGTCATCAGGGCTCACACAATGCAATACCTCGGTGGTGGCAGTTGTATGGTATATTTATTGGTTCATTTGATTCCACAAAGAATTTATTGGTCCTTACATGCTTTAATAGTGGAAGGGCATGCTTGATCATTCAGTTTGATCATCAATACAAGGGCTAGTTTACTTACAACAACTGAAACGATCATGATCAACCATGCCCTTCAACTATTAAAGCATATTGGAACAAAGAAATTAATTGTGGAATCGAATGGATTCAATGCAATCACAGATAAACACGGTATCATATGATCGGATATGGAGGACACGCCTATCTACGAGGAGATTAAACTCCAGACTGTTAGAATTTGGGCCCAATATGGGGCAGCCCAAATAAGCAAATCTGAAATCTCAAATTCGCCCATGTGTATGGCAGAATTTTGAAGTTGCAATGTGGTGCTAAAGTTTAGTCCCACATTGCTAGTTGGAGGAGAGTTGCACCAACTTATATAGTGGAGTGTTGTGCTACTTGGTGTGCTTGTGAGAACAGAAGGCTCTCTCCCACGCACTCCTCCCCCGCCGCCGCTCGTCGTCGTCACGACACGCCGCGGGTTGCGGGAATGAGCCGATGCCTATATTTTTGCTGTTCAGGAAAATCGAGTCGTTAGCGTACGTGTACAGCCTAGCCAATTCAGGTCACTCCGAATCGTGGGCTGCTGTAACCGACTCTAACGTGTGCGACGTGGCCGGCCCACGCTGTACCCGTTAGGGTTTCTCGAACCGCACTATATATTGCCTTGCACTACCGTGCGCCGTCACATACCGAACCAATCTAGGTTTTGCCAATCTCGTGCCTTGCGCCGCCATCGTAGTCTACTCCATCCCGAGCGCCGGCGTGCACCGGCGTTTGGGAGAGCAGGTCTCCGGAACCAGTCGCCTTTGTGATCCTGTACGGGAGAGGGCGAATTTGTTTTTTGGGAAGCGCTCTGCGCGACTGCTCGCCGCTTCCACCACGGGTCGCCTTCCAGCCGGAGCTGCGGATCGTCTCCGCAGGCGTCGTCTTCTTCGACCCGTCTTCACCAACGTCATCGTCAACAACATCACCGCTGCACTCGGCGCGGTGAACCTGTCTGCATAGACTGCTGCTTCCTCTACAACCGTTCGGTACGTGCGGCGTATTCCGAACTGATTTACTATGGATATGTTGGCGTGTATGTTGCTGATGTTCATGTTACTTTGTAGATCTAGTATGTTCGTATTTAACATGTTAGTAGCTGAGTTCATCATGCTTAATATTCTGGAATTAATCATGGAATTATTGCCTAATTATCCAACAATCCGAAAACCTAATTGTAGGCATTTTCGTGATTTAAATATGGCTGGTTATACCGATGCAATGAAACCGGACAAGTTCACCGGTGTGCGCTATAAAACATGACAGGTGAAGTGCCAACTCTAGCTCGAGGCCATGGGTGTCTAGGAAATTAGTAACGGTCTTCCTGAAGGAACTATGTCTGAGGAAGCTCAGAGTAAGTTCAAGAAAGACACTACTATTTTTCGTGGATGCATTCTGAGTGTTCTTGATGCTCGTCTGTGCGATGTGTATTTGCACATAAAAGACGGCAAGGAGCTCTGGGATGCACTGAACGCTAAGTTCGGTGCAACCGATGCAGGCAGTGAGCTGTATATCATGGAGAGTTTTCACGACTACAAAATGGTGAATAACCGTAGCGTGGTTGAGCAAGCTCATGAGATACAGTGCACTACGAGAGAGCTGGAACTCCTCAAGTGTTCCCTACCTGACAAGTTTGTGGCTGGATGCATTATTGCTAAGTTGCCTTCCTCGTGGAGGAAATTCACCACAACTCTCAAACACAAGAGAACGGAGATATCGATTGAAAACATGATAGCGTCTCTTGATGTTGAGGAGAAGGCCCGGGATAAGGACACTAGTGAGAGAGGTGAAGGTTAGTCTAGCGCCAACATGGTGCGGAAGAACTTTCACCACGGCAAGAGCAAGGCCAAGAGCAAGCCTTCCTTCAACATGCCTATCAAGACTACTTCTTTCAAGAAGAAGAAGAAGATGCTGAACAAATCTGAGCTAAAGTGCTACACTTGTGGAGAGCTCGGCCACTTCTCTGTGGACTGCCCAGATCGTGCAGACAAGAAAGGGAAGACGCCAAGGAATGTCAACGTTGTGACCGCTAGCAATACTGATGGGTATGGTAATTTACCATCTGTGCTTTCAGTATTTCAATCTCCATGTTGGTGGATTGATACGGGTGCTAATGTTCATGTGTGTGCTGACATATCTATGTTCACTTCTTATCAGGTCGTAGATTCAAGCATCTTAATGGGGAATGGATCACATGCTTCTGTTCGTGGTGTTAGCACGGTAGATCTGAAGTTTACTTCAGGGAAGATCGTGCAGCTGAGGAACGTGCAGCATGTCCCTACTATGAACAAGAATCTTGTTAGCGGCTCCCTTCTATGCAGAGATGGGTTTAAATTAGTCCTGGAGTCCAATAAAGTAGTTGTGTCAAAGTTTGGACAATTTATTGGTAAAGGGTATGAGTGTGGAGGCTTGTTCCGCTTTTCATTATCGGATTTCTGTAAAAGGTCAGTAAACCATATTTGTGGCAGTGTGAATTTGGATGCTAATGTGTGGCACTCTTGTTTATGTCATGTTAATTTTGGTTTAATGAGTAGACTTTCCAGCTTGAGTTTAATTCCTACTTTCACCATTGCCAAAGGTTCTAAGTGCCATAGCTGTGTGCAATCTAAGCAACCTCGAAAGCCTCACAAGGCAGCCGAGGAGAGAAATCTGGCACCTCTAGAACTCGTACATTCGGATCTATGTGAGATGAATGGCGTGTTGACAAAGGTGAAAAGAGATATTTCATGACTTTAATCGATGATGCTACTAGATTCTGTTATGTATATTTGTTGCAAATTAAAGATGAAGCTTTAGACTACTTCAAAATCTATAAAGCTGAAGTAGAAAATCAGTTAGAGAGAAAGATCAAACGTCTTAGGTCGGATCGTGGTGGCGAGTATTTCTCCAACGTATTTGATTAATTCTGTGAGGAACATGGTATTATTCATGATAGGATGACGCCTCCCTATTCACCCCAATCAAACGGGGTTGCTGAGAGGAAAACCGCACGCTGACCGACTTGGTGAACGCCATGTTGGACACTGCTGGTTTATCTAAGGCATGGTGGGGGGAGGCTTTGTTGACTTCGTGTCATGTCCTGAACAGAGTTCCTAACAAGGATAAAGAGAAGACACCTTACGAGGAGTGGTCTGGGAGAAAACCATCACTTTCTTATTTTCGCACTTGGGGATTGATGGCGGTGAATCACACACTCGTTGGGAGACCCCAAGAGGAAGGTATGATGCAGTCCAGCAGCAAGTTTTCCCTCAGTATGAAACCAAGGTTTATCGAACCAGTAGGAGTAGCAGCGCTTCTGAAGGTTGTTGGCGGCTCGCCCGGCGCAACACGATCACCAACGTGGAATCTGCACACAACACAATCAAACTACTTTGCCCCAACGAAACAGTGAGGTTGTCAATCTCACCGGCTTGCTGAAAACAAAGGATTAAGCGTATGGTGTGGAAAAACAGTATTAAATTGCAGGGAATGATAAAGGAACAGTTTGCAGTTTGTGGTTGTTTAATCAATGTAAAAGAATGGACCGGGGTCCATAGTTCACTAGTGGTGTCTCTCCATAAAAGATAACTAACATGTTGGGTGAATAAATTACAGCTGGACAATTGACAAATAGTGAGCGCATGACAATGCATATATATGACATGATGGCTACTATGATATTTAATTGGGCATTACGACATAATACATAGACCGTTATCCAACAGCGTCTATGACTAATAATCCACCGCCGGGTTGTCATCCGAGTCCCCCGTTGGAATTAAGTTGCAAGCAACGGATAATCGCATTAAGTAAAGTGCGTAATGTAAACAAATACATATGACCGTGGACATAGCATTGTTAGGTTATCCCTAGTGGCAACAGCACATCCGCAATCTTAGAAGTTGCTGTCACTCTCCCAGATTACCGGAGGCATGAACCCACCATCTAGCATAAATACTCTCTCTTGGAGTTACAAGCATCTACTTGGCCAAAGCATCTACTAGTAATGGAAAGCATGCAAGATCTTAAATAACATATAAGATAGATTGATAATCAACTTGACATAGTATTCAATATTCATCGGATCCCAGCAAACACAACATGTAGCATTACAATAATATGATCTTGATCATGTAGGGCAGCTCACAAGATCTAAACATGATGGCACAAAGTGGAGAGACAACCATCTAGCTACTGCTATGGACCCGTAGTCCAATGATGAACTACTCACGCATCACTCCGGAGGCAGGCATGGCGATGTAGAAGCCTCCGGTGACGATTCCCCTCTCCGGCAGGGTGCCGGGAAGAGGTTCTGGACCCTCCCGAGCTGGGGTTAACGGCGGCGGCGTCTCTGGAACTTTTCGTGGATAATGGCTCAGTCCCTTAGGGTTTTTGCATCGGGGGGATTAAGTAGGCGAAAGGGCGGTGGCAGACGACCCCCGAGGGGCCCACACCACCCAGGGCGCGCCGGGGGGACCCGCGCCCTGGTGGCGTGTGGGGCCCTCCTGGCTCTCCTCTGTTGCTCCTTTGGTCCTTCAGGTGTGTTCTGATAAAATAGGGATCCCCGTGAAGTTTCGTCCAATTCCGAGAATATTTCCAGACTAGCTTTTCTGGAATACAAAAACAGCAGAAAACAGGAATTGGCACTTCGGCATCTTGTTAATAGGTTGATGTCTACGCACGCTTCTATTCTTGTAGACAGTGTTGAGCCTCCAAGTGCAGAGGTTTGTAGAACAGCAGCAAGTTTCCCTTAAGTGAATCACCCAAGGTTTATCGAACTCAGGGAGGTAGAGGTCAAAGATATCCCTCTCAAGCAACCCTGCAATTAAGATACAAGAAGTCTCTTGTGTCCCCAACACACCCAATACACTTGTCAGGTGTATAGGTGCACTAGTTCGGTGAAGAGATATTAAAATACAAGTAATATGGATGATTATAAGTGGTAATTGCAATCTGAAATAAAAATGGCCGCAAGCAAACATGTAGCAGAACTGGTTGTAAACGGCGTTTCAATGCTTGGAAACAAGTCCTAGGGATCATACTTTCACTAGTGGACACTCTCAACAATAATAATATAATTGAATACATAGATATTTCCTCTTCACTATGCTACTCTGAGCTATTCTCTCGTTGGATAACGAACACCAATCCACTGCGTAGGGCTATAACAGCACACGTTAAAGTCGCATTCCACATCTAGGGAACCCCACACTATCAACTTGAGCGCCGTAAATGGTACTAGACAAACACCGCAATTTCATAGAGACATCCAACGCAAATAATAACTCATGATAAGTATTCCTGTTATCTTTAGCCTAAGAGCCACACACGGGGCGCACACTGTCAACTTCGCACCGTGGGACAAAGGTGACTCCGGAGATTACATTAATAAAACCACTTGAGTAGCATAATATAATGAAGAGTAACATCTATGGATTCAACTAGATTACAAAGCTCATGATCACATAAAGATCACACCATGGGAGAGAGAGATAAACCACATAGCTACCGGTAGAGCCCTCAGCCCCGATGAAGAACTACTCCCTTCTCATCATGGAAGGCAGCAACGACGATGATGGAGGCGGTGGCGTCAATGGACATGGCTCCGGGGGCACTTCCCCGTCCCGGCAAGGTGCCGAAACAGAGACTTCTGTCCCCGAATTAGGGTTTTGGATGGCGGCGGAGCTCTGGAACTTTTCTGGGGAAATCATCGATTCTTCTATGAGTTTTAGGTCAGGGGCAATATATAGTCCAAAGGGCGTCGCGAGACGATGCACGAGGTGGCGACACCACCCCTGGGCGAGGCCAAGGCCCAACCGCGCCCAGGGGGTGTGTGGGGGCTGTGGGCCTCCCCTGGACTTGTCCTTCTGGCTCCCGGAGTCTTCTGGCGTTTTAGAATTTCTGTAATTTTTTCAGATTTTTCTGAGCACTTTCAATTTTGGACCTTTTCTGCAATGCACAGATATAATAAACAGAAACTGGCACTGTGGCATCTTGTTAATAGGTTAGTCCAATAAATGTCATAATATGATATAAAGTGCATATAAAACATGTGGCAATTGATATAAAACATGCATGGAACATCAAAAATTAGAGATACGTTTGAGACGTATCATAGGTTAGTCCCAAAAAATGTATAAAAGTGACATAAAGTAGATGCAAAACATGTAGCAATTCGTATAAAACAAGCATGGAACATCAAAAATTATAGATACATTTGAGACGTATCAGCATCCCCAAGCTTAGTTCCTGCTCGTCCTCGAGTAGGTAAACGATAAAAACAAAATAATTTTTGAGGTGACATGCTACCATCATAATCTTGATCATATAATATTGCAAGGCACATGTAAATGAACGAAGTGATCCAAGTCAATGGTCTATAATTTGCTACCAAATAGATAATGAGTAAACAATGAATCACACAAGCTGAACATTTTCATGAATAGTACTTTCGAGACAAGCATCAAACAGTTTTGCATAAGTGTTAACTCATAAAGAAATAGTTTCTAATAAAAGGTATTCAATCAACACAAAGGAAGAATTAAGTTTCAGCATTTGCTTCAACTTTCAACATATTTATCTCTTGGATATCGTCAACACAAAGTAGTATAACAAGTCCAATACGTAGCATATAACGCATGTTGTAACAAAGTTGACACTAGTGTTTGCTTGTGGGAGACAGAAAGAATAGGAAAACTGACTCAACATAAAAGTAAAAGAAAGACCCTTCGCAGAGTGAAGCAGGGATTAAGTCATGTGCTAGAGCTTTTAGGTTTTTGAAATCATATAGAGATTGCATAAAATATTTGACACTCCTCCCAACCTTGCTAACACAAGCCATGGCTAACCGAATCCTCGGGTGCCTTCCGTCAATCACATACCATGGAGGAGTATCTATTTTTGAGAGGTGTTTGTTAATTGTCAACGAATGGTAGCGGGTGAGAACAATATTCTACCTGTCAAACGGACTTTTAAGAGCGGCTCCCATGAAGGACGTTATTTCTACCAGCAAGGCAGATCATCCCTCTTTCTCTTTGGTTTACACACATGCAGGTATTTCACTGTTTGTCATTGCTTACTGATGAATCAGGGCAAAAGTGTGAAGAGAATTAATGGTTAAAGTTGTAATTAATTGGGACTGGGCACCCCGTTGCCAGCTCTTTTTGCAAAATTAGAGGATAAGCGGATGTATATGCCGCTAGTCCAGGTGTAAAAGTCCATTTGACAAATAGAATAAAGAATAACCACACTAATTCCTCATGAGCTAGTAAACATTGACGCAAAAGGGAATAATAATTTTGAATAATTTAAAGGTAGCACATGAAAAAATTACTTGGAGTGGCAAGGAAATACCACATATAGGTAGTTATGGTGGACACAAATGGCATGGATTTTGGCTCAAGGATTTGGATGCACGAGAAGCATTCCCTCTCAGTACAGAGTTTAGGCTAGCAAGGTTTATGTAAGCAAACAAGAATATCAACCCGTACACCAAGTTTTATATGACAAACATATTGCAAACGTTATAAGACTTCATACCGTCTTCCTTGTTAACCAAACCCTGTTATTAGAAAATATCTAGACCTTAGAGATACCACCGATGCAAACCAAATTTTCAACAAGCTTTACGGTAGTTCTTCACTAATAGGCTTAAAGCATGTGATACACAAATTTAATCATGATCTACTTATTAACTCAAAACGATTGACAAGCATCAAGTTATCCAAATTAGTGATCTACAAGATTAAGCAAGTTTTTCCTTATACCAATTACCACATGCAACATTTTCTGAACCAATCAAACACCAATCAATTTATTTCATCAACTCTCCAAACAAATATAAGTGAAGGAAGAGAGTACTTTCTACAAAAGAAAGCTAATAGCTCTGACAAGAGATACATGAAAACAAGAGCTAAAAGCTGAACAGCGCTAGATATGAATACTCAACAAATATAAGTGAAGAATAGGAGTATTCTCATGAAAAAGCGGAGCGTGTCTCTCTCCCAATCAAGAATGCTAGGGTCCAGTCAAGTTTTATTGAAAATAAAAGTGCAATACTGAAAATAAAAGCACACAGACGCTCCAAGAAAAGCACATATGATGTGAAAGAATTAAAATATAGTTTCACTAGAGATGACCTGATAATTTTGCCGATGAAGAAGGGGATGCCTTGGGTATCCCCAAGCTTAGACGCTTGAGTCTTCTTGAAATATGCTGGGAGATCCATGGGAGCCTCCCCAAGCTTAATCTCTTCACTCTTCTTGATCCTATTATATCATCCTTCTCTCTTGACCCTTGAAAACTTCCGCCACACCAAACTCAAAGCAAATCTCATTAGAGGGTTAGTGCATAATCAAAAACTCACATGTTCTATAAAGACGCAATATGACTTGTTATTTTAAACATTAGCTACAGCCACTGATGTTATGTGAAGCTCTTCCACCCAAAAAAGAATTTCACTCAACACTAGTAAAAGAGAGAATGCAAAATAAAGAGGCATAATCTGTCTAAAACAGAATAGTCCGCAAAGACGAATTTTTTCGAGGCAATTACAACGCTCAGATCGAAAAACTTGAACTAATGAAAGATTCAGACATTCATAAAGATTACGCACAAAAAATTTCAGATTTAATTAACAAGCTGGTGATTTTAGATATTTCGTACAGTGAACAGCAAAAATGTGTTTCTGCGCAGCAATCAAAATTAAGCATCATCTTAACATTAGAGGCTACTCTTGGCACAACAATGTTAGAAAATAAAGATAAAAATGAGTTGCTACAGAAGTAAACATCCTCCTTGACTCAAATAAAGAAAAATTGCAGAAATAAAAATAATGGGTTGCCTCCCATAAGCGCTTTTCTTTAACGCCTTTTAGCTAGGCACAAAGCATGCATCAAGTATTATCAAATGAAGAAGCATCTACATTGTAATTTGTATTTTTAAGTTTAGGGAATTCTTGAGATGAAAATTTGAACAAACCATTGCATGATTCATTAACTAATCCACGAAATTCTTTCTCAGTTTCAAACAAATCAACTAATGTTGATTTTGGTTTAGACACTTTGGGCACATATATGAATTGCTTCTTCTTGTCTAATAGATGCTCTTGCTTTTTAGTTTTAAGTGAGGAAAAAGTAGTACTTAAAGCATCAATAGCTCCCTCTAATTCTCCAATCCTTGAGTTGTGGTTATCATGGATAACACCGGTTTCTAAAACAACAATTCTTTGATTAATTTCTCCCAGAAATTTATCAAGTTTATCAGTATTATCAAGTAGTTTTTCCAAATTAACTTCAACACATGGAAGATTCTTCTCTATGAACTCTAGCTTTTTCATGACATTCTCAAGAGAAATTTCAATTTTAGTTTCATTAATAGGTGGTATCCCAACTAGACTCTCAATGATGTAACTAGCTTCTAAAGCAGGTGTACCTAGAAAGTTACTCCTGTCAAAGTGTCCAAAACATACCTATACCAGATAGTTATGCCAACATAAAAATTTCTAAGCAGGATCATAGTTGAATATTTTTTAGTGCACCTACGATGAGCATCGCTGATTCTATACCAAGCATCTTTCAAACTTTCTCCACTTTGTTGCTTCAGGAATCGAACCTCAACTTCAGGAACCGAAACATAATGAGCCGAGCCAGACATGATAACTAACAGTAAACAAAACTGGAAATAAACTAAATGCAAGTAACTAATTTTTTTGTGTTTTTGATAATTGAAAGCAAACAAGATAAAATAAAATAAACTAAGCAATACAAAAACAAAGTAAAGAGATTGGAAGCGTGAAACTCCCCTTGCAGAAATGCTTCTGCTCCCCGGCAACGGCGCCAGAAAATAGTCTTGATGGCGGTGAATCACACGCTCGTTGGGAGACCCCAAGAGGAAGGTATGATGCAGTCAGCAGCAAGTTTTCCCTCAGTATGAAACCAAGGTTTATCGAACCAGTAGGAGCAGCGGCGCTTCTGAAGGTTGTTGGCGGCTCGCACGGCAGAACACGATCACCAACGTGGAATTTGCACACAACACAATCAAACTACTTTGCCCCAACGAAACAGTGAGGTTGTCAATCTCACCGGCTTGCTGAAAACAAAGGATTAAGCGTATGGTGTGGAAAAACAGTATTAAATTGCAGGGAATGATAAAGGAACAGTTTGCAGTTTGTGGTTGTTTAATCAATGTAAAAGAATGGACCGGGGTCCACAGTTCACTAGTGGTGTCTCTCCATAAAAGATAACTAACATGTTGGGTGAACAAATTACAGCTAGGCAATTGACAAATAGTGAGCGCATGACAATGCATATATATGACATGATGACTACTATGATATTTAATTGGGCATTACGACATAATACATAGACCGTTATCCAACAACGTCTATGACTAATAATCCACCGCCGGGTTGTCATCCGAGTTCCCCGTTGGTATTAAGTTGCAAGCAACGGATAATCGCATTAAGTAAAGTGCGTAATGTAAACAAATACATATGACCGTGGACATAGCATTGTTAGGTTATCCCTAGTGGCAACAGCACATCCGCAATCTTAGAAGTTGCTGTCACTCTCCTAGATTACGGAGGCATGAACCCACCATCTAGCATAAATACTCTCTCTTGGAGTTACAAGCATCTACTTGGCCAAAGCATCTACTAGTAACGGAAAGCATGCAAGATCTTAAATAACATATAAGATAGATTGATAATCAACTTGACATAGTATTCAATATTCATCGGATCCCAGCAAACACAACATGTAGCATTACAATAATATGATCTTGATCATGTAGGGCAGCTCACAAGATCTAAACATGATGGCACAAAGTGGAGAGACAACCATCTAGCTACTGCTATGGACCCGTAGTCCAAGGATGAACTACTCACGCATCACTCCGGAGGCAGGCATGGCGATGTAGAAGCCTCCGGTGACGATTCCCCTCTCCGGCAGGGTGCCGGGAAGAGGTTCTGTACCCTCCCGAGCTAGGGTTAACAGCGGTGGCGTCTCTGGAACTTTTCATGGATAATGGCTCAGTCCCTTAGGGTTTTTGCATCGGGGGGATTAAGTAGGCGAAAGGGCGGCGGCAGACGACCCCGAGGGGCCCACACCACCCAGGGCGCGCCAGGGGGGACCCGCGCCTGGTGGCGTGTGGGGCCCTCCTGGCTCTCCTCTGTTGCTCCTTTGGTCCTTCAGGTGTGTTCTGATAAAATAGGGATCCCCGTGAAGTTTCGTCCAATTCCGAGAATATTTCCAGACTAGCTTTTCTGGAATACAAAAACAGCAGAAAACAGGGACTGGCACTTCGGCATCTTGTTAATAGGTTAGTCCCAAAAAATGTATAAAAGTGACATAAAGTAGATGCAAAACATGTAGCAATTGGTATAAAACAAGCATGGAACATCAAAAATTATAGATACGTTTGAGACGTATCAGGGATGTTTGGTGAAAGTCAATGTTCCAATTCCAAAGAAACGTAAACTTGGACCGAAGACAGTGGATTGTGTCTTTCTAGGTTATGCTCAGCGGAGCATTTGCTATAGATTTTTAGTGGTTAAATCTGAGATACCTGATATGCATGTTGATACTATTTTGGAATCTCGTGATGCAACATTTTTTGAGAACATGTTTCCTATGAAGGATATGCATAGCACTGCTAGAATTTCTTCTGAGATATATGCTGAATCTAGTACATCTGTTGATCATTCTGAACAACCACATGTTGAGGAAGTCCTTGAGAAGGATGACAATGAATCAGCTCCCAAGAGGAGCAAGAGACAGAGGAGTGAAAAATCCTTTGGTGATGATTTCATTGTGTACCTTATGGACAATACTCCTACTTCCATCGCAGAGGCATTTGCATCTCCTGATGCTGATGACTGGAAAGAAGCTGTCAATAATGAGATGGACTCGATTCTTTCTAATGGAACTTGGGAATTATCTGAACGACCCTATGGTTGCAAACCTGTGGGTTGTAAGTGGGTGTTCAAAAAGAAACTAAGGCCTGATGGTACTATTGAAAAGTACAAGGTACGGCTTGTGGCCAAGGGCTACACCCAGCGTGAAGGCGAAGATTATTTTGACACCTATTCACATGTTGCTCGACTTACCACCATTCATGTACTACTTTCCCTGTCTGCCTCCTATAATCTTTTCGTTCATCAAATGGATGTTAAGACAGCTTTCCTTAATGGAGAGTTGGAAGAGGAAATTTATATGGATCAGCCTGATGGGTTTGTAGTAAAAGGTGAAGAGAGAAAGGTGTGCAAATTGTTAAAATCTTTGTATGGGCTGAAGCAAGCACCTAAGCAATGGCATGAGAAGTTTGACAGAACTTTAACTTCTGCAGGCTTTGCCATTAATGAGGCTGATAGGTGTGTATATTATCGCCATGGTGGGGGCGATAGTGTTATATTATGCTTGTATGTTGATGACATACTGATTTTTGGTACTAGCATGATAGTGATAAATGAGGTCAAGACTTTTCTATCAAAGAACTTTGATATGAAAGATCTAGGACAAGCTGATGTGATCCTGAACATTAAGCTGATTAGGGATGAGAGTGAGATTACGTTAACACAATCACACTATGTTTAGAAGGTCTTGAGCCGCTTTGGTTATATAGACAGCAAGCCTTCTCCAACACCCTATGATCTCAGTGTGACACTCAGAAAGAATAAGAAGGAAACGAGAGATCAATTAAGATACTCTCAAGTGATCGGTTCACTTATGTACCTTGCAAGCGCGACGAGACCTGACATCTCTTTTGCTGTGAGTAAGTTGAGCAGGTTCATGTCTAACCCGGGTATTGATCATTGGCATGCACTTGAAAGGGTCATGCGCTATCTGAACGGTACAATGAGTTATGGGATTCACTATTTAGGGCACCCTGCGGTGCTTGAGGAATACTGTGATGCGAACTGGATCTCAGATGTTGATGAGCTCTATGCCACAAGTGGATATGCCTTTATCCTTGGAGGTGGCGCGGTGTCATGGAGGTCTTGCAAACAGACCATTTTGACAAGGTCAACCATGGAAGCAGAACTTGCTGCTTTAGATACAGCTTCTGTTGAGGCAGAATGGCTGCGTGAGCTCTTGATGGACTTGCCGGTGGTTGAGAAACCATTACCGGCCATCCTTACGAACCGTGACAACCAAACGGTTATCATGAAAGTGAGCAGTGCTAAGGATAATGCGAAGTCATCAAGACACGTCAAAAGACGCTTGAAGTCTGTCAGGAAAATGAGAAACTCCGGAGTAATAACTGTTAGTTATATTCAAACAGACAAAAACCTGGCAGATCCCTTTACGAAGGAACTATGACGTAATGTGATAGATAGTTCATCGAGGGAGATGGGGTTGAGACCCGTGAGCGTTACACCATAGTGGTAACCCAACCTATGTGATCGGAGATCCCGTGAATTAGGATCTGGGAAGAACAAGCTAGTGGTTTAACAGAGGAGAGTTTTTATTTAACCCTCTCTGTGTGAAGATGCATAACTCTCAAATTCTGTAAGGCAGGTTGGCATTATGCCTTAATGTGTTTTTGTTGGCTATTCATAGCAAAGGTGCTATCCTACATAGCGACCTTGAAAGAACACACCTATATGAGTCCGACTGTTAAACGTCGCAGTCTATGAGATTTGGGTGATCTTTAGTAAGCTCATGAAGAGACCAGAGAGTATGACGCATATGCTCCACCCACGGGGTAGGCTACTGGCAGCCACGTACTGGCTATGACTTTGAGTGAAGTCTATTGGCACCAAACTTGCAATTCAAGTTTCGTCCATTGTTCAAGTTGCTGGTAGATGTAGCTTGAAGATCTAGGCGGAAGTTCAACTTAACAGTCTCTGCTGAAACACTGGTATATAAACAAGAAACGAGTTTTGGTAAAATCTCTAAATGGGAATTGTTAGAATTTGGGCCCAATATGGGGCAGCCCAAATAAGCAAATCTGAAATCTCAAATTGGCCTATGTGCATGGCAGAATTTTGGAGTTGCAATGTGGTGCTAAAGTTTAGTCCCACATTGCTAGTTGGAGGAGAGTTGCACCAACTTCTATAGTGGAGTGTTGTGCTACTTGGTATGCTTGTGAGAACAGAAGGCTCTCTCCCGCGCACTCCTCCTCTTCTGTCGCCGCTCGCTCATCTCGTCACGACACGCCGCGGGTTGCGGGAATGAGCCGATGCCTATATCTTTGCTGTTCAGGAAAATCGAGTCGTTAGCGTACGTGTACAGCTTAGCCAATTCGGGTCGCTCCCAAATCGTGGGCTGCTGTAACCGACTCGAACGTGTGCGACGTGGCCAGTCCACGCTGTACCCGTTAGGGTTTCCCGAACCGCACTATATATTGCCTTGCACTACCGTGAGCCGTCACATACCGAACCAATCTAGGTTTTGACAATCTCGTGCCTTGCGCCGCCATCGTAGTCTACTCCATCCCGAGCGCCGGCGTGCACCGGCGTTTGGGAGAGCAGGTCTCTGGAACCAGTCGCCTTTGTGATCCTGTACGGGAGAGGGTGAATTAGGTTTTTGGGAAGCGCTCTGCACGACTGCTCGCCGCTTCCACCACGGGTCGCCTTCCAGCCGGAGCTGCGGATCGTCTCCGCAGGCGTCGTCTTCTTCGACCCGTCTTCACCAGCGTCATCGTCAACAACATCACCGCTGCAATCGGCGCGGTGAACCTGTCTGCCTCGACTGCTGCTTCCTCTACAACCGTTCGGTACGTGCGGCGTATTTCGAACTGATTTACTATGGATATGTTGGCGTGTATGTTGCTGTTGTTCATGTTACTTTATACATCTAGTATGTTCGTATTTAACATGTTAGTAGCTGAGTTCATCATGCTTAATATTCTGGAATTAATCATGGTATTATTGCCTAATTATCCAACACAGACAATGAATCTTGCCGAAGGGACTTTCGTATTTCTTCTAAGTAAGTGTGAGGGGATGAGGGTTGTGTAGCGCACACTTGTTTCTTCAACTTGCGGGTCAAATCTCTCTTCGCCTATGTGAAAAATCACCCGCCCATAACAATTTTATGTTAGGTCTCGTTGAGGATATAACACTCTTTGATAAACAAAGTAAGCCTAGTGTTAGAAAAATAATCCGTATTGAATATGGCTCAGTGCAAAAGAGGAAATGCATTCACTCTTTGGATGATGTGGTATGTTCATCCATCTTCATTATAAACTTTTTACAAGTATTCAAAAATCATCATATATATGTTGTGACGGATTAGACACAAATTATCTTGTTGGACCGTCATCCTAAAAAGGTGAAGGACCATCTCTAGGTTGTTGCACCAAGAGACTATAAGGTCCCTCATCCCAATGTGCTACATTAAGTATCACGTACATATCTACTGTGTAGCCATAGATTAACATACATGAAGTTGAAAACCCTAAGTTTCTTAATAATAATATGATTGTGATAGTTTCACATAATTTCAACATAAAGGACACACTTCCACCCCGATTTTAAGGCTTAAGCTGTCCAGTTGTCCTGGTATCCAATTCACAATCATTTTTTAGATAGCTGGCGAGGTGCGTTTGTTGTTATGGGACGCCCCAAAATCAGTACTATGTAGCGTTTCTGCCAAATTTGCATAATAACGATCTTAGGATGCCCACCAGGCATAACGTGCATGCCAAAACATACACATTATGCAGGTGGAATGGTTTCACGAAAGAATCCGCAACAACAACAGAAGATACATATCCAACAACGACTCAACGAGTCAAGAATACAACTTGATACAATAAAATACAAATCACAGCAGAAGCAAATAGTATCCGACTATAGATAAGATACAAATTGTACTAAGATCCCTGAAGATAAGCGAAGGCGCCATATCCTGTCCAGACCAAGCCAGTGCGACTAAACATTCTGACTCGCCAATACAAATCATAGCAGAAGCAAATAGTATCCGACTATAGCTCTCTTGTCACACATAATACTCATTTGTCTATTTAAGAAACTGTTTGTTGATCGAGTGACATTATTTTTATTTTTAGGTTCTCTATCACAAGTCCACCTTGGTCTTTCTGTCTGCAAATTTTGTTCCACTTTCTCAGCTATATTTTATTTTTTCGACACTATTTTAGAAGAATGGGGATATATAATAATCCATTCTTTTGTGCACCCATTTTGAGCATTTTGAATAAGTACCACACAAGCATGGGTAAACTAGTGACAACAACATTGACCAGAGGCACCATAGAAGCAGAGTTTTCCTTCTAGTTGAGACTTCTCTCAACCAGTCTTCTACCCCTTCCAAGGCTTATTCAACCTCTTATGGAAGTCGGTGGGGAAGACTAGAGAGAGAAAAATGAAAGAACTAGCTTCAGAACCAAACAATTGTTTATAATTGTCATGCAATTGAGATCTTCTCGTCTCTTTTGTACCTACACGATCTCATGTTTAGAATTTTATGGTTCATTGTGGTGACCCAAAAATAGCTTTTTAAAACGGAGCAAAAGTGTTGTCTCGTCTCATTAAGTAAGAAGAATAGAATTTTCGGGTTAATTAGCGGAAAAGCGGGGGAAAACCGTCACAAATACCTTTGCCGAACGTCATGGAACACGATAGACTCGAGCCCTCGAGGGCACACACGGACAACCTGTCTACAAACACAAGATGCAAACACACCCTCGAAAAGAGAGTCGTTGACGACGTTGCCTACCGCTGTCATCTTCATCACTCCACCAGGAGCCAGCGACTCCAACTTCACCAAGAAAATTAGCTCATTGCAGCGGCCTCTTGAAGCCCCACTAGCCCATAGCAAAAAGTCGACCCTTCACATAGAAAAACGGGTAGCTCCGATTCTGATGACGAGCTCCGAAGAGGAGATATGCACGAATCATGATGATTAAGATCTTCACGACAAGGTCGCTCAACGCAGGTCATCGTCGCTGCTCGACCGTCACGACAGTGAAAGGAACCACCACCAACAAATGTGTCCTAGCATCGACACAGAAAACTATCGGCAAGATCAAGTTCACATGCTCCACATTTGTGCAACTATACTAAGAACATAACAGTATTAGATTAGATCATCTGGCGAAGACAGTTCTGACTAGACGTACACAAGCATCCAAAATACCACCACCATCATCATCATGGCCCCAAAATAGCAGTAGCAACACACACGGCCCTAATTACAACCATGATTTCATCCTCATACGTAACGTACGTAGCAGCAAAACAGGATTGATTAATTCGCGTCAAAAAGGCCTCTTTACAAAGCGGCTATGCGTCGTTGGGTGAGTTCGATCTTCACTCAATCAGCAGTTGGCCGCAGCCGGCCTCTTCCTGCTACCTGCTGTCAGCTGCGAAAACAGTAGCAGTTGGTTCAGTGCTTTGATCGATCGATCGGCGTCACTCTACAGGATTCAGATAGTATTTTTTACAGTCAAACAAAGAGACTCACCGACGAGACAGGTAGATCGGAGCTCTTGAGCACCCGCAGCCTCTTCGCCGTGGCGATGAACATCCTGCGTGCACAGATTGATCAGATCGAGCAAAATGGTTTTGGCAAGGACGTGCAGCTAGCGTAGGTTTGATGGAGAAATAGTACGGTTCTTGGAGACAGCTAGCTACTTACTTCCATGGGACGTCCCCGACCAGCATCCTGTCGCCCTCGTCGTCCTCGTACACCAGCGTGTACTCCCCGCCGGAGATTGCGAGGAGCTTCCCGTCGGCGGCGGCGGCAGCCGGGTCCCTTTGAGCTGCACGCAGACAGAATATTTTTGCGTCAGACATGCCTACGTGATTGACGTCGTAAGGTGCACCGTGTGAGCAAGGGCATTTACCTGCGAGCAGACCGCGGAAGAGCTTGTCGACGGCGGCGGAGAGGTCGGCGTAGCTTCCGTGCTCCTTGAGCTCGACCTTCCGCCCGATCGGGACGCCGTCCATGTTGATCTTCACGAACAGGCCCTTCCGGCCTGCACGCTCGTCGCCGCCGCCGGCCTTGACCGCGACGTCGCCGTCTTTGCTTCCTCTGCCGTCCTCCATGGACGAGGTTGGCTTGTAGGTGGCCAGGTTCCGCCGGAACGAGCGCACCGGCGGCCACCCGACGACCGGAGCCGCCGCTGCTGCCGTCCTGCAGGTCGACAAGTACACATAGAAAGTGCTAAAAGTTACTCCAAGAAACAGAAGGATCAGCACCGCGACTGAAAAATAAAGATTCTGCTTACTTGGCCTTGTCGCCATTCCTCCCTCCTCCGTTGGGTCGACGAGCAAAATCGCCGGCGCCGCTCGACTCCTCCCCATCCAAACCTGACAGTGCTACAAAGAAATCCATCAAAACCTTGACCGGAAGACTTTAACCGTACACAAAACATAGCCGAGAAGTAGTACGGAGCAAGAACGAGGAACAAATGGTTGTGGCAAAGCAGACCTGCAGCAGTAGCGGCCGCCGGCTTGGTGAAGTAGGCGGGGAGGCCCAGGCGGAGCTCCAGGCCGCTTTCGCCCGCCGCCTCCCTGAACCCGCTCCACGCCATGAGTGACTAGCTAGCTGCTCCAAGCTCAGACGACAAGCAAATCAAGAAAGTAACTAGCTCAGACACACGTCTCTCCTCTTCCTCCTCCTATGAACGAAGATGACAAGCGGTGGTGGGGGCGGAATATATGGAGTCAGATGACACCAAGGGAGGAAACAGTGCAGGTGCTGGCTTCTCGCCCACCTGAGACTAGAGATAGGTGCGACGCCCAAGGCCAAGGCGGCAGGCAAGCTAGAGCGACCAAAAGGCAGCAGGGGCTTTGCAAGAAAGGGACAAGCTTTGAGCGTTTTGAGGGCGCGTATTCAAAGCCAGCGAGCAGGCTACGCTACGGCGCCCGCAGCTGTGCTGCAGCAACCTGCAAGAGCTACTAGCTAGGTGTGCTCGAAGAGAGAAAGAAATCTCTCTCTCTCTCTTGAATGATAGCACAACTACTATGCGAAGCTAGGCTAAAAGTGAGAAAGGCAGCGAGAGATTCCGGTGCAGGGAGCGGAAGAGAGCAGCGGCCGGCCGTGATAGGGAACGAGAGCAGCCAAAGCTAGGCCAGCGAGCAACGGCTGCCTACCATCTCTCTTTCTCTTTCTCTGCAGCAGTGCTGCTGCTGCTGCGTGTGTGTGTTCAAGCGAGCGCCAGGAGGACGATCGAGTGTGTGTGTTGCGGTTGCGTTGGGGTGCACTTCTCCCGCTTATAAACGGGAGGAAAAGTGGAAAGCGCTCCGTTTATTAACACCACAACAACCACTAGTTCCATTGTTGTTATTCTTTTGTGATCTGCTAGCTTCACGATGATTCCCTCTAGGGGCGCAAACATATCTCCATATCCCAATCCGATCCGGCTAATCCCATTATGGTCGGCGCACGTCCTCCATGTGTTTTTGCTGTGCATAGTGCCTTAGGGCCCTTTGATTTGAAGGAAACATAGAAGGAATGTAAAGGAATAGGAAATTTTCCCTAAATGTTACTGTTCGCCCCTTTGATTCATAGGAATGGTCCAAGGGAAAACTAGAGGAAATTTTCCTACAATTCTCAATTTCAAGGCAAAGCGTACATGAAAACAAACATTTACCGAGACCTCATTCTTTAAATCCTATGCACAAGGAACTAGGAAAGTTATGCACATGTCATCCTTTCCTATTCCTATTCCTTTCTCATTCCTTTGATATCCCAATCATATAAATCAAATAGGCCCTTAATTTTTTTAGCAATGTTTTCCCATACACGTCCCAAGTGTCAGTCATCATTAAACAAGAATTGTTAGCCTTGCTGTAGATGACAACAGTTACGAAAAAAAATTGAAAAATGCTGCATTGGAATCTTACTTCCGTATCACCAAAAACAGCAGGAAAAGCAATCAGTACTAGTGACACACAGTGTCACAGTGGCGTCGTTTTCAGTAATGCCATCGTAGTGGGCAGCGTGGGCCGTGTTTGATTAGCGGTAGATTCATCCGTGAAAGTGACAAAATTGCCGGTGTTGGATAAAGATGGTGAGAGGGTCGGATAAGATAAGCTCAGCACTGAACACTTGTTACTGTGTGTCTCCCCTCCCTTTCTATCATAGTTAAATCAGTGTGAATGGTGAGCTTGAATTAATTAAGAGTTTGAAGTGATCTCGTATGATCTCATGCTAGTTAGGTTGATTATAAATTAGCATGATCTTCTCGAATGATCTCATGCTAATTTCATTGGTTATAAAATTAGCATGCTCTAAGGGGAAATCTTTTTTTTTTGCGAAACACGGTACAAACGCAGACGCTCACATATACGAGCACACACTCATCCCTATGAACGCACGCACGCACACCCTACCCCTATGAGCACCTCCGAAATACTGAGCCGGCGGGTCGAGTCTTGAGATTGACGAAGTCACCACATGCGCCTCGTTGTCGATGGGAACGTCGTCTCCCACTGAAGAATATTCCGCCTGAATGAGAAACACCAGTGTCAAACCTGGGGTTTGAACTCTGGTTGGTTGGGGGTACAACCACCCTCATAACCATCTTACCAAAGGCAAGTTCTCGGCTGTGTTTAGTTAGTGCGCTTTGGTTGTTGGTTAGCCACGTATGGCCGAACGAACGAAATGGTGAGGAGAGCGGTGGGTCCCTTTTCGTAGAATTATTATCGCACGCTGCGTCCAAAACGAGAAATAGACATGCTAACGGCAAAAGAGTGAAAACAAATCTCCAAAGGGATGATACGGTATGTGCAGGGCGGAGGACCCCTTAGGGCAAGGTAGGGCGGCCGCCCTACCTTAATTTTGGCAAAAAAACTACATGTATATAGGCATTTTCCTTTGTATATTCAAGTTTCTCTCATTTCTGCCCGTTCTGGAAAACAAATAAAGCAAAAACAGGCTAATTGGACCAGCTCGGAGTGTTTCACCCACAACTGGGCCCTTAGTGGGCTGGCGCGGGGAGGCTGAGGAGCCTCATGTGCACAGCGAATCGTTCGACTTCGACCTATTCGTTTCAACCTGCGTTTGTTGACTTCGTTCCACCAGACGCCGCCGTGCTCCTTGGCGCGCCTCCGCCTCCTTCCTCTCCAGCTCGCCTCCTCGGCGTCCTCGCCACTCCCTCCCCATTCCCCAAGCTCTCCTCTTCACAAGCTCCTCTCACCACGCCAGCAATGCAGCAAGCTAGGGTTTCCTGGCCGGCGGCCGGCCTTCCCGGCGGCGGTTTCGTGGTGGTCCTGTTGAACATGGACAGGAAGGCCAAAAGACCTGCTGCTGCAAAGGGGGGAGTATAATTTCTTAGATTTGTGAATGGCGAGCTACGGAAATGGGTAAACTGCTCATGTTGATAGTTGTTGCTCTATCAAGATGTTGCAAAGGTATTGATGATTTCTTTGATGATGCGTCCATGATTGCCAATCTCTGCACTTCATCTTGCAAGAGGATGAATATATTACTTGATAGGCACAAAGAGAAGCTTTTAGCTAAGATCATGACATGTGAGATGCCCACTGGAAGAGGAAAAAATCAAGAAACTCACCAAGTGATTATGCTTACTATAATACTCCGTATAAAGTATTGATGTGTCTAGACAATTTTAGTTTTGTTGCATCATTTTTTTTTCACTTCAGAGTTCGCCCGACCTCATTTTTTTTCCGTCCTCCGCCACTGGGGATATGTGCATGGATACCCGGAAAGTTAATGAGCATTCGTTACATGTCCTGTTAAGGAATGACCACATGTTAGGTTTGCAGGATATCGGCTTCCTAAGAAGAAAAGAATACGCTGAACGTCCATTGTTGGATAATTAAGCATATAACATAATGTAAATCATGATTAAATAACTACATGATCAAAGTCGAACATAGTAGATACATTACACAAATATGAATAGTAGCAGCCGAGAGGAAAAAACAAACTAGATCGAAAACGTCATACGTACTGGTCGGTTGTAAATGAAATAACGTTGTTGATGATATTGGCGAAGCCGTGTCGAAAGAGACGACGTTCAAGAGTGCGGTATGCAACATATCTGACTTGGACGGTGGAGGTTGCCAAAAATCTAATTCGCCCTCACCGTACATGTTCACAAAGGCGAGTGCTTCCGCAGAGATGCTCTCTCGTTCGCCGGTGCATGCCGGCGCTCGTGGTAGAGTAGATTACGATGGCTAAGCAAAAGAGAGAGCAGGAGAAAACCCTAACTCGGTTTGGTGTCTCTTTGCGGTGGCCGGTGGTTTGTATATACAGGATCATGATGGTGAAACCTAGTCGAACAGTCTCATGTCACGATCATGATCAAAATCGGCTAGGTTTCTAACTCGTAGACTAGCCAAACAAAAAAAAAAAATCAAAAGTCAAAAGGAGGTGCCACCCCGACATCGGATTTTGGTGGATCATTCATGAGCGCCACCCCGCCATGCCCGAGCCCATGCTCGAACCCTGCCTAGTCAGGCAAGTCGAGGCGAGCGAGCGCGCGCATGTGGTCTTATCTTTCTATTTTCATCCCAATCACATAGTGAGCTAGTACATGGCTACCCGAGAGAGTGCTAGCATGCCTACCATTTTGAAAATAATTTTAAATGTTTTAAAAATTCTAAGAAAGGTGTGAATGTTAACAAGGACCGTGTCTACTGCCACCAAAATTTTCAGGTTCAAAATCGAAATACCCATTGCGAAACAAAAAAATAAAAATTTAGTATGAATAGTGTCACAAAAACACAAAAGTAACATCCATACTATTTGCGCATGGAATTGTCTTTTTTGTTTCTGGATGTGCTCTTCGGGTTTGGATCTCAAATTTTGGAGGTTGTAGACACATTCATTTTAAACATACATACTTTTTCTCAGATTTTTTGATACATTTGAAATAGATTTTTTGAATTGGTAGCATGGTAGCACCTAATCTTTGGTAGCACAAGATATATCCTCATGACTGCCAATAGCCTACCCGCGGGTGGAGCACATAAGTCGTACTTTCCTAGCCTCTTCGTGAGCATGCTAGAGATCGTCCAAGTCTCATAGAGTTCTACTCATATATACATGTTATTTCCAGGACTTTTCTTTGTTAGATAAGAGGTTTGTGTCTTATTCGGTTTTCAAAAATAATATGTAAAGCTTCACCCATTTGATTTTTAATCGATGGTCTTTAAAAATTAGTTTTGATGTTTCAACATGTTGTGTCCAACGCTCGATTTTTTATATTTTATTGGAAGCTCTCAAAACCACGAAAAATATAAATGGAACATACTTCATCCATGTTCAACTACATGGAACGGAAAACAAATCTTACACATATAATTGCCCCGAAAAAGTACGTTTTTCTGACTGTTTTCTAGAGAGATTTTGCATTTTTGTAAGAGGTGGTCTCTGAGCTTTTCTATGGCTCTTTTTGGGTTTTAAACCTTTTTATGTACCCACTCAAAAAAAAAATCTGAAACTTTTAAAACAAAAAAATCTTAGGGTTACGGAAGTAGCTTAGGAAGATTATCAATAGTACTAATGCCACACTGCAGAAAAGGGAATTGGAAACTTTTTGTGGCCAAGTTTTCCATGCAACACGAAACATGAGGAAATATCCAAGAAAATGAAAACCTTAACCTTGAGGATGCCCAGGAATCCCTCTACGTCGACAAAACCTTTGTTTGTATACCTTTTACGGTGTTTCTTGAGAACCATGAAAATCTTGCATAAACTTGGAACGTCTTTATTTACATTAATGTATGTTGCATCTATGCTTTTGTTATTTTCAAGAATACAATTTTAGTAGAAATAAAATAAATATCTATCAAGTATGGCCAAGGCAGCATAAGAAAAGTGCAATAGGATATTAAATTTTTGCTTCTAAAACAATTTTCTTCTTGATCAGGATTTCAATAGTGGAGCTTTGTTTTCTTTTCTTCTACCTTTTCATAACAAATTGAATGGTATCCTAGAACAATTTTCAACCTAGTTGTCAAAATTGAAGTGGTTCAAAACAAAAGTCTTCACATCCGCTCTACTTAGAGCATCTCCACTCGCACGCCCCAAACGGCCGCTCAAAGGGTGTCCGGGCGAGTGCTATGGGCGCTGTCCGGGCAAATTTTTGTCTAAAGGGCGTGCATTTTGAAAGTGCATGTGTTGCCCCATGCGTGGTTTTGGTAATTAATGACAATCCTTATGGACTAATGTTTGCCTTGAGATATACTTGTAGATCTTGTCCATAGGAAAAGATTGGAATTCATGTGTTGGACTCTAGAAGATTATATGATGACCAAGGTTCTATCCAAGGGTTTATATGAAGAATGGTCATGTGTAGAGAAGATGAAGTGCAAAGGAGACATGAAGACGAAGCTTAGCGAGACTCTCCCATAATGGTGTATGGGGGAGCATTTGGAGAAGTCTTCATCAAGCATGTGCTAGCAAGCGCAAGCAAGAAAGGTGGTCCACTTGAAGTGATCAAGATCGTCATCATCGAGCTCAAGTGGAATGCGCAAGGCAAAGGTATGATCTTGTAGGTTTTCTATTTTACCGGTCTCATGTTGTAGTGGGAGACCGGATTTAGGATAGACGGCGTACTATCAAGAGGGGATCTCAAGTGAGTAACTTGATCGCGTCTTTGTGGAGAGCTCAAACCTTTGCATACTTGGCATTTCATATTTCTTGATTCTTATGTGGCTTTTCTCCTTGTTGGGTTTTGGTGTTTGTCGTGATGTTCATGACAAGCCCGAGTTCTTCGAAAACGGATTTCATATGGAAAACTTGTTGCGTTTTCGTGTTGGAAATATTATCGGTTCATTTCCGAGGAGAGTTCAACACCTCCCCATGTGTGTCAACTTGACTCTATTTATGATTTGTAATATTTTCTCTTGGGATGGAAAGTACTCGTCGTTATCTTTCTAACAAAGTTGGTTACGTTGCGTTTGGAGTTTTTTCGGAGAAGATATGAATTTCGGAAGTTCGTCTCTGCGCAGACCGGCCTCCTGGCCGGCCCAGGCCGGCTGCCAAGCCGGTGGCCTCGGGTGGCAGGCCAGCCCGCAGACCGGCCCAGGCCGGGCCAGGCCTCGTCCCGCGCGCGTGCTGCTCTTTCCTCTCTCTCGCCCTTTTTCTTTTTTTCCGGGCCGACCGTCGCCTGTGCACGCGCACTGCCTCTGCATGCATGCATGCATGCCTCGTGCGTGGCTGCTGTGCAGGCCGGCCGTTGCCTTTGCTTCGCATGCATGCATGTGCTTAATCATTCGTTGACTTAGTTTTTTTTCTCCAGCTCAGCTCATGCGCACTCGCCAGGCCGGCCTCTGGACCGGCCCAGGCCGGCTGGCTGGCCGGGCAGCTCCATATTTTCCTGCGTTGTTTTTTTTGCCAACGGCTATTTTTACCCGGTACCTATAAAATGCCTCCTTCTTCCTCAACAGTTTGTTAGTGACAATATTTGAGCAAGTTTCTCTCCTCTCTCTCTCCTCCATTGTTGCTCTTTGAGAAGCTTGCCTTTCCTCTCAATCCCTCTGGTGATTCTTGCTAATATTTGAGGGATAGTGAGAGGTGATCTTGATCTACGTTTCCACCGATCGTTTCCTCCTCTAAGTGAGGGAAACCTTGTAGATCTTGATCTTGGAGTTCTTGGTGCATCTCCTCTTTGTTCCTCCTCTCTTATTCCCCCATAAGCATTTGTTGCTTTGTTGGAATTTGAGAGTGAAGGATTTGAGCACTTGTGCTCTTGCCTTTTGCATTTGGTGCATCGGTGTGCTCTCCACGAGGATTCGTGGAAGTTGAAAGCTTGTGAACTTGTTACTCTTGGGTCTTTGGACCCTAGACGCCCGTGTGGTGGTTGAGACCCTTGTGTGGTCACTTGTAGCTGTTCGGGAGCCCCCAATCCCGTTGTGGGTTGTGCCCCGGATCGTTGTTGAAAGGCTCCGGATTTCCGCCTCGAAGGATTCCGATAGTGGAAGGTGAACCAAACCTTTGTGGTGCGGTTCATCGGAGAAGAAGGTGAAACCTTTGTGGTTGTTGAACCATTGTGTTGGTTCACACCTCTCCAACGAGACGTACTCCCTTAACAAGGAGGAACTCGGGAATACATCCTCGTCTCCGCGTGCCTCGGTTATTTCTATACCCGAGCTTTTACTTATGCACTTTACATTGTGATAGCCTTCGTGCTTGAAGTATTCTATTGCTATCACCTTGTTGCTTGTCTTGCTTAGCATAAGTTGTTGGTGCACATAGGTGAGCCTAGTTTATTTAGGTTGTTGGCTTGTTAATTTAAACACTAGTTTTATTCCGCAATTATCAAGCCTAAACCGGAAAAGTTTTAATCGCCTATTCACCCCCCCCCCTCTAGGCGACATCCTTGTCCTTTCAATTGGTATCAGAGCCTGGGCTCTCTTTTTGGGCTTTACCGCCTAGAGAGTAAAGATGTCGTTTGAGAATTAGTGCACATCCCACTTTTAAATTCGATGGCACAAATTATGATGTTTGGAAAATTCGCATGCTTAACCTTCTTCGGGACATAGACCCACATGTTAAGAGAATTGTAGATATGGGTTTTTCTCTCCAAAGGAGGATGAGGAAAACTCTTATCTCGATACTCTTGTATCTAATGTCTTATATGTGTTTTGAGCGATGTAGTTCTTGCATCAATCATGCCTTTTCGGAACGCTCATGAGCTATGGACCAAGCTTCAAGATAAATATGAAGTGTCCAATATTATTGAGGATGATTGTTCTCCCTCCACCTCCGGCCGTGATGAGTTCACATCTTCTTCCACTTCACCAACATGTGTTTTGACACAAGGTAATGATATGGTGAGTGGTGATAGAAATTGCTTTGTTGATGGTGAATATTCTATTGACTATACTTCATCTCTATCTCATTGCAATGTTCTATCTTTGGACTTAAACACTTCTAGCACTCCAAATGTTTTACATGCTAGTGTTGCTAGTCCTTGCATATCATGTAATAGTTGTTTAACTAAATCTCATGATGATATGCTTCATTCTCTTGTTGCCATGAAAACAATACTTCCATATCCTCTATTTCTTGTGTGGCTAACAATGTAGAGGAATCCCAACATTTGTTGGAACAAGACGTGGATCTCAATGGTGCTTCAAGTATCTCTTCACCATCTTTGCCATACTCATTTTGCCTTATGGCTAAGGATTCAGGTATCTCCACCTCAAATCCAATTGTGATGATGTGGATGAGGATTCTCATGGAGCGCTTATGGATGTTGAATCCATAACAAAGAAGGGTGAGATGGTATTTGGTGCTCTCCCCAAAGGTAGCAAAGCTATCCCTCCTCTAAGTGAAATCATTGTTTATGCTATTAAGAGTAGGGAAATCATTGAGGACTTGGAAACTCAATTTCTCGAGAAATGTCAAATTGAGAGAGAGGATGCCGATGAAAAGGCATCCTTAATGAATGCCCTTGAGGAAGAGCAAGAGCTTCGAGTGTCTCTTGAGGAGAGACTTGAATCTCTTGATGAATCTAATGATCTTATTATTGCTAAAATCATTAAGGAAAGAGATCATGCTATTGCTAAATATAAAGTGCTTAAAAAGGAAAAAGTTGAATTTGGTGTTGGCAATGCTAGACTAAGTGAGGACATAGAGAGACTTGACAAAGCTCACAAGGCTTTAGAAAGTGAACACTCTCTCCTTATCAAGTCTCATGATCAACTCCAAACTCAACTATCTAAAAATGATGAGCTTGCCAAGTTGTCTTCTTCCATTTCTAATATTGATGATGCTTGTGCTACTAACTCCACTTCTTGTGAAGCATCTATTTTGAAGGAGAATGTTGAGCTAAGGGCTCAACTTGAGTTGCTAACTAGCAAGTATGGAAATTGGAAGAAAGTCATGAAAAGCTTCTAGCTCTAATGATGATCTTCTAGCATCCCATGCTAGGCTAAAGTTAGCTCATGAGGCTATCGTACAAAGGTAACATCTTGTGAGCCTCATGTGGACAATGGCACAACTTCTACTAAAATGCTATTGCCATGTGCTAGTCCTAGTAATTCATCCACTCACAATGTTGCTACATCTTGTGATGAATTACTTTCCATGCCTTGTTGCTCTAACAATGAAGCTTCTACTTCCTCTAGTGTTTTGTTGATACTAACCATGTAGAGGAATTAAATGAGCTCAAGGCCCAAGTCACTTCTTTGAAGAAAGACTTGGAAAAGCGTCATGTTGGGGATTCTACACTTGACAATATGTTGAGTGTTCAAAGACGCCCCAATGACAAGAGTGGACTTGGATTCAACTCCAATATCAAGAACAAGTCCAAGTAACAAGAAGAACAAGGGCCAAGAACAAGTTAAAGATTCGGCCAAGATTGTTTGCTTCAAGTGCAAAGTTGAAGGGCACCATGTTAGATCTTGCCCTTTGAAGAAGAAGGCTCTTAGTGAGAAGCAACAAGGGAAGAAGCCTCAAGTTCAAACTCAAGTTCCTCAAGTTGAAGAACGGCCTCTTCCCAAGAAGAATCAAGCTACCCCTCCTCAAGTCAAGACTCCAACTAAGAAGAGAGGAGGAAGTAGTTGCTACCTATGCCGTGAGAAGGGTCACTTGCTTCTTCATGCACAAATGGTACCTTATCCAACCCCATTATTATTGATGATGATTATTCTCTTCGGAAGGATAAGGTTGGCAATGTGTTTGCCAAATATGTTGGTACTCAAAGTGGTGTCAAGAAAAGAACCATTTGGGTTGCCAAACCTATTGTGACTAACCTCTTAGGACCCAACTTGGTTGGGGACCAACAAGCTAAAACTTGATCAATAGGTGTTGTTGGAGGGCATTGGAGACTTGGCTACATCATGAAGAATTAAGGGATCTTCATCAATTATATCTCAAGCCAAGTCATTTGGATTATATTGTTCTATCTCATATCCAATGTTCCTCCTTGCGGTAACTTTTATTTAAATCATATATACATTGAAAGTTGCTTGCACCCTTGCATGTGTTAGGTTTTGTACCTTGCTAGTGTTTGTATGTGTTGTGCTCTCTACTTACTTATCTTGAGAATCAAGTATGTGTATGTTGGTTTGCACACCATTTACTTGTTTGAGCCTTATTGCTTTTATTTGATATCTTATCTTGTTGGCTCTCTTTTTGAGAGATTAATGGACTATCCTATTTTGGGAGAGTGATATGCTTCGTGCACTTCACAATCCTAAAATTGTGTATACATGAGGAATACCACTTAGTGTTGATATATTAATATTATCTATTCTCTATGTGGTATGTCATGCTCATGAGAAATTCAAATTCTATAATGTCCATTAATTTCTCGAGTTGGTTTTTTTGCCTCTTGTTAAAAAATGGATTATCACATTATGGGGGAGTAATAAGCTATGTGCATATTACAAGCCTAGAAAATGTGAACATGTGAGGTATTGCCACCTAGAATTGATATTCTTCATTATCTTATTCCTATGTGGCATGTTTCTCAAACAAGTTCCATTTTGCTTAAATGCTTTTTTCTCACCGTTGGATCTTGTTTGTGATGGAATTTCTTGATATGGCTTTCCCTAAATATGTTCTCATATATCTTTTGGGAAACCAATTGCTTCAAGCTACTCCTTGGAGTTGCTTTGCATGATCGTGATTTTGAAGCTATCAAGAATATCTATCTAAGCATGGCTTTTAATTCCTTCCTTTGCCATATGCTTATGTTTTGTGAATATGATCTTGAATATATCTTTGCAATCCACCACCGAGAAATATCTCCATACATTACTTGTCTTGACAAGTGATAATCATATTGTGGTAAATATATTGATCATATTCACTTTGGCTCTTGCTTTGAATTGCCTTATTTGATTGCCAAGGATTTGTTTTGATCTAACTCTCATTTGTCTTCCTTGTATCTTTTGGATCCTTTTGCTCTACTCAAAATTTGTTTTGTGCTTTCTTGAGTTGGAAAAGCAATGATCCAATTCTTGTGCATTGACATTCAAAAGTCACTTCTTGATAATGCACTATTCTTTGGGAAGCTATCCTACTTTGAGTAGAAACACCGTTCTTTAAATTGGTATTGCAATTTCTTGCCTTTCTTGAACATGACTAGTGTTTGAATAATATATATATGGAGAGTGATGATCCATTTGTGCATTTTGTATTCAAATGCAAGATCATAAATAATGCACACATCTTGGGGGAGCAATCCTATATGCTTTTGAACATTAGTTGTCTTCATTTGGTATTTGATCCCGATGACGTGTCTCTTTGGAAGACAAACATTTTTCGTCTTGGTACTTTGTGCCATCATGAAAAGTGTAGAGGGTTTGGTTTATTCCTTGATGTATTTTCATCAATTGGTATCTTACTTTCATTTGGTATCTTTTCAAAGTGGTATCTTCAATCATGTGTTGATTTGGGTTTTGATATAATTTGGACAATTTTTTCTTGTCACACTTGTGTGTGCTTTGGTTTAATTGGTGTTTTGTCCAAATTGTATCTCGTTTGGTTCTTGAAAGTCTTGTGCATGCATATTTACTTATGTATATCTTATGGCATGCTTACTTTCGTTGATCCAATATATAGGATAAACTCCATCAAATCCTAAATGGCTAAGATGTGCATGAAATTCAATTTCATATCAATATGCACATATTTATGTGGAGTTTGTCCTATGTATTGTAGTTGCTCTAACTACTTTGGACCCAATGAGTTTGGGTACCATTTGTACTTGAATTTGTTTTAGGTACATTTGGAGATGCATTGGAAGCTTGTCTCATTTACAAGGAAGGTGTTATCACCATGTGCTTATTGGAGCCAAGCTCGGATGATCGTGAACTCTTATCTTCTACATCACCAATGCTATCTCGGTAACAAGTATCTACCTCATGCATATTCTTTCAACCTTGTGTAGGTTGTATTTGGCATGAATCCCTTTAGTTGCATTTGATATGTTTTTGCAAAGTTCTTTCAAAACATCTTTATTGCAAATGTGAGCAAGCCGGATGATTACATATCAAGGGGAATATACATAATCATTTTTATTGATTCACCAATCCCAAATATGTTAATCTAGCATTTCTTCTCAAAGTCTCTCATATGCAATATTGATAAATTTGCAAATCATTTGCCCTTTGTGATACTTGTTATCTTTCTCGGAGCATCCCATTTTTCACCATCCCTTGTGGATATTTTTGATGCTATGATGAGTATGTGTTGGAAGTTCATCTATATCCTTCTAAGATAATATTGAGCTTTGTGCTATGCTTTTAAGTAATGATCTTATTGGTATATATATGACTTCCATTTGGATATCATGTTCTTCACCATAGTATCTACTTTGTGTGTGCATGTTTCTGTGGACTTGTATCTTTGTGATTGGTGTCTACTTAGAAACTTATACACATGAGAATAGTTACATCTTTAATTGGTATTCCAATTCTTTAGTGACCACCTCTTATTGCTTTTCATTCTTTGGTGGTTTCTAAATGGCACAAGCTTTGTTTTTATTTGGTTTACTTATTCATCTTAATAAGCTTATGGAGCTATTTGCTATATCTTCTTTGATGTGTGGGTACGGGAAAGACACGATATGCACTATGTGCCACTCTTTTTGAAAGACTATGTTGATGCTTTGGCTCATCCTTGTGTTAGTCTCCTAAAATTGTCTTTCTATCTCACACCCATCCTTTTATTTGCCGCTCCTTGCTCAAGATTTTATTTGTTGCAAGTTGTATTGCTTCTTTTCTTATATATGCTCTCTTGCACGTGTTTTTGTTCAAAATGATCTAAGAGGGAGTGAGGATTCCATGTTGTGCACACCATATTGGAATGCAAATCCTACTTTGTGCACGTACCTTGGGGAGTTCCCTCTTGATTTTTATAACACTTGGTTGATCTTATCATAATATCTTCTTTGTTCTATTGGTTTTTCGGATCCTTTGATTGGTTACTTCTTTTGTCGAAGTATCTTTCAATTTGTTTCTCTTTTGCAATCTTTGGATCCTCAATATAGTTTGATCTCCCTTCATCTATTCGTCATTGGATATGTGCATTTGATTCCACTCATATTATGAGAAATGCAAACATTATGGGGGAGCTCTTCCTATATTGGCCTTCTAAATTTTTCCTCCCATTTCGGCAATCGATCCCAATGGGGAGAAGTTTAGAGGGTTTAAGGGAATTTGGTGTTATGCTTTAGTTTCGTTCTTAAGCATTTGCCTTTCATGCTCTTGCATCCTTGCTCTTTATTTTGCATGGTTGCTTAATTCATTATATAAACCCTCGTAAAAAGGATTGTCATCAATTACCAAAATGGGGAGATTGAAAGTGCATGTGTTGCCCCATGCGTGGTTTTGGTAATTAATGACAATCCTTATGGACTAATGTTTGCCTTGAGATATACTTGTAGATCTTGTCCATAGGAAAAGATTGGAATTCATGTGTTGGACTCTAGAAGATTATATGATGACCAAGGTTCTATCCAAGGGTTTATATGAAGAATGGTCATGTGTAGAGAAGATGAAGTGCAAAGGAGACATGAAGACGAAGCTTAGCGAGACTCTCCCATAATGGTGTATGGGGGAGCATTTGGAGAAGTCTTCATCAAGCATGTGCTAGCAAGCGCAAGCAAGAAAGGTGGTCCACTTGAAGTGATCAAGATCGTCATCATCGAGCTCAAGTGGAATGCGCAAGGCAAAGGTATGATCTTGTAGGTTTTCTATTTTAACCGTCTCATTTGTAGTGGGAGACCGGATTTAGGATAGACGGCGTACTATCAAGAGGGGATCTCAAGTGAGTAACTTGATCGCGTCTTTGTGGAGAGCTCAAACCTTTGCATACTTGGCATTCATATTTCTTGATTCTTATGTGGCTTTTCTCCTTGTTGGGTTTTGGTGTTTGTCGTGATGTTCATGACAAGCCCGAGTTCTTCGAAAACGGATTTCATATGGAAAACTTGTTGCGTTTTCGTGTTGGAAATATTATCGGTTCATTTCCGAGGAGAGTTCAACACCTCCCCATGTGTGTCAACTTGACTCTATTTATGATTTGTAATATTTTCTCTTGGGATGGAAAGTACTCGTCGTTATCTTTCTAACAAAGTTGGTTACGTTGCGTTTGGAGTTTTTTCGGAGAAGATATGAATTTCGGAAGTTCGTCTCTGCGCAGACCGGCCTCCTGGCCGGCCCAGGCCGGCTGCCAAGCCGGTGGCCTCGGGTGGCAGGCCAGCCCGCAGACCGGCCCAGGCCGGGCCAGGCCTCGTCCCGCGCGCGTGCTGCTCTTTCCTCTCTCTCGCCCTTTTTCTTTTTTTCCGGGCCGACCGTCGCCTGTGCACGCGCACTGCCTCTGCATGCATGCATGCATGCCTCGTGCGTGGCTGCTGTGCAGGCCGGCCGTTGCCTTTGCTTCGCATGCATGCATGTGCTTAATCATTCGTTGACTTAGTTTTTTTTCTCCAGCTCAGCTCATGCGCCACTCGCCAGGCCGGCCTCTGGACCGGCCCAGGCCGGCTGGCTGGCCGGGCAGCTCCATATTTTCCTGCGTTGTTTTTTTTGCCAACGGCTATTTTTACCCGGTACCTATAAAATGCCTCCTTCTTCCTCAACAGTTTTTTAGTGACAATATTTGAGCAAGTTTCTCTCCTCTCTCTCTCCTCCATTGTTGCTCTTTGAGAAGCTTGCCTTTCCTCTCAATCCCTCTGGTGATTCTTGCTAATATTTGAGGATAGTGAGAGGTGATCTTGATCTACGTTTCCACCGATCGTTTTCTCCTCTAAGTGAGGGAAACCTTGTAATCTTGATCTTGGAGTTCTTGGTGCATCTCCTCTTTGTTCCTCCTCTCTTATTCCCCCATAAGCATTTGTTGCTTTGTTGGAATTTGAGAGTGAGTGATTTGAGCACTTGTGCTCTTGCCTTTTGCATTTGGTGCATCGGTGTGCTCTCCATGAGGATTCGTGAAGTTGAAAGCTTGTGAACTTGTTACTCTTGGGTCTTTGGACCCTAGACGCCCGTGTGGTGGTTGAGACCCTTGTGTGGTCACTTGTAGCTGTTCGGGAGCCCCCAATCCCGTTGTGGGTTGTGCCCCGGATCGTTGTTGAAAGGCTCCGGATTTCCGCCTCGAAGGATTCCGATAGTGGAAGGTAAACCAAACCTTTGTGGTGCGGTTCATCGGAGAAGAAGGTGAAACCTTTGTGGTTGTTGAACCATTGTGTTGGTTCACACCTCTCCAACGAGACGTACTCCCTTAACAAGGAGGAACTCGGGAATACATCCTCGTCTCCGCGTGTCTCGGTTATTTCTATACCCGAGCTTTTTACTTATGCACTTTACATTGTGATAGCCTTCGTGCTTGAAGTATTCTATTGCTATCACCTTGTTGCTTGTCTTGCTTAGCATAAGTTGTTTGTGCACATAGGTGAGCCTAGTTTATTTAGGTTGTTCGCTTGTTAATTTAAACATCTAGTTTTATTCCGCAATTATCAAGGCTAAACCGGAAAAGTTTTAATCGCCTATTCACCCCCCCCCCCCCTCTAGGCGACATCCTTGTCCTTTCAATTGGTATCAGAGCCTGGGCTCTCTTTTTGGGCTTTACCGCCTAGAGAGTAAAGATGTCGTTTGGAGAATTAGTGCACAATCCCACTTTTAAATTTGATGGCACAAATTATGATTTTTGGAAAATTCGGGTGCTTAACCTTCTTCGGGACATAGACCCACATGTTAAGAGAATTGTAGATATGGGTTTTTCTTCTCCAAAGGAGGATGAGGAAAACTCTTATCTCGATTCTCTTGTATCTAATAGTCTTATATGTGTTTTGAGCGATGTAGTTCTTGCATCAATCATGCCTTTTCGGAACGCTAATGAGCTATGGATCAAGCTTCAAGATAAATATGAAGTGTCCAATATTATTGAGGATGATTGTTCTCCCTCCACCTCCGGCCGTGATGAGTTCACATCTTCTTCCACTTCACCAACATGTGTTTTGACACAAGGTAATGATATGGTGAGTGGTGATAGAAATTGCTTTGTTGATGGTGAATATTCTATTGACTATACTTCATCTCTATCTCATTGCAATGTTCTATCTTTGGACTTAAACACTTCTAGCACTCTAGGCGACATCCTTGTCCTTTCACATTTTCCCACTCGGAGGCCCCAAAAGATGTTGTTCTTCTTCATTTTTATTATCAAGCAATTTCACAAACAGGTTGTGGGCGAGGAGGCAGAGAGCAGCACGGTCATAGAACTGCCCTGTGCGTGCCGTGTCGTCGCCGGAGATACGCAGGGAGCCGTTGGCGCCGGCGGCGAGCTTGAAGTCCTCGCCACCGTCCGCCGCCGTCGTGCTGGACCCGTCGGCGAGGCTGCGCACCACCGCAGCTGCCCCAAGACGGCGCTGGCGAGGAGGATCCCGTGCTGGGCCCGTCGGCCACCTCCGTCGGGCGCGTGCAGCTGGGCTTGATGACGCTGGCCGTGCACGCGGGTTCGAGCTCCCGGCGAGCTGGGCGTCCTTTGGCGCGGCGTTGTGGCGAGCGAGCACGGAGGCGCGCTGGACGGGAGGCAAAGACGTGGCCGGCGGAGGCGGCTGTTTCTCAACGAGCACGGGAACGAAGACGGCGCCGCGGTCGGCGGCTGCCTCGTGGCGAGCTGGGCGCGGGGGCGCGCTGGACGGAGGCGAAGACGTTGTCGGCGGCTCCCCCGAGGCGAGCACACGCGAGTGCACGGTGACGAAGACGACCGCGATGGTGAGTATCCACGGCGCCCCGGCGGCGATGGAGGCGCCGGCGTGCTTGTGCTGGCGGCCGGCGGAGGCGTGGTGCCAGGCTTGTGCTGCTCTCTCACGGGATGCATATCCATGGAGGGGAGAGAAGGGTGGAGTGGGGAGAGGATAGAGGAGAGAGAGGAGAGAGACGGCACGTGGAAGAAAAAGATTGCCTTTTGCTGCGTATAGTTGTGTCCGGGGCCGCCCGAGCACTACCCATGCGAAGGGCTTCATGTGGCGCTGCCGGACAGAAAAGTGGGCGGTTCCGGACGAAATTTGCTTTTGGGCACCGCGAGTGGGAGCAATATTCTGTCCGGCACGCCCCAAAGCCCTTTGGGCGGCCATTTGGGCGCCCCGACTGGAGATGCTCTTAGATGAAAGTGTTGCACATATATGACATCACTCTAAAGTTTATTGTGTCTTTGAAGTACTATAATTGCTTAATCACTATGGTAGTCATTAGTTTCACTAGCCTTATCCTAGAATTTTATATAATTGTGACCATCTCCATTTTTAATTGACAGGACACCAACCCTGCTAGTTTTAAGACTAATCATCAACATGATTCAGTATGGATGTATGATAAATATTTGCGCTAGAGGAACCATAGGAGGGCAATACATCATGGACTAAAGTCGATGGAGGGCGAGGACGAGGAATCGGCAGATGAAGAGGGCCATGGATAGGGCCGGGCGGAAGGCGTAATATCACGGGTAGGGCCAGCGAAGAGTTGGGGCACATCGGTGGAAGAGGTGGAGCCCACACGTCCAGCAGACGTCGAGGGAACCAGGTCCAAGAATTACGCTCTGCCGTGAGATTAAAGACGAAGCATCAAATGTTTTTCATGATTCCGAGTAGGAATAGGGAGTTATCAGCAAAACGCCTTTTAATTGTTCTAAAATTCGGCCGAATCACCGATTAACTGGCCGAGTAATCGCTATTCAGTGGGTTACTGAATAGCCGATAAATGCCGATTACCCGATTAATCGGCCGATTAACTAGCGAATAGGTCGATTATTCGCTATTCAGTGGCCGAGCGAGCCGTTACCAGTTAACGAATTCCTGAACAAGTGTTGGTTAATTCCCACCTTTGAACTATACTGTCCGTTCCCGGTCTGATGGCTACAACGAAAGTTTGCAGATTTTCATTGAAACGCAGTTTCCACTAGATACTTCGCCAAGCAAGAGATGAATAGAACTTAAATCCTAAAAAAATCCTATAAAATTCGTTTGGATGAAAGGGGAACTTATTTACATGAAAATTTACTGTGATGACTGATCAGCCTCCAGAAAAAAGGCGCGCTCCTCCGTCAAGCCTTCTTGGTGGAGGTTGGGTGGAGGTGGTAGATCTGCAGCAGGCTTCTTCAATAAGCGCTGGTGCCTGGTTGTTGTTTGCGGAGTGGTTCGAGCGGAGCTCCTTCTGGCCGGCCGTGGAGGCGAGGAGATGGAGAGAAGCTTCTTCCTTTTCTGCAAGTGCAAAGCAGGTGCTGTTGCGGGCGCGGTCCTCTGTGCGCGCTCTTCTGGCCGGCCGTGGCGGCGAGGGGAGGAGCGGGTGGGGAGTGCTTGTTCCGTTTTTGGTGCAGGTGGATGGTGGCCTCCTTCGATGTTTCTGCTTCAGCTGGCCATGGTGGCGTGCGGTGCAGAGATCGACGGTGTGGTCGGGCTGGTGATGGCGGACCTGGGCGGCTCGACGTCGGCTGGAAGATGGAGGAAACCGGTGAGTGTGTGCTGTGCCTGTGCTCGTTCAACGAGACAAAGCTTCGTCGCGCGGCGGCGGACGACTCCTGCAGGCTTCTACAACGTGTGGCGGCGTGCTCTTCCCGGCGGTGCGAGGTACGGCGGCGCCGGCGACGTCTAGGCTCTTGGGAGCTGGGCTAGGGGTCCGATTGTAATTCCTTCAGGTGGTTCTAGGGTCTCTGTGCAAATTTCGGGGTCCTTTTGTATTTTTCTTTTCTTTCCTGGACTTTTTGTAATTTGTGCTGAGGTTCCTTATTTATGGATCGGACCTTTCCTCAGAAAAAAAAAAAAAAAAAAGGCGCGCTGCAACATGAGCTCTGGGCCTCTGGCCGTGAGCCCGCATTCGGCCAATTAGAAACCGAAACGTAGCGCGTGTTTTCTGTCCTTGTCAGCCGGGGCCCACATGGCTGGAGGCGACGGCGATGGAACGGGGCGTGGCTACACTGGCCGGCTACGACGACTGGCTAGCTGCGTCGTCGTGACTTGACTTGCGGCACCCGACCAGCACAAATCTAGCCTCATCATTTCCCCTACCGCATCAAGCAACTAGCCCCTGCATGTAGCCACGCACCGTAGCTCAACAGATTCGCCCCTAACGCATCAAGCAATATTTGCCTGCCCGGAATTACACAACAGGTAAAGCTGTAGCATGTGCTTTTGACTTCTTTTTCGTTATCACAGAAAAAGGTAAAACGAAATGGAGAACTCCCTCCGTTCTCTATAAAATATTTTGGCTATTACTAAGTGTGAACTAAAAAGAGACTGCAATGAGTGAATTTACGTACTACCTCCGATCCATATTAATGGTCTCAACTTTATCTAGATACGGATGTATCTAGTTAAGTGTTTAGACTAGATGCATCCGTATCTAGACAATGTTGAGTCTATTAATATGGATCGGAGGGAGTACTAAAATGCCTCTACATACGTATGGAGCGTAAAATAAAGTAAAACATCTTACCGTGATCTCCTTGTTTAGTAATAGCGGTGTAGCACTGGACGTGGAAAGTGAAAACAACATTATGTAATCCGGAAAGAAAGTGTATGCTACGGTTTTCATACTTTGAAGCATCGTAGAAAACCCTACTGAAGCATTTATTTCCAACAACTGGGATGCATCCGAGCATTTGGTTCTCAGAGTGATCATGGTTGAAAACAACCCTAGCTATCAAGACATCACAATCATGCTTAGACGAATCGTAATGAATTGGACGTATAAACACTCGTTGGAGCGATCCTCCATGGTGAGAATATACCTCGGACAATTGTCCAAACACGTTGTTGACGGCGCAACTCGTGGTCATTAACTAGCCTACGGCCGACGAGCGTAAGCTTTCATCCTGCAAGCCTGTGGATCTAGGAGCACATTATCCACCCCGAGCTCCTCTGGCTTTGGGACGAACTCAGGTGGCGATGGCGATGACGGCGACACAGGACGACGACGACCAGCGTTGATGCAGGGCCCGAGCTCCTCCTGTGACGGCAAGAGGTGTAAACAACACCGACTAGAGACCCAAACCGGCTATTGGCGGCGGGGAGTCAAGATTGACGAGCAACGGTAGAGTCAAACTAGATACGAAAGTAAACTTAACATGTGATTATGCTACAAAAATGTGAGTCTCTTTTTTGTGCGTAGGGATTTTAAAAGTAGGTCTAAAGTGAATTGTGAAATTTCTGCGTTTTTCCTCCTATTGAAGTCTTGCAGGTTTGGAACTGGAATTGCCTAACTGTTTAAGCCATGACTGGTTTTAATCAAAAATATTTGGTGCTCTAAGAGCATCTCCACCGGCACCCTCCAAATGACCCCCCAAAGGCCCATTGGGGTCCGGACGCAAAAAATCGCCACCAACGGCACCCCAAGTTTGGAGACCCCCTCGGGGGTGCTGGACATGGGGCGGACAGGCCCTCCGACAGGCTAGCCCGCCCGTCATACACACAGCGCCAGCGCGACCTGATTCATTCGCTCCCCACCCCCCTCCTTCTTTCTCCACTAGCCGGCAATTCGCACCATCGCCGCCACTCTCGTCGCCGCCTGCTTCATTCGCACCTCGGGGCCCAAGCCGCAGCGCTCACGCAGGACTGCTTGCCGCCGGTCTCCGACCTCGTCTACGCCGGCGCAGCTAATTAAGCCCTGATACGCCTCTTCTCCCTCTTCTTCCCCTCCGCCCCGCACGCAACCTGTTCGACCATTGGTTGATCGACTCATTTCGTCGATTGGTCATTCGTGGCCTTGTTTCATTGCTTTGTTTCGTTCAATAGGCTATGGATAACGATGACAAGATCATGTTTTTCCAAATGATGGCGGAAGATGCCGCCCTTACGGCTGACGACGAGGTGAATGAGATGGTCATGGCCGCACTTCTAGATGTAGCAGTCGAGGCAAACGCGGCGCCGAAGTTTGGAGGATCAGCGAAGGGGCGAAGGGCCAACAAAGAAGATCACAGAGCAACTGGGCACATGCTCTTGTACATCGACTAGTTTGCCCAGAATCCGGCGAACTTTCCTCACGAATTTCGCCGGCGCTTTAGGTTGAGCACGGACGTGTTCAGGAAGATCGTGCATGGAGTTCGGGAATACGACGACTACTTTGATCTGAAGAGAGACTGCACCGGCCTCTTTGGGTTTTCATCTTTTCAGAAATGCACGGCGGCCATACGCCTACAGGTTTTGTAAGGCAGTTGTGAAAGTGTTTGGAGAAGAATATCTGAGAACACAAAATGAGGCAGACACGGCTCGTCTCTTGGCACAAGGCCAAGCAAGAGGATTTCCAGGGATGCTTGGAAGCATCGATTGCATGCATTAGATCTGGAAGAACTGCCCGTTCGCTTGGCAGGGCATGTATAAGTCAGGATATCACGGAAAGTGCAGTGTCATACTTGAGGCCGTGGCAGACTATGATCTTTGGATCTGGCATGCGTTTTTCGGCACCGCCGGTGCCGCCAATGACATCAATGTGCTCCAACGATCATTGAGAGCGAACGAGATACGAGGAAGCAACTGATCAACGAGGTGTTCGATTTCCAGAGGCCTATGGCCCATCCACAGTCGGGCGTGCCGACGCAGTGTGCAGAATTTCTTGCCATGCATCGAGAAATTCGTGATGGAACAATGCATCAACAGTTGCACGACGACCTCGTGACGCACCTGTGGGCTATCAAAGCCACTCAGCCAGCGGCGGTTTGATATGTCATGTTTTAAACTTGAATTTGTATTTAAACTTTGCATTCAAATTTGAACTTGTGTATTTATACGTTTTCTATCTTCAATTCGTATTGAAATGCAAAAACAACCGCCGATGTGGTTAAATGAAAAAAAATTGGAGTTGACCTTTGGAGTGAGCCGCTGTGGGCTTCACCCCCAATTGGCCGGACACATGTCCGACACCCCAATTGGGCCTCAATTGGGGGTGCCAGACACTCATTTGGAGGGTGCCGGTGGTGGAGATGCTCTAAAGACAAACAAAATGTCGGAATTTCAATACTCCAGATGAAGTACACTAGATCGTGCTCGATAATGTGGACAAATAGTACTCAGTAATTTGGATCATTGATGCAATAGCAAACAGGCTTCGTATATACAGGCTTCTGATCTATAGCGTGGGCGCGTGGGCCTACAAAGCCCACACGGCCTATTAGGTGGGCCACTACTTGCCGTATGGAATCTCTACATGGTTCTCAACACCGCCTCAGGGTCTTTTTGATTCAAAGGATTTGCATAGGAATCTTGTATTATTCAAATCCTTAGGAATTTTTCCTATGGTACTTGTTTGATTCATAGGATTGTATCCCATAGGAATTTTTCCTATGGAATCCTTTGCACTAGTTCCTATAGGAATTCTAACATCCACTCACACCTCTTTTTCAAAATCCTTTACTTTTCCTATGATGGAATCAAACAAAGATTGATGCATGTGAAATCCTGTAGGATTGAAGTGGGCATGACATTACAATCCTGCGGTTTTCCTATTCCTACGTTTTTCCTATCCTGTAGGATTGAAGTGGGAAAAACAAAGACCCTCACTCTTTTTCGGCTCTGGCTTCGTTCACACTCACGTCATACGGACAGCAAAGGAAGAGAGTAGGAACAAGAAAACGGTAAAACAAACAACTGCTGGGATCTTGCTAAGCATCGCATCAGTTTTATTACTCCGATCCATCTTTCCACGGGAGAATTATAAGAGCAGTACAATAGTGGGTTATAAGCCCGCCTACATGATATTTCTTATTATGTGGAGGAGAGAGATAAGGAAAAATTGGGGAGTAGACTCTTATGCAAGAGGTAAGCTCTACGCGTGCTTGATACGTCTCAAACGTATCTATAATTTTTGATGTTCCATGCTTGTTTTATACCAATTGCTACATGTTTTGCATCTACTTTATATCACTTTTATACATTTTTTGGGACTAACCTATTAACAAGATGCCGAAGTGCCAGTTCCTGTTTTCTGCTGTTTTTGTATTCCAGATAAGCTAGTCTTGAAATATTCTCGGAATTGGACGAAACTACACGGGGGTCCTTATTTTTCCAGAACAAGCCTGAAGGACCGAAGGAGCAACAGAGGAGGGCCACCAGGGCCCCACACGCCACTAGGGCGCGGTTCCCCCTCTGCCGCGAAAAGTTCTAGAGACGCCGTCACCGTCAAACCTAGCTCGGGAGGGTTCAGAACCTCTTCCCGGCACCCTGCCGGAGAGGGGAATCGTCACCGGAGGCTTCTACATCGCCATGCCTGCCTCCGGAGTGATGCGGAGTAGTTCATCCTTGGACTACGGGTCCATAGCAGTAGCTAGATGGTTGTCTCTCCACTTTGTGCCATCATGTTTAGATCTTGTGAGCTGCCCTACATGATCAAGATCATATTATTGTAATGCTACATGTTGTGTTTGCTGGGATCCGATGAATATTGAATACTATGTCAAGTTGATTATCAATTTATCTTATATGTTATTTAAGATCTTGCATGCTTTCCGTTACTCGTAGATGCTTTGGCCAAGTAGATGCTTTGTGCCATCATGATCAAGATCATGTGAGCTGCCCTACATGATCAAGATCATATTATTGTAATGCTACATGTTGTGTTTGCTGGGATCCGATGAATATTGAATACTATGTCAAGTTGATTATCAATTTATCTTATATGTTATTTAAGATCTTGCATGCTTTCCGTTACTCGTAGATGTTTTGGCCAAGTAGATGCTTGTAACTCCAAGAGAGAGTATTTATGCTAGATAGTGAGTTCATGCCTCCGTTTAACCTGGGATAGTGACAGAAAGTTCTAAGGTTGTGGATGTGCTGTTGCCACTAGGGATGACCTAACGATACTATGTCCACGGGCATATGTGTTTGTTTACATTACGCGTTTTACTTAATGCAATTATCTGTTGCTTGCAACTTAATACCAACGGGGGACTCGGATGACAACCCGGCGGTGGATTATTAGTCATAGATGCTGTTGGATAACGGTCTATGTATCTTGTCGTAATGCCCAATTAAATATCATAGTAGTCAACATGTCATATATATGCATTGTCATGCGCTCACTATTTGTCAATTGCCCAGCTGTAATTTTTTCACCCAACATGTTAGTTATCTTTTAAGGAGAGACACCACTAGTGAACTGTGGACCTCGGTCCATTCTTTTACACTGATTAAACAATCACAAACTGCAAACTGTTCCTTTTTCATTCTCTGCAATTTAATACTCATTTTCCACACGAGACGTTTAATCCTTTGTTTTCAGCAAGCCGGTGAGATTGACAACCTCACTGTTTCGTTGGGGCAAAGTACTTTGATTGTGTTGTGTGCAGGTTCCACGTTGGTGATCGTGTTGCGCCGTGCGGCCACCAACAACTTTCTGAAGAGTTGCTGCTCCTACTGGTTCGATAACCTTGGTTTCTTTCTGAGGGAAAACTTGCTGCTGAACTGCATCATACCTTCCTCTTGAGGTCTCCCAACGAGCGTGTGATTCACGCCATCAGTGCTCCTAAACAATAAGAGTAAATGAGAGAAAAGAGAAAGAGAGAAAAATGAAGGGATGACTAAACTAATAGCCAACCTTATAGTCAACACTATTGTATGAGTGGATGGTACCATTGGCTATTGATGATGTGACAATATTATATAGCCGGCTACTGGCTATACTATTGAACTTGCTCTAAAACCAAACTGATTCAGCGGATCCACCGATGAATGATGCCTTTCAGAAAGGCAAGGGAGGACCATGGAAGAAGGATCGGAGAAACAGAAAGAAACACCATTATCATCATAGCCGTCTCTCTGAAATCAACCGATCCATCATGACTTGCTTGCCCTCTTTCGCAAAGCCATGTGCTCAGGGTGTAGGCGGACGGTCCGCTGGACATCCGTGTCCGTCCACCTTGTTCCACAAATGCTAATCGTATGTTTAGCGGACTCCGGGTCCGCTTAGCTGTGTTGCGTGCGCATCCGGCGGACCGAACGGACCAGCCGCTGCTACTTTGTGTACTACCGGTTTGCATACACAAAACTTTCTGAAACAGCCGCTGCTAGCTGAGACTAGTATCCAAGGTTCAGTAGCTACGATCCATCAACAGTCGATGAAACAGGAGCTAAGCACAAACATTACATGAAACAATACAGGTTCAATGAACTAAGCACAATCATGTCTGTGCTTCAGCCAATACAGGGAACAATCAAATACAGTAGCTATGCTGAAACTGAGCAACTCATACAACGAACAATCAATAAAACTGAACACAATGATAAAAACGTGCTTGCACAATGAGGTCCAGCTTGCACATCAGACTCAGCTTGCAACTATGTCTGTGTGCTGAAGCTGATCATACATCATTTCATGACTATAGCCTCCATCATGTCAGCTGGTTTTATGAAGTACTATATGGGTTCACTACAAAAACAATAAAAATCAATTGCTCGAGAAAAATAATCATCAAAGTCAAAAATATCCAATGAGTGCTACAAACTAAGACACATGGTCCTACTGATCTGTTAATGATTAGTACATACTCCCTCCGTATCAAAATATAAAACTTTCTAACTATTCCACACACACGTATCTAGACATGTGAACCTTGCACTAAAACATGTCTAGATACGTGTGTGTGGAATAGCTAGAAAATCTTATATTTTGATACGGAGGGAGTACATGGTTTAATCCTTAAAGTAAAATAATCACGACCTTGCACTAAAACATGTCTAGATACATGTGTGTGTGGAATAGCTAGAAGTCTTATATTTTGATACGGAGAGAGTACATGGTTTAATCCTTAAAGTAAAATAATCACGACAGTAAAAAATATCCAATCAATTGCTTGTTAATGCACACAAAAAGGAATTGTTAGCTCACCTCAACTTCCCGAAGCAGATGTAGCCTGCTAGAACCGGCACATTTGGGGTACTGGTTCTCAACACTGCCTCGCTCTTTTTCGGCTCTTGGCTTCGTTCACACTCACATCACATGGTTACATACGGACAGCAAAGGAAGAGAGAAAGAACTCAAGAAAACGGTAAAACAAACAACTGCCGGCACATTGCTTATTTCGCATCAGTTTATTACTCCGATCCATCTTTCCACGAGAGAATTATAAAACCAAACCGACTCAGCCGATCCACCGATGAATGATACCTTTCAGAAAGGCAAGGGAGGACCATGGAAGAAGGATCGGAGAAACAGAAAGAAACGCCATTATCATCCTAGCCGTCTCTCCGAAATCAACCGATCCATCATGGCCTGCTTGCCCTCTTTCCCAAAGGTTCCACTTCCCGCTCCCGGCGGAGCCATGTGCACATCATGCCATTGGAAAAGAAAAGCAAATCTGCAGCCAGCCGCGGCCGCGCGCACGACCTGGTCTCCGTTGCAGAGCTGGGAAAAGAAGGCCGACCCGGCCGCGCGCGGTTGGTGCGATGCGAGTGCTGGAAAATGCAAATGGAGGTCCCGGCCACCGGCCTCGATTCCTCGATCGGACTGATTCTATCTGGTTTCCCGCACGTTTCCGGATCGGAGCGTCCTGTAATGCACTACATGCCATAATCCCATGTCATCTCCCCCGAATTGTGTCAATTTTTTATAATAAAAATCCTAAAATTTACACATAAACTTTGACATTGCAACTGACTTGCAAATATCTCAGAAAAATTGCAATTGGAAGCTGAAATATTGGGCACTGAAAATTTACACACACACACACTTAGACATAGCAATTGACTTGCAAATCGCTCCATCAACAGGGATCTCTCTTGCGCGCGCTTCATCGAGTTCACGCCAGCTGCAGCCACGCCCGTCTCGCCAGACTCGCCACGCGACTTCAGCACCCCTTGCGCTGGGCTCGGGATGCTGGACTCACCTGACCCGATGACGCCGCTGCACGGCGACGGCGTCGATCGCGACTCCGCCTTGGCCCGTACTCCGCCGTACCCGCGTCGCCACCGCTCGGCCTCTGATGCTACTGATGGCATTGGTCGCAGCCCCAACGCCCTCTGCTTCGACACCCATGTTGGTATGCTGTTCTCCAAATGTGCTTCTCCACTGCTGCCCCGGCGAGCCTCCGCTTCGCCGCGGCCTTCTCCACCTCTCAACAGGCGAAAAACTCTTGCTGGTGTTTCAGGTTTCAATCTCGGCCGCTCCAGTGCGCGTATCCAGGCTAAGGGAGACCGTGCCCCGATGGCGGTTCTCGCTGAAAAGCTGCTCTGCAAGAGGCTGGGTATCTCCATGGAGGGGGACTCCATGACCGAAGAGGCTATAGCTCAGTTCGCAGCCCTCTTCCGCGGCAAGCTCCCGGACATTGCGGTCGCCGCTCTCCGCGCGCTCTTCAGGCTGGACTGCGACCTGGCCACGGCAGTGGAGGACGCCCTCCTGGCCCATGGTGGAGCGGCTGCGGTGGAGCACGTTTCGGAGGAAGCGCCGCCGCTGGGTGTGATGCAGGCTGCGGCCTGATCCTCCTGGTTTGCTGCTGTCCTGCTGGGTTAATTTGTTCCAATGTTAGTACAACTTCAGAACTTCGAGTCCGCTGCCAGGAGTGTCCCTGTGCGTCTGTTGTTCATTTGGCTGCTGCTGCTGCTCGTCCGAGCTGTGGACTACAAAGCTGCAGTTTATTGCTGGGTCTGTTCCCAGTTGTGTCGTGTACCTGAATTTATCGCTTGGGTGTGCTCCCAGGCTGTATCTGAACTTCATCATGCTTCTGTTCTAGCTGCTCTCTCTGCTGTTTTCCTGGAGTCTTTTTGGTTGTCAAATGAGTGACTTCTTCATCAACATTGCTTGCTGGAATGTCCGTGGGTTGAATGACCCGGATAGAAGATCTGCTGTTCTCGCGACGCTTGCCGACACCTCCTGCCATCTAGTTTGCCTCCAAGAAACTAAGCTTGCTCACACTGACTCCTTCCTTGCGGCGTCCATTGGCGGCTTCCGCTTCCGGGGTTTCGCCCAAAAACCAGCCATTGGGACTAAAGGTGGCATCCTCTTGCTTTGGGATGAAGATGCGGTGGACATAGTGGACGTTGATATCCGCTCTTTCTCGCTTTCGGCTACGGTGGTCTCTAAACGCGACGACGACACCTTCAAGATTACGGTGGTTTACGGCCCTACAAATAATACCCTCAAGGATGACTTCTTCAATGAGCTTGTCGCGCTCAAACCCATCGCGGACACCAAATGGCTTACTCTTGGCGACTTCAATCAAATCCACAAGGCTAGTGACAAGAGCAACCTCAACATTGATCGTGGTAGAATTACTCGTTTCCGGTCGGCCCTTCAACAATGCGAGCTTAAAGAAATCCATCTTCAAAACCGGAAATTCACTTGGTCCAATGAGCGTCTTATTCCCACGATGAGCAAGATCGACGCCTTCTTTTGCAATGGGGCTTGGGATACTTCCCATGACGACCACATTCTTCAAGCCCTTTCGTCCTCCCTCTCCGACCATTGCCCTCTCCTCCTTGCGTGTTGCCGTGGGCCAAGAAAACCCTTCTCCTTTCGTTTTGAGGAATTTTGGGTTCACATGCCAGGGTACCATGACGTGGTCAAGAAGGCTTGGGCGGAGCCTTCCTCTCACACGGACCCTTTCCACATCCTCCATGACAAGCTCAATACTACCGGTAGACGCCTCAAGCAATGGAGCAAAAGCCTCTTCTCTAATGCAAAGATTCAACTCCATATGGCGCTTCTTGTCATTCTTCACCTTGATATGGCCATGGAGAGTAGGCCTCTCTCTTCGGAGGAAAGGGATCTCCGCTCTCGCTTGAAGAGACGTGTTATTGGCTTGGCCTCGCTTGAGCGTTCGCGGAAGAGGCAACGCGCTAGGATCAACAATCTCCGGGAAGGTGACGCCAACACGAGGTATTTTCATGTGCGGGTCAATTCGAGACGTCGCAAGAACTTCATTTTCAAACTCCGCAAAAATCATGGTTGGGTTACTTCACATGATGAGAAGCAAGCGGTGATCCTTGAGCACTTCTCCTCCACCCTCGGCCGGGGGGACCCCCCGCCCATGGCTTTCAATTGGGACGCGCTTCAATTGCCCACTTGTGATCTTCGTGGCTTGGATTCACCTTTTTCGGAGGAGGAGGTCAAGGCGGCCATCTCGGCCTTGCCCTCTAACAAGGCTCCCGGCCCGGATGGTTTCACCGGCAAGTTCTTCAAATGCTCTTGGGAGATTATCAAGGCGGATATTATGGCCACCTTCAATTGCTTCTCGAATCTTCGCACCCGCCACTTGCATTGGCTTAACTCCGCAAACGTTGTTCTTATTCCAAAGAAAGATGGTGCCGAAGATATTGGCGACTTTAGGCCTATTAGCCTTATTCATAGCATCGCGAAGATTGTGGCTAAACTCCTCTCTATGCGCTTGGCTCCCCGCATGAACGACCTCATCTCTACGGCCCAAAGCGCCTTCATTAAATCTAGGAGCATCCATGACAACTTCTTGTTTGTCCGCAACTATTCTCGTTGGCTCCACCGGAGGAATAAGGCTACCCTTCTCTTCAAGCTTGACATCAAGAAGGCGTTTGATTCGGTTAAGTGGGAGTACATTTTGGAGCTTCTCCAACGCCTCGGTTTCCCACCTCGTTTTCGTGATTGGATTGCGGCTCTCCTTTGCACCTCTTCCTCGCGGATCCTACTCAATGGGGTTCCGGGCAACCCTATAAGACATGGGAGGGGGCTGCGCCAAGGGGACCCTCTTTCCCCCCTCCTTTTCGACATTGCCATAGACCCCCTCCAACGCATCCTTCAAGTGGCCACCGATATGGGCCTCCTTCAACGCCTTCCCGGAAAAGGGGCTACTTTCCGCACCTCCCTATACGCCGACGACGCGGCCATCTTCGTGGCTCCAATCAAAGAGGATATTTCGACCCTTGCCAACATTCTAACCAACTTTGGTTTGTGCACCGGCCTCCACACCAACTTCGAAAAAAGTCAAGTTGCTCCCATCCGTTGTAATAGCCTTGATCTCAATACTATCCTCCATGACCTTCCGGCTACCCGCACTAGCTTCCCCATGAAGTACCTCGGCCTTCCCCTTGCGGTCAAAGGCCTCAAGAGAGTCCACTTTCAATATCTCGAAGACAAGACGGCGGCCAAGCTTGTGCCTTGGCTTGGAAAATGCTTCAACATTGCCGGCCGCCGTGCCCTTGTGGTGTCGGTCCTCACTTCCCAAGTGCTCTACCCCCTTACCGCCCTCATGATCCCGAAGGAGACGCTTCTTGCCATCCAAGCTATCATTCGTGCTTTCCTTTGGTCGGGTACGGACAAAGCCTCCGGTGGCAAATGTAAAGTCAATTGGTTGTCGGTTTGCCGGCCTACTTCCCTTGGTGGCCTTGGTATCATCAACATGGACAAGTTTGGGCGGGCTTTGCGTCTCCGGTGGCCTTGGTTCCATTGGACTTCTCCGGATAGACCGTGGGTTGGGTTGGAAAACCCGTGCAACAATGAAGACATGCGGCTCTTCTATGCCTTGACGAAGGTGACTATTGGGGATGGGAACATGGCCTCCTTTTGGGATGCTCCTTGGGCGGATGGGGTCAGCCCTAGATGCATCGCGCCCTCCATCTATGCCATCTCCAAGCAAAAATCTTGGTCCGTGAAGAAAGCCCTTACCGATGACGCTTGGCTACTTCAACTTGACACCTCCGACGGCCTCTCCGTGAGTAACCTTGAAGAATTCGTCAAGCTTTGGACCTACACTTCTCAAACGGACTTAGTGGATGATACGCCGGACTCTATCATTTGGAAGGTCTCCTCTTCCGGATCTTACTCTTGCTCTTCGGCTTACAAGGCGCAATTTGAAGGGACCATCCGCTCTCCGATGGATGCTTTGGTTTGGAAGCATTGGGCTCCTCCCAAGTGCAAGTTCTTCTCTTGGCTTATTCTCCAAAACCGGGTTTGGACGGCGGATCGGCTTGAGCGTAGAGGTTGGCCTAATGGAAAGCTTTGCCCCCTTTGTCGGCGGGTGGACGAGACGGCGTGCCACCTTCTCTTCTCTTGCCGCTACTCCATCCGCATTTGGGGTATGGTTAAAGATTGGCTTGGCCTTGTGGACTTCAACCACAACGATTGGAGGAACTTCAATGATGTTATTTCGTGGTGGGATCATATCCTTCACTCCCATCGCGGTAGGAGAAAAGCCATGGCCTCCCTCCTCATGCTCGTCTCTTGGGAGCTTTGGAACGAGAGGAATGCGAGGGTCTTCAACCATGTGAGCACCATGCCGACGATCATCTTCTCTAGAATTAAGCTTGAGGCGTCGTGTTGGGTTTTGGCGGGTGCCAAGAGGCTGGGTTGTTTGTTGCCGCGAGAGTAGGCTTTTGTTTTTGAGGGTGTGTGTGTTATCTGTAACACGTATGCCTGTAACTTTCTAAACACTTCCCCCCTTTTTGAATGAATTAAGGCAAATCTTTTGCCTTTCGTTCAAAAAAAATTGCACACAAAATTGCGGCTAAACGAAGTAGAGCACAACTCTAGCGGTGGCAGCAAGCGCGCGGGAGGAGCAGAATGGTACGGCCGGCAAACCCGAGCTCTCCTTGCACCGTCTACCAATCGACGACGCCAACGACATGCTTTATGGAGAGATGCCCGCGGCTCAAACAAACCGACGGGGCTCTCCTGTAGGAGATGCCCTTGAGCTTTGCTCGCCATCGATGTGGCGATCGTGCCCTGTCCACGTCTTCATCGAACATTATGCGTCCGTCGTAACTCTATCTAGCTTTGTTATTTATGGTGATCTAAATTCATATGAAAAATAAACGCTAACTTTTGCCGGAGCGAATGGAGTCCCGTGGCCGGGAGGCTTGGCCGAGCGAATGGATTGTCACCAACCTAGATCATGACTGCTATATACTAGATTCGAACAGCGCGGCTCGCCGCGCGGCATTTGTTGGTTCTTTGAATTTTTTGCCCGTGGCTCTCACAATTTATACAGATTATTAAAATGATAATTTATATCCATACGTATTTTATCACATGTCTATAAATTTGAAGGCATATTTTTCGCATATTATGAAATCAATAATCAGAACATCATACAATAAAAATCATAAGAAACAGGAAGATCAAACCAATGCTGAAGCACACATGGAAAGTAATATAGAAATTCACACGGCATTCAATATATAAGTTTTGATCACATGGAAGTAATACTAAATACATAAGTTTCGATCAGTTTGGAAACACGATCTCAATAACCTGACGAGTTTTCTGTAACCAGCACCGATTCTAAAAGGCAGATGTAGCTGGTCTCAACAGAGCAGTGCATTAACAATGAGACATTCGGCAACAGAGACGTGGACGGTGGAACCAAAGTACCTTCTCTGCAGGGTAACTTAGTTTCTAGCTTTCTTCGCTAGACCGCCACGTCCACCAGCATGGATTGATGGCTCTTCTTCAAGATGCTTGTTTACTGGAAGTGTTTCGATTATAGTTTTTTCAGCGGTTAGAACTTACCCAATCTGAACATGATGGTCAGGTCCTTGGAACAAAGCCTTGCGTGCAGTCGAAGTAGATGATACATCCTTGTTCCTATACACGTGAGATAGGACATGTCATTAGAGAAGTGCTTGCGGAAACATAGGAATGAACTACAGAATTAGGTGTAAGTACCTATAATCTGTAAATTTGCTGAAGGAATTAGGAGTCGTCTCAGTTTGTAAAACATAGCCAGACTGATGAAATAAGAAGGAGTTGTCAAAGATATAAAGTCTGAAAAAAGTAATTTGCAAATGAATATTGTATCGATTAGCTGTAACTCACATTTGTGTTGTCCGAGCCAGTTGAAGCCAAAGTAGTATCCAGTGTATACACTGCATATGTTTCTGACAACTTTTCATTGATATATTCCTTACGACCTTTGAAGGTTGAACAGCAGCATATTATTTGCAACTTAACATGTCTAGATACATCCACATTTGATAGATAGCAAGTCAATTAAATTGGAACGGAGGGAGTAGTAATAAAGCGTCAGATTGTTGGATTAGAAAGCATGTATTGGTTTACCTACCAGCAAGAACGACTTCGCGGTTTTTATGATTTAAAGCCGTGTCCGTAGAGCTCAATGGTGGGAATGAATTCTTTCCTAATTCTGTAATGAACACAATATGACATAACACTTGTTATGAGCTGCACTGAAGAATGAAAAGACGAAGATCTACCAAGTAGCGAGAACCTTACCTTTTCTGTTGCGGAACCTGCAGACATGTTTTGCCGGCAGTATTTGTTTTGAGCATCTGCATATGTAAATCAATATTCATGAGTATAGGGACAATCGGATCAGTACGATCCATACAACTACACATTATTCTAGTGAACTGAAGAATCTAGTCTAAGAATTGCTAGTTGATTTACCCATGAGATGTTTCCTCGTTTTTGCCTAGCGGTTCAGACGTAGATTCCTTATTAGCAGCACTCTGAAACATGGAAGTAAAAATTATGAGAGGCTGCAATATATTAAGTTAAGGAGCTCAAATTAATATCTATGTAGTAGACAATATGAATGTTGTTGCTTAACCTGAAAATAAATATCAGTGTGCGGAATATTGACAGTATCCTTGTATTTGAGGAGTGAATAATATGCTTATGAGATGGAACACAAAATATTGGATTAGCTGGTATAATATTGACCTGATCATCGGTGCCCCTGTAATCCGAGAAGTCAATATGGTGATTTGCTGGTATTGGTTTAGCTAGGGCCGCTTGTAGTGTTGTTGCACGGTTGCAGAAGGCATCTTCCCAGAAACGTGCTTTATGTAGTTTTGCCTGGCATATTTTAAGGTCTGCATAGCTGGCATCATCTATCATTAAGATACCAAAATTTTCTTAGGTAATCCAAATCCACAGAGCACGCGGACTCGACAGCTCCTTCATTCCGACCCAAAATTTCCAGTTTTCTAGTTTTGTCAAAATACTGACTGCCATGCTCTTTGATTTTTCTAAAATTCAAATCATCTCTATTTGAGCTGCTATTTGGAACAAAAGCATCAAAATACAAAACTACAAAATGGTGAACAAAGGCACTTAAATAAGGCCATAAGAGGCTTAGTAGGCATGTTTTGTTCAGTTCAACAATATAAACTGGACACTGGAGACATGATCTCAACGAATGCAGACAAAGGCAGTCCTGGCGATGATGCAAAAATAAAATACCGACAAGGGGTAGCTAGAAGCAGGGCGAAACATACAATATGTACAGACAGAATAAGTTTAGCCTGCAAGAACAAAATGCATAATTAGTTGAGAGCTAACTTGTGTCTAGTCTAAACAATAGTAAGCATGGTGTGTCCTGACCTTAAACAATTTGGTTTCCGGAGGATGACCTAGTTCTTGTTTTTCTTTCCAGATCATTAGCCGCACCTTAATGGTGACCTATGCCTGGGGAGCCAAAAAATGGATCACAACTGAATATGGATAGAAAATATAAAGGAAATTGAAAATATCAATAAGCTAATGTGATGGTAGTCCTAATACAAACTGATCCAAGGCCTAAGCCATAAACTCTTGAACTACAAGAAAAATGTATAGTATTATAGAGTTGTTTAAGCACATTTCAGTTTGCTCCTGATGCCAAGTTTCCTGAAACAAAGGCTTGCGCACACATGAATTCGACAAAACATTCCTGACAAATATTATGGGTGCCATTTCAAGGCAAATATTTAAAATTTCTAACAAACAAATGGCAAGGATGAATTACAATAAAAGATGGCATGAGATTTATCCTCAACAAATATGATCACCAAGGAAATAGGCAGAGGGAGGAAACGTTAAATAAATTAAAAAATACTTATGACTAAAAGCAGCACACGTATTTATTCAAGCTCCAAATGTCAAGGATTCTCAGCTATCGGGTAGGCTGAAGAGATGAGTTACCTATTTGGCGATGAACTCTCGTAGTTGTCCTTTATCATTGAAACAGACTGCAGCATCCCCAGTGCTTTCCGACCACATCAGCAGTGAGTTCTTGAGGTCCTTGGAGAAAAATACATGAAAGCTTAATGTGGTTTCTAGTAGAGAAGTCAGGACGAACAATTAAAAAGGAGAGGATGATTTACCTGTGTTAGGGTGATTACGGCTCTTCACCTAGCATTGTCACCGTTGCTTCACACCTACTAACTGTAAGTGATGAACCTCTAGCTATGGAGAAGCTTTTTACCTCAAATTAATATTAAACCTCCATGAATATCACATTTATCATGTCAGCATGTGCATTACAATAGTTAAGCTCAAATGAAGCCTCGCAACTGATAGGAACCCTCAGTCTTCATTTCCTGGAAAACGCCAATATACATGGTAACATTACACAAATGATTTGATTGTAATGGTACAATATACACACATGGACAGTGGCATTGTATATACAGCAAGAAATATAAATACCATTATATTTTTTTCCTTTCGAATGTCAAATCCATGGCCTAGTAGCTTTTGCATTAGTTTTTGGAGGGCAGTGTGAGATGATTTTGCCTCCTATGTATGTTCCTGACACAAAATTTGTAAATCTGAGCACACTACAGTGGGATGTAGTTTCTAAAAACATTAGTTGGGAAATAAGCCAACAAAGAATATGGGAAACAAAAGGCACATAACAACAGTTCCTAACAGAATTATTTCAGTTTAACTCATTTCCCTCATACAAAGTGTCCAGAACTCCAGATTCAGTCCCTACCTCCATGAAATCGCAAATGCACTCATTGAGGTTGTCTAATGTTTAGTTTCTTATTTCACATGCTAGCGTTGGCAAATATATTAATGCCTTCATATATCTAATGAAATTATTCAAGTGCTAATCTGCTCAGAGATGAACCTCAACGGACAAAGAACCATTATTTAAAATTCTATTTTGAATTTGGAATAAAGCTATTTATCTTGATTGTACCTTCAAGACTACAAAACTGCGCCAAGATAGTGTACAATCAAACCCCCCATTCGCACATTCAGCAGATAGAAATAAAACTGCCAAGTCAGATTAGCACTTGAATCCATCGGCCTAAATTGCTTACATGAAGTACAAAGTATACTAAACTGGGATCAGACTTTCTAGTATAGAAAAAAAGTATATTAACTGATAGACAGATTTGGGCACTATAACCAACAACACTCTCGCTGCCTCTTACTCAACAAATTTCCGAATCCAAAAATATAAGACTGAGGGGGCAAGCAAGGAGGTAAACTGCATATCAAACTAATGTGTAGGCTACTTCCTGATATTCCATCATAGCAAAGGTCACATATAATCTGAAGCTTAAAAGAAGCTAAACCAAAGCACCAAATGCAGTTCAAGTAGCGACCAAAGGATGACACGTGCTAAGAATGCAAGGTGTGCATTATCTCATTTGCTGCCCTTAGACAAACATGGATTGCTAATTCTTGGGATATCTATAAAAGGTAGAAGATTATACAATAGGTAATTATGACATATGAAGAACATGATCATTGATATGAAGAAAGCAAACAGTGGAGGTATTCACCTGGGCTTGCGATGTCAATTTAATTTAAATGCCACGATGCCGAATAACCAATCTAAGGTCATCACTTGGTAGTGAGATTCAAGCATAACTTATGATATCTATGACATTCCGGAGTAAATTATTAGTTTACAAACATGTGAAGTATCTAAGAGCAGTGGGGAGGATGGGAGAAAACCTGTAGCCTGCCACGGACAACCACTAAAACCCGTGTACCGATGTTGGCTGTCGTCACCAGCGTAGGGATCTCCCCGAACACAAGCCTTTGAGGTCACACCTCAACACCTGCGAAGAAGTAACCGGTAGAAGAATAACTGCTCAGGTTGACAATAACAGCTGATGCAAGTAGTTTTGATTTCTAAAACAATTTCTTCACCACACCAAATAAATATCTCTCCACTATCTATGTATGACATGCAGCCAGAAAGGGAAAACTCACCAGTGAAAGAACAAATCAATGATTTCATCGTGCCTCCATAACACTGCCTCCCTCTCGCAACCTCGTCACTAAGTCAAACAATAAGCTCACCATTTTTCTCCACGTGAATCGCCCAGCGGCAATTGAAATCCAGGTCATTCATATACTGGTATCCTCTTGCATAGCACCACTAAGCCCCGCTGATAAAAAAACCGCACAATCTAAGGAACCTGGAAACTTCCTCCACCTCTACCTCTACGCATATCCAAACCAATAGGAAAATAAAACTGCACAATGTTGTCTTTTATTTTCTAGTTACCAAATTTCTAGGATAGAGATAAACTTTCATCCTCTCATAAAACCGTATGGAAAATATGTAGTTTTCAAGTTGTAGCATCAGTGCGTGCAAACACTAACTATGTCCTGAGTTCATAGCACTCACCCTGAACACAGATGATTATGCTGAAATTAAACATTATAACATCTCCTCGAACAAATCTAAAGATATATACATAACTGACAGCAGGAATCGTTATATATTTAGCAACAACAACCAGCACATGGAAGCCATCATCTGAAAGATGCATTACATGGTAAATGGTAATTACTTAATCAAGGAGGTGATATAATGTGCATGCATGCTATCTCCAGATGGAGGCTAAACTTGATAAAAACTAAACTAAGAGCAGAATAAACAGCACGTAGTCTAATATCTCCTATGCAGCCAGCTTGACTTTTTATCAAACGACCTGCAGGCATAAATTAAGAAGAAGCTGGACAAACAAAGAGTTCATACCTGGCAAACTGGCAGAAATCTCTAACCAGAGCTTCCAATGAGAGCACCAGATCCAACCAAGGAGAAGGTCACAATAGAAACTGCCGAGAGAAGAAGGTCACGGTCAAATCGAAGAACAACACAAACATAGAAAAAAGGGGGAAAAGGGGAGGGTCCTGCCGCAGCCTACCTCAACCAGGCTCAGCACAAATAGATCGTATGTAGGAGGAGCAGGTCACAGCAGCAACTGCATAGAGAAGAAGGTCCTAGTCAGATCAACAACTTTTCCATGAGGAGCAGAGCTCGTGGAAGTCGAGCTCCTCCCGTGCGCCGCCGGCTGAGAGAGAGACAGAAAATCGGAGGTGCAGGACGGAGATACACACCTGAGGCGTCATCGCTGAAATACCGTGGTCGTGCGCGAAATAGGAGGGCATGGGCTGCTGCGGCCGGTGCTCGATGCAGCGAGGGGAGCCGGCGGTGAGCACGCTGCCGCCGTGCCTCACTCGCGCGTACTCCTCGTATCCAACCTTGTGGCGGCAGCCAATCGGGGACGGCAAGAACTGCTGGCAGCGGCAGCCAATCGGGGACAACATGACTGCCATTGAAACCCTAGATCGAGAAATGAGCATCTTGGGTTCAGCAGCAGCGAGGAGGCGAGGATATGCCTCGGGGCGGCGGGCGGGAAGGGCAGGGGCGGAGGCGACCACCGCCTGTAGCACTCGTACGCGGCGTCGCCTCCCGCTCCGCCACGCTCGTACGGCCGCCGTCCCGTCGCCATGCAATGAACGTGAAAAGACGATTTTACCCCTTGTTTTCGACAGATTCACGACCCCTGCCACCGCGTCGCGACGCCCAGTCCCGCAGTGCACACGGGAACGTTCCACCCCACACGCTGACATGCGTGTCCCGGAAAAAACTGGGGCCACCGACGGTGACACGGAGCAGCTCCAGGCGTGTAGAAATTTACCGGCCGATGGGGTAAAGCTAGGAAATGGACGGCCAGGATCGCTTGGAGATCCTTATCTACGGCCCAGAATGCCAAATCGCTGAGGAGCGCCCTGGCTCGGGCAAGAATGTAATCTCGACAGAATCATGACCCCTGCCACCGCGCCGCGACGCCCAGTCCCGCAGTGCACACGGGAACGTTCCACCCCACACGCTGACATGCGGGTCCCGGAAAAAACTGGGGCCACCGACAGTGACACGGAGCAACTCCAGGCGTGTAGAAATTGACCGGTCGATGGGGTAAAGCTAGGAAATGGACAACCAGGATCGCTTGGAGATCCTTATCTACGGCCCAGAATGCCAAATCGCTGAGGAGCGCCCTGGCTCGGGCAAGAATGTAATCTTTAGATATCTCTCTTGTAATCCGACGCACGGGATAAGCGGAATAGTTGTAAATCCACAACATTTGTAACTTCTCCTTACATAGTAAAAGTTTGATGGCTGGTGTCCGTAGTTTTTTACCCTTCCCATTAGGGGGATTTTTCTACGTTAAAATCACGTTGCCACTGCATTAATTGGTCGTGTTTTCGTTCATCGTTTTATTGCTTGTCAAGTCTAACAATCTTAGCCAGTAGTATTCCGTTCCCGAGCACTAAGCTCCGGCCCTTGCCCTGCGTGTGATCATGGCACGGCGTTGCATGCGCGTGCCGTGGACAGGCACACGGTCGGTCGATTGGACACCATGGCATGGTACGTAGCTTTACGAGTCGGTATTCCACCACGAATGTGTGCGAAGGCGTGATATTTTTGCTCCTGGAAAGAAAGAAAAAAGATGTGAGATGTGAGGCGATGGATTTAACCGCCGGAAAGGTCCCGGCCCATCTTCTGATCGTCTGCAGCTAAAATGACACTGTCCTGGCTGCTGCCCAGCGGATCCAAGGTTTTGGAGCGATGTAATGCATGACTTCATGACAAGCAAGGGATCAACCTTCTATCTGTTCAATGAATTTATCATCTCTCCTGCTAACATTCAAAAAAGAAAGGTTAACACCTTTAATCGCATGCTCAGTCCAATGAGACCTGTTAAACAAATGTTAATGCTCATGTCTCTCAACATATAATACGGGGTTCAGCTCACGCATTGCGATCTCTCTTGAAATAGAGGATTTCGTCTCACTTTTATGGATAAAGCAACAACCATACAACTCACGCCTACAACTTGACACCACACTTCACCGCACGCACCCAAGGTAAGATACAAAGGTGGTAAAGAACAGAACCGCCACCCCAAAAAGAGACGATGCCTCGTCCAGTGAACGATGAACTCCAAGACGACGCCTTCACAAAGGAAACGACACCAGACTGCCGCCACCGCCTAATCCAAATGATCAAGGTTTTCACCCAGAGTATCACGGAGGATAGAGGATAACCACGACAACGCCTTCATGAAGGAGGCGACGTGCACGAACGCCGTCGCCGTCGTCCTGGTCAGAACCAGACGAGGTCTCGCCCAGCAAATACACTCCACCTCCAAGCCACCTAACGCCGAACACCAGCCACCATGCCACCCGCACGGCCATGGCAACCGGCCCGCACTCGAGACCTGAGCTCTGTCACGAGCATCATGTATCCCACCACCAGGTTCGCTGCCCCGGCATCGAACACGAACCTGTGGCTTGAGAGACACACTGCGAGACCGGCAAAGCGGAGGGGGGCAGGCGAGCGTCAGGTCATGTAGCAGGAGAGCATCCGAGATGCAATGGGTAGGCAGACACGGCACCTCCGTATCACCCGCCAGTCGCACCCCGCACGTTGACAGCCAGACCTAGACCCGTCGCCAGCGATCTCTCCTCCTCCCGAAGGAAGAGAAAGTAGAAACACGCTAGCTTGATGCTCCTACTAGCATGGGCGGAGCGCCTTGGAGATGAAACTGGGCCGCAACTCCCCACCCCCCTTCCAAAAGCAAAGCGGAAATGATTTTCTGGGCATACTCTGCATCGTTGTCTTTTGTTTCCTAATACAATTTGAGTAGTTGTCAGTCAAGCACAGGGGGGAATGAGAAACAGGCCTCGGCGCTGGTGGCTGGTCTCTCCTGTGTCTCTCTAGACTCTAGATTGTTTATTGGCTGTGTATGGGATGGGGCCTGCTTGGCAGTACCCAAATCAAATAGCTGTAGCTTGTTAGCTTTTCTTTTACATCGGGCCTTGGGGCATCGACTGATTATTGATGTTTTTCCTTGCTAGTCATCGCTGGATTTTGGGGTTAGCTCCTCTCTTTGTTACAATAGAATTACAAGTCGCTTAGTATGTCAATTCCTATTTAAATAAAAAAATCGCTTCTGGTCATGGGTGGATCTTGGCCAAAAAATAATTATGTTTTCTATCTTACTTGCTATGTAAATTCTTGTGTAAATAAATAACTAAGTGCATTTTCAAGCTTGAAAATCGTCTCTTGACGATATGAATGAAATTGTAGCTTAATTAGTGTGAAGATGGCGGCCAATTTTTTTTCTGCCCCCTCTTTGCTTTTGGTCACGCTCCGCCACTGCCTAGTAGTACCATTATCGTTTGCCTCGTAGGGAGATAACACTTGCAAGTTGCAAAGTGCATGAGGAAGGGCCAATGGGATCAATCCAAGCAATAAGCAGTCCATTAACCAATCGCTCTCCGAAGAGAAAGTAGTGGCGGCTGCACTAGCTCACATGCTTTTCTATAGAATCCACATCTTCTATCACTCGATCTCTGAAGAGAAAGGAGGCATCGTCGTACTAACAGAAATGCTAATTGGTGCAGCATCGATAGATCGTACGTGACCGATCGCTTTAGAAGGATAGATCAGCCGCGCATGCACATCCGGGTTGCTGATTAATCAAAAAGAGGAATACATCGATGTCTGCTTGCTACTCGATCGCACTGTTGACTGTCGCTAGCGTGCGTGCCGACAAGCCGCTCGTCCTCCGCGACCTGCAGGAGAAGAGATCGGTGGATGGATAACCACCAAACGGCATGCGGGTGCACTGGTGCATGAATCATAAGTTCATACTAGTAGTTTTTTTTTGGATTATGTATGTGTTTTTTCAAGTGCTGCAAAGACGTGAAATATTAACTAAATTACGATGTTCACGAATTATTAACTTGCTCATTTAAGAAAATACTTCACAATAATCAAAGTACAAGAGATCCATCATAGTAGCAGAATTCAGGGGTATTATAGAATTTCTGCAAACAACTCAGAAAATAATCTCAGACGATAAAATCTAAAAATAATTGTAATATAGTTTCACTATGGCTTATTTTCCACACAATCTCTCAAAAATAACGAGCATTAAGCCATTTCTGCATAAGCCTAAACAGAAGAAGATGGCTCAACACATCTCTGCTTTGGGCACCTTCTTGGGCATCGTCTGTTCTATTTTGCTAATATTGAATTAATTTGTTAATCCAACTATTTACATGAATTTTTATCTAGTGTTAGTAAGTAGTAGTAACCTGTGTGCTGCATGGTAGGATTTTACTGTTATGCCATGATGAGACGTGTATTAATTGGGTATAGTTTACTATTACACTTAATTAACTAGATTTTGTATTATTTCTACCTAATACTTAAGTTATTTCAATTATTGAATTAATTTGTTAATCCAACTATTTACATGAATTTTTATCTAGTGTTAGTAAGTAGTAGTAACCTGTGTGCTGCATGGTAGGATTTTACTGTTATGCCATGATGAGACGTGTATTAATTGGGTATAGTTTACTATTACACTTAATTAACTAGATTTTGTATTATTTCTACCTAATACTTAAGTTATTTCAATTATTTCCACAATATTTGTCGGTGAATCTCTTTTGATGTGTTGCCCCTTAGAATACCTATCATTCGACCGAACATCGTTGGATCAATAAAAATCAGATAAAATTGCATACTACCACAAATTATTTTGTGGCACTTTGACAAATAATACAACTGTTCAATTCCATTTTAGTATCTCTGCGTACCTTCATGGGGAGCTCTAAACAAGTTACCTAACAAAAAATTTAAAAGAAGTTTAAAGTGTGTATGCTTGTCTAAGGAGTAAATAGAAAATTGTATAGCGTACGTAAGGTTGTATCTTAGGTGTAGAGACTGAAACATTCTAGAGTCCATGATTTTTCTGCACGATTTAAAATTACATGGATATATTGGGGTCTGGACAAAATTACGAAAAATATTTAGGATTTTGATCTATCGTAATTCACTAAAAAATTGACCCGATTTAAACTTTGATTTGATATTGCTTCTAATCTGTCCTAAAATGTGGACGTTACGAATGATTTTGTTCTTATCGATATTTATCAAGTTTCGTTGGAATTTCGAACAAGTAATAGTGCACATGAAGATTCAAAATGTAGTGCTAGGGCCCTTGTAATCCTTTTTGGTGCAATGAATGTAAGATTGGATTTGCTTGACTTGACTGTTTCGAAGCCTAAGGTAGCATGGGTGCTTTGTTTTTTTGTGGGCAAGGGAACACCCACGAGAATGTGAGTGCATATCAAATGGAGACCCCCATTGGCATCCCAACCGATTCGTTTGCGCCCCAGACACTTCTCGAGTCTCCAACGGATCTTTCCAAACAGATAAAAACCGACCATGAAGTGCTTGGACACCCAAAAGCTCCCCAACTTTATAGGTCCACCAGTCCCACATGTGACCCACTTCCACCATACACCCTCTCTCTCCTCTCTTGAGAAAATCGCCAAGTAATCCACCAGGGGCAGGAAGTCCAATCAACCGTCGGCAATGCACGACCCGTCCCGCCGACAGATTGGAGCATGAAGAGAGCAGCTGCGAGCAAGCCGGCACACGATCCCTACGACCATACATCGTTCAAGCTGGGAAGGATGCAGATACTGACTCCTATCCGAAAAAGTATCGCAAGACAATGCATGCGAGTTGTACTAGCTAGGTTATATTCGTACGACACTTATAACAGATCCGAGGGAGTAACATTATTGTGCACTGATGCAAAGAACCTGCAAAAAAAGTGATAGATGCCCCCCTCTCATGCTTGCCGTGTTTACTGTCTTTATAGCTCGACTAATCGCGAAATAGGATGTTGTTTCACGTATTTTTCTCTCTCTTCTCGAAACGAAATGAACTGTTGCACGAATGGCGATGATGATTGCAGCGACCGGTGTCTCATCGAACGTCGTGTGATGGTGTGAGACGCCAAGTGGCCCAGCGTACAATACAGTCATGTTCACGTTCACTCCTTACACCCGCGCCTAGCCGGCGCTCTCTGTACGGTCTTGTTATCGAGCAGTAGTTCAGTATTCAGGCACTGTAGCTGATACGGCAAGCTCGTCTATCTGGTCTCATTGGATCAGAGGTAGGTAAAGTCCTCCTCGGTGCAGTCACGTTGCAGATGTTGGCCTCCTCAGCGACGTGGATGTGCATCCCTTCTATATGTACTGTTGGGCAGTCTGTTCTTGTTGGCATGATCAGGCTGCGTGAAATTTCACGTCAGGTGCATGCGAAGATCAGTTGTCTGAGTTATTGCAGCAGTTGGGTGCTAGCATGGCCATGCCATCTCAGTCTCATGGCTTGGCGAACGGACTTCCGATTCAGCGTTGTCAAGACTGAGCGGTATGGTGGTGTTGGTTCGGTAAGTTGGAGGCGGCAGCGCAAGGCAACAAGATATGTGGTGCTCTACGAGTTCCGGATTCTGAGTTCCGGGGTAAAAGCTCTAGGTCTGATCTTGATTGATTGTACCTGGCAATGACGGTGTTTACGCATTGTTTCCTTCTTGGAGGCATTGTCTGGAAATTTCTCGGATTTTTTCTCCAGGGTGAAAACCCATGGTCCAGCTTTGGCTGGATTTGGCGACGACGAAGTGCTTCGTACCCTTCTTGGAGGCTTCGTTTTGGTAGAAATTTTCTTGTTGTTCGAGTGCTGCCAATTGTAACGGTTGATGTAGATTTGCTGCATGCCATTGCGGTTTTATTTTTCTTTTCTTTTCTTTTTTTGTAATAAGTTAGCTGTGTGCATCCTCGATATCTAGACTAGTTCTTGATGTCGTGTTGTTGTAGAGGCTGGATGTACTTATATCATTTTGATATAATATATTATCCTTTATCTAAAAAAATGAGGAACTGAAACTTGGAGGGCGATGTGGAAACACATGCCGAAGACTCTGAATTACCGTGTGCGTTCAGCAGGCTGCCACATTGTGCGAGCTGCTGAGTTCATCTTCCCAGGAATTCGGTCTGGGTTTTGTCAGAAGAGAAGCAAACTTGGCAGGCCAGACCTGTGCTAAACATCCTGCAATGCTATATATGGGAATGCCAGGTTTCATGATTGCACCAGTGCAATCTGATAACTTGTCTAAACCTTCATAAAGCCAAGATGCTCTCAAGAAAAAAAACTGTCCAACCAAAAGGAACGGTAAGAAATTGAGGGGGGCATTATATATGCAGTAAAAATGTCACAAGGTCGATTCACACATTCAGATCGTGCAAATAGGCCCATGCTATCAATCTATTTGGCCAGCGCCTTCACTTGAACTTCAATCTGCAGAAGCCTAAACTTTCTCGAACAAGTGCAAGATAGATAGTTAGGCATGCATCCCTTCACTTGCTGAGCAAGTCATCCCTTCCACTGTTTAGTGAGTTCTTCTTGAGAAAGTCCTCCTCTTTTACTCTCGAGTCGGTCCTTGTGTCTACTCATGAGTCGGTGGAGACAGAGCTCAAAGACTAGCCATCCAAGACCTATGCCAACAACACAGCTCAGGTTCCTGTTCCTGCAATTCTTCTGGTGTAGCTTCAGTGGTTATCGGTTGAATATACGTAGAAAATTCAAAAAAAAAAAAGTTCGTCCAGCCGGCTTCCAAAGAGGAAAGAAATGGGTGTCAGGATTCAATAGTGCAATGAATGAAACAATCAGACGGCCGATATATCTTGTTTAGCACCTTACCGAAATTCTGGAATATCGAGGCAGCCGACGGTGGCACTTGGTTTAGCAGATGTTGCCTACAAGCAGTTGACTTTGAATCGTTAAAGATGGGATGTGAACTGTTGTAGGCTGATAAGGTTTGGTACCAAATTCAACACCAGCAATTCACACAGGCAGGCAAAGATTGAGAAGGATAGATCCGCTTTCGAAGCAGCAATCGAGCTAGCTAAAGGCTGCACGGTGATTCCATCGATTGCATGGATCAAAGATTGCGGTAAGAGAGATGCATGTGGAACGAACCGGAGACCGAGAAGAAGCGAACACCCGCTGGATCGCTAGGCGGGCCATCGCGAGCATCGCCATAGCAACACCGCTAGGGCTTCCTTGCTCCTTCTCTGCCTATCGAACACGCAATGATTCCATGTATAAACCGACCCCCCTGCTAATAAACTTCTTTTTACAGATTACCCTAAACCGAATCTCCTCGGTTCCAAGTGGGCTCGCCAGCCTCATGGGCTTTCAACTTCAGCCCAATTCGTTTCGCTAAACAAAACAGAACAATTCTCAAAAACAAAAAAACGCAACAAATCCATTCCCTGAAAAGAAATAGTGGTGATTGGCGAACAAAATTTGAAGATTGAAATGATTCCATCTAGATCACCATGGAAATACAGCAGTTATCAAATATGCACTGACACAGAATTCGACAAACGAAGACAAAAACCGACAGCCAGAACATTTGTGTACTTTGCTACCGAAGCTGTATTGCTTGGCATTACTAGGTCTCATTCAGTTCGTATCTGCAAAACAGACGTCGTGCATACATGCTGCTGCCAAATGCTATTCAGTTTCGTATGGGCAAATCAAATACTTACATACACTCTGCAGAAGTGCAGACCAATTTCCAGCAAGGTCTAATGCCTCATGACGCACATTTACACGCTATTTACAAAGAGAAGCTAGCACACGCCGTGGGGGCTCGAAAGACCGCCGGGAGTGCAGTACCGCCCAGTTGTCAATGAGAAGGATGTCACCTTGCTGCCACGGAATGGCGACACATTCCTCTTCTAGGATCTTCCCACATTCGTCTATGACATCGGCAGGCAAGGGCGAGCCATCGCCGAACGTGACGGCCTTGACAGGATCGTTCCGTGCGTCCTTCCACCCGGTGTAGGCAGCAACCATGCTGTTGAACCATATTTTCCTCATTCGAGTCTCATCCCACTTCACTGCAGGTATCGGACCCATAACTGTTTTAACCCCGTCGTCGGTCCATTCAAGCGTCATTCCAAGCTTCGCAGCCCTGTGAAGGACAGCTGAGTCGATGTTCAATCACGGCATAGTAAGTGAGCTACATGCATCGACGAAAACTGTATCTGAAATGAAGTTAAATTTTAAGCATTTTTGTCTGACGTGCTGCACTGATGACAAGATGAAAGATAAAAATGCAGTGTTAAATATCATGATGGAAGGCCTTTGGAATAAATCAAATGGGTTAAATAATTGAATGCCATTCGAGTACCTGAAAATTATTTAAAGCTCCTAGACATCCTACAACTCTATAGACGATGACAATACAATCTAGCTGAATTCAGTACTAATTAACGATGGACATTCAGCCCGAAGTTTGCATCCAAGACAACGACAGTACAATATTAAGCTCTAGATACATCTTATAATTATGAACTTGTAATGAACAATCAACATTAATCCGAAGATTTCAAATCAAAGTGATGCTATTTTGAGATTTTGATTATACCATAGAAAAAGTTTATGCGTATGGTATGATACCATGATAGAAGAAGCGCATCTAGTTTTCAGAATACCAGATGGCAGCATCTTTAAAAATTAGGCTAACAGATTACATGGCCGGTTGAACAACTTGGACCAGTAAGCCTGCACAGCCACTGGTGCAGGACAGATTACTGCCTATCACTTGTACCAGCTATTCTGAAGTAACCAGTTTAGCAGTCATATTTAGAAACTTTGGGCTTGCTGTATAAGTTTCATAACCCCAGCAGTGATATTTAAAGTGTTGTAGCTCATTCGCTTACTCATGCCTTGATGCATATCTAGTACGGAGTAAAATACACTGATTTTACTGTAGATTTCTGAATGCATATGTAAATGTTCAGGAGTAAAACTAGAGCTATGAATATACTCAGTCTTTTAAAAGAAACAAGAAACCAGACCTTTCCTCGGCGACAGATTTATCTTCAGTGAGAAATGTAGAGTGCCATCCACGGCCGATTGGAGAAGATGGGTCGTCGCCCTCTCCTAAGACCCGTGTGTATATAAGGCCATGCTTCTCCAATTTCTCCACAAATTCCGGAAATGTTTCATGCATCCTCTTATAAACATAATGGCTCAGCACAATCGGTGTCTCTCCACCACTCTTCGGTTCCACTTCACAGAAGAAGAACAACTTCGCTGGGAATGTCGGAACCTAAAGAAAGAATACATTCGGTGAGTTCTGATAGTGAAAAATGGAAACCCCAACAATAAGCCGTACCATACCAACTTTCTGGAGTGCTATTCTGAAATGCAGCATGCCTGTTGTTTCTATCTTGAAATGGGGGGACTTCTTCCATGTCTAGGTATTTAAATTGTTCTGAAAAATCATCATACGAAATTAAACTAAATACCATATGGGAATAATTAGTTTTACATAATCCCTGGTCTATGCATAAGAGCATCTCTAGCAGAACCCGCAAATGGCCGAAACCCGCAAAATAACCGCCCGATGCGGATTCGAATCCTTAAAAACGCAAAGAGCAGAAACCTCAAAACTCCCCGCCCGCAAAAGTTTTTGAAGGGCCCCGCGAATCCGGCCCTCGGAACGTCAAATTCGGAGATTTAACCGCCGAACCGAGGGGCGCCTGCATAGCGTCAAAACAGTTGGCGGGACGGACTTTTCACCACGCGCTTCATCCCCATCTCGCCGCCGCCAGCGATTCGACCCTTTTCCCGGCCGCTTCTGCAGGCGCCCCGTCGCACGCGAACCCCCCCCCCCCCCCGCGGCCGCGGACGTACCCTACCGCCGGTTTCCGGCTCGCCCCGCCCGTGGAGAACCCTCTCCGGCCAAATCTGCGCCGCTGCCGCCGATCTGTGGGTGAGTCCATCTCCGCTCGATTTTGTTGTGTTTTCGGACAGAGTACTCCGTTAGTGATATGCGGTACCCGTTTCAGATGGAGTTGAGCCCGGAGGAGGAGTTTTTGCTGTCCGATTCGTCCTCCGACGACGACTCCGACGTGGCGATTCTACAACATTTCTTGTATTGAATTATTGTTTAATTCGTGTGATTCAAACTTTTATTGTAATACATTATTGATGAGGATTCATAATATCCTACTATTGTAATATGAATCTTTATAATTTAGGTCTAATTTATTTATCATTCCATTTTTATGACATTCATGTGTACTTCATGTTTTGCATATGCGGTTTCTGCTCCGCCGCGCCGCGTTTCGAGCAAAAAAACGCGAGTTGCGCGACCCGCAAAAGGTTCGCGTTTTGCGGGTTCTGCTAGAGATGCTCTAAGAAGATTAGTATACGGAATGCAGACCCTGAGTTTGGTGACCAGTTTAGTAAAATGAAGAGTCCCGCTGTTTCCGTCTGGAAACCGGGGATTTCTATGTCTAGGTGGAATAGTTAAATTGTTTTGAAGAATCATCCTACGCAATCAAATACCGACGTGTTGATTAGTCCCTGAGCGGACTTCGGGTCTCCTGATTAAGCCGATGTTTCTAATGAAAACTGAACGTGGAGTTGGGCTAACGGGTCTCATGGGATGGGCTCGGTCAGGAAGGAAGTGTGCTGACCTGCGCCATCTCATGGTGGAAGGGGATCTTCTGGTCAGGCGGCGACTCGTTGGCGGTGAACACCCGCCCCACCACGTTGGTCCGCGGCGCCGCGCCGCCGACGTACGGCAGCTCCTCGTACCCGAACGCCTCCACGGCGCGGTCGAAGTCCGCCGCCGTCCGCGCCGGGAACCCGCGCAGCAGCACCGCCCCTGCCTCCCGCAGCAGCGGCTCCACCCGGGACGCCCGCTCCGACCGCACGGCCGCCAGGAACTCGTCGTGGCTTCCTCCTCCCGGTCCCGGGGGTCCGCCGCTGGGGACGAGCACCGCGGGGAAGGCGACGCCCTCGACGGCACGCTGCTCCGGGAGGCGCGCGTCCTGGAAGAAGCTGCTACCCGCCACCTGCGCCATTTGCAGGGTTTGGTGTCCTTTGTTGGTGCTGTTGTCTGCGTGTGTGACTGTTCTGCGAGACTGAGCTTGTGTGAGTGTGTGACTGAGGTGAGAGACGTGATGATGATGCTTCAGGGTGGAGAGACGCTTGGGTTGGATGAACGTGGATGGGTTCTGGAACAGCTTGGGATGACCTTCGGGACTCGTCGTCCTCACGACGACGGCGACGGCACGGCACTCCGTTCTCCGTTGTATAGGAGTACTGTACAACCTGCATACGAACTTTTCGACAAGACCACGAGTTAAATTTAATCCATTTCTTATGATATGGAGAAAAATTTAAAAAATTATGATATGGTCCGTACCTAGGCGTATTTAGTGTGTAGCTTTACTCATTTTGATCCGTATCTAGTTTGTATTAAAATATCTAAAATGGCTTATAAAAGTGAACGGAGGGAGCAACTACTATATTTACATAGAAGAGGTATGAAGTTGCTCAAGACATACAAAACATTTCATCACAGCTCGATTTATCAGAATTGGAAAACATTCCTTAGGACATCGACGAGTCATGAGTTCACAAACAAAATCGGTAGTTTCTTTTTTACCTTTTTTTCTTTACTTGCAGGAAAACGGGAGTTTTTTACCTTTTTTTTTTAGGGGTGGGATTTTTTTTTACTTAACAAAACCAGGAGTTGATATAACCACCTGCGTTTTCAGCCCAATGGTTGGGTAAGGGATTTACAAGTACGCTTTCCTCCTGAAAAAGTGGGCCTTATGGACTATGGGCCGTTATGTTCATCAGCCACGTTGATAAACCCATGGATCCCTAAAAAAAAACTTGCCATGTTTATCAAAACTTTATTTTAAATTGAAAGTATAAAGTAGAGACAAACTATCGCGTCATATACAGCAATAAAGTTTACAAAAATACCTATTTACTATTATACCCCTATAGAAATTTGTTATTCAATATGATTAAAAGCGAGTCTATGCAAAATCCACAACTACTTTAGTCTTTATTGACATCTTGCGGTGTTCCATGGAACAAAAAACCTATGTCCTGCCTTTCCATCTGCTTGACAATGAAAATTTTAAATGGTACAAATTAATTAGGAAAGAAACACAGTTCTTCAATCCCATCTAGCCAGATCAAACACCTAGGGCGATGAACTTTGGAGAAAAAAGGGACACATTTCAATAAATCCCTTCCGCTTGCGACTGTACACGAACCCTAATCTTCATGCCGGAATAGCATGAACCGGCAATGCATGCCTTAGATCGAGGCACTGTCATGCCACGACTCACCGCCACCACACTGGTTGGTGTATCCTTCTTCTATCTTTATTGTCACTGTAGTACTTGTTGCCGCAATCGCTGCTGCCCATATCCAAAACCGGTGGTCGTGTTGTCCTCACACATGGCGCAACCATGCCATCACCAAAAAGATCCGCGCAATCATTCCAGTTTCTGAGTTACCTCAAGCGCGACACCGTCTAAATCCGCACGCCGCGCTAGGCCAGAGATTTACCCGTCACCTTCTTCCAGTGACAGTGGGGTGGAAAGAGGAGAAGAAAGACGGGAGCAGCGGCGGCTAGGGTTTCACCCGTTCTGGTCATATTAGGTTCGAAATGTTCTCCAAAGAACAACACTACAACAGCCTACTAAAACTGAGCACTACTGACTTGCACGAGGAAAACATTGCTCTGACCGTTGATCGAGTGCCCTCGCTCACATATGGTCCAGTCGGCACGCACTCGATCAGCACAGTCAATGGCGGAACCAGGGGGAGCGAGCAGGGGCCACGGCTCCCCCCAACATTCAGTAAATTTTTCAATACCCCAGATTATTTATGCAAGGAGCTATGTGTCTTTAGCTATGTACATCTCTCAAACACGAAATGCATGTGCGCTGCTCACAGAAAATCCCACTGAGAGATGAGAAGCTTTAGATTTTTGACTTTTCCTCTCGTTCCTTCATCCCTTCATCCACGAGTCTGCATGCAGCATGCGTTCTTTTATCTTTCTACTAGGCAACTTAGCGCGGCACATGCCGCGCCTGTGTGGCAAAACTTAAATTTGAATTTGCCGACATTTTAAAATTGTGGAAAGTTGAAAATTGTTGGAATGCAAAGAAAGTTTACGTTTAAAGATTGCTAAGTTTTTGAAAATTGTTCAAATTGAGAAGTTTTTAAGTTTTGAATTCTTTTCACGGTTATTGAATGATCAAATTTGAAAGGCATTCAAATTTTTAGAATATTCAAATTTAAAATTTGATCATATGGCATAAATAGTCAGCGTTTATTTTTGGTTCATGCTGTTTTTTGTGTCATATTTGTAAATATCGTGGTGTGAAGAATTTACTTCTTTGAATTTTTTGCCGTGGTTGCCACCATTTATACAAATCATTAAAGGATATTTATGTCTATATGGATTTGATTAAAAGTAGATTTGAAATCGTATTTCTTAGATCGTATGCAATCAGTAATCATAAAAACATACAATAAATCTTAACCAACATGAAGATCGAAACAATGGTGAACACATGCTTAAGCAACATGATCATCGCAACAGCTTATCACTTCCCAGAAACCAAAATCCTAAGAAAAAGCGAATCGCTACAACAATCACAATATGATTCAAAGTGCTGCTGTGTATCAAGGGAATGCATGGTATTAGCATCAAAACCTCTGCAAAAATCAGGTGAGGTACCTGTGGAATATTAAGGAGTCTCTTCATACTCAGGATCCAGGGTGGTGCTTCTTGATACAGATGATCCTACTGCAGTAACAAATGTAGGGGACATTGAAGAACCCAAACTTAGGAACCTAGCAAGGCTTGGTGAAGCTGATCCAGGTAGAAAGCCATTCATGGATACCGGTCTAGTCTATTGTTCTTCTTTCCATTTATTAGTGGATATAACTGGAATTGTGCTCTGAAAAGAATTCCGGCTATTGGAGCGTGAGAGATTTATTTAGATTTTGGCTCTCAGAAGCATTCCGGCTATTAGAGCGTGAAGGATGACCGGCTTTAAAACCAGGACAATCAATATTTTCTTGCCATGGAAACCACTCTACGTGAGAAATAAACAAATATGAATCTACATGCTACAATAGGTTGATTCGTTGGAATTTCACAATTTCACTCTATTAGATCTCTACGTGAGACCACATTTTCCCTGGATGATGTTGTGCCATTAGATAGCAGTCTACAGAAAAAGATACAGAGGAGGGGAGAGGGCGCTGCAATGAGATGGGAATCAACCGGAGAAAAGAGAGAGAGGAGGAAGGACTGCACCGGAGGGAGAGCAGGAGCCGAGGAGGAGTGTAGCTTGCTGGCGAGGGGGAGACGGGGAGCTGCTGGCCTGCTGCTGCAGTGCTCGTCTGCTCGATTCCCGGCCGGCCGGAGTGGACGGGGCTGGGTCGCTGCCGGCCGCTCAAGAGGAAGCTTGGAGCGCAGACGGGCACCGGCGCTTGACGACCAAAGGATCCACCACGAGAGCAGGGAGAGGAGAGATGGGGAAGCCACATGGTGCCGCGCCATCTTGTCCAAACCCGTGGCGATGGCCTGAGACGACGGTGAATCCCTCTCGCCTGGATTAGGAGCAACACCTCACGGCGGGCAGCAGACGCGGCGGAGGGAACGGGGCCCGTGCGTTGTCGATTTGGCCGCGTGTCGTGCGGGCCAGCACGCGAGGCTTGCCGGAGATGGAGAGGATAGGACGGTGAAGTCGCCGGCGTGCTTGGATCTGACGGGGGAGGAGCAGAGAGGCGGCGCGGTGCGTGGGCGACGGCGGCGAAATCGGAATCGCCGCCGTGCGGGAGAGAGAAGGGGCAAGGGGGAAGTGCGGAAGCTTTTCCAGAAAGGTCCCCAATGTTTTTGAAAAGTGCACCTAAGTCCTTTTGCGGGGGGTTTCCGCAAATGTGATGCGCCAAAAACCGTGCGGGGCGACGTGGCGTGGCGTGGCGCGATTGGTAGAAACTCCCGTGCGACAGTAAGCTACAGTGTTTTGCGGGTTTGTGATGCGTTCTGGACCGTCCATTGCCCCGATCGGACGGCTGTGGTTATTCGGCCGACGTGGACAGCGGGACTGGGCGCGAATCCGTCCAACTTTTATATATTAAGGCATGGTTTCTCTCTCCCCTCTCTCTTGTTCTTCAATATTCGAAGCACCTAAAGCAACCATGCCGCTAGAAATCCCAGTGAAAATTCTTATCTCTTGTGTAGATGGCTAAATGTGTATATGTCAAAATTTTCTGATTGCGCACAAATTTCCAGACGAGTTGCAACTAAAATTGGACGAGAATTAGTCGGGTTCAAGATTTAATGGGATTGCGGCATTGCGCACATATTTCGCTCCGTTGACACCAAAAACCTATATATGCTGCACATTTATTTCTGCATTTTACTGCTATGGTCAATGCTCGGCCCCCGCTATGTGTATTTCCTGGTTCCGCCGTTGAGCACAGTACACGATGGAAGAACAATTAATATACTCCAAGTTAAACCTGCCACTTGACGATTAATTAACCCAGATCCAACAAGAGGGAGCGTACGATGATTCACGACAGCTCGTACGTATTTGGTTTCCGTTTCCGTCTAGTGAATTTGGACGGCGATGAAAAGGGGTAGTATAATTCTAGTCCCTGGCCGGCCTTGTTGATTCCTGCATCGAAATCGCCCTTGAAGCATTGGGCGTCGTCCAAGTTGCATTTCTTGTACGCTGTCCCGCGATCACATTCAGGCGTCGGCCCTTGTTTACTCCGTTAGTCATCGCTGAACCTAGTTAAGGCTTCTCCCAATCAAACAGCTCTATGGTGACTCCTCGGCTAGAACGGAGAGAGCGACGCCTCTTCCAATCATGCGGGAGTCCATACAGAAAGGCTTTAGTTTTCATCTTATTATTCTCCGGCCATGCATATGCATAGCTCCATCAGTGTATCTGTCGTCGGCATCTTGGATAGGAGACGGGGTCCTGCTAGCCGAGGGTGAACGTAGGGCAAGAAGGTGGACGTCGTCGAGATCGGGATTGTACACGGCAGTTTACCCAGCTTCAGGCACCACGGCGGTGGCGGTGCCCTACGTGCTGCTATAACTCACTATAAGGCAATATCGCCGTGAACAGGTTACAATGAGTTGGTTGTAGATTGATTCGATTTGATTCCGCCCTAAAGGCGTCCATGGTCCGGCTTTATATAGGCGGCCGGACCTAGGGTTACAAGGTGTTTACGTGTCCGGCAAGTCTACGGAGTCCTATGCTTAGCCAGCAAGTTACCACCCTCTTGGACTTGGTGGCTTCGTGGGCTTTAGTCTGGGGCCTCCTTCTTGCCGGCTGCCTTGTTTGTCATCCTGCCGGCTGCCTTGTTTGCCATCCGCCTTCTGCCTAGTTGTCATCCGCCTTCTGCCTAGTTGTCATCCGCCTTCTGCCTTGTTGTCATCCGCCTTCTTTGTCATCCGCCTTGTTAGCCGGATTGACCCATGTTAGAAATACCCCTACTTGGTATATCCCCAACATTAGCCCCCGGAAAGGTTTAAGTTCTCCAGTTGCCATCTTCTCTTGACTGCGACGTCCGTCTTGTTTCTTGATTGTAGGCGGCTGAAGAGCTTGAAGCATTCCGAAGTTGAAGTAGGCGGCAGTCCGCCTAAAGTAGCCGGACCGATGCCGCCAACATGGGAAATACGGCCTGACTGCTGTCAGGATTCTTCGACAAGGTCTTATCAAATGTTGACGGATGAAGCCAACAGTTAGCACGTTCGTGTTGCTCTGGTTCACGACAGTTTGAACAGGCAGAGAGGTGGAACGGTGCCATGAATGTTGTTTGTGCTGCAGAGGCAGTCATGACAACTAGACGGCTATACCACGAAGGCAGCCGTGTTGTTGACAATAAAGGCGGCCGTGTCGCTGACGACAAGGCGGCTGTGCCATGTTAGCAATTAAGCCAGAAACATGGAGCTTTATAATTTTGTACCAATCGATGTCCTCCCAAACTAGCCAGGTTTGGGCGATTGGAAACAACAACTAACAATCTGGCGATCAATTTGCTTCAAACCGAACGCGATAAAGGTGTCCGTGTCGCTGACAAGGCGGCCATGCCACGTAGGCGATTGTGTTGTTGTCAACAAGGTGGTTGTGCCACGGAGGCGATAATGGTGGCCGTGTCGCTGACGACAAGGCGGCCATGTTGTTGGTAACGAGGTTGCAAGTCATGCAGCCCCCAAGTAATGGACGAGGGAAGTGTTGATGTCGATCCCCCGGGCTTCTTTTAGCCAGAGTTTTTCTTGATCCGCCTATCTGCAGCCCCCGAGCGTTGAGTCGACGTGCTCGAAAGTCGGCTTGATGCTCAGAAGAAACTTGTGGCGTTGTAGATGTCGAGGTTTGTGCCGCCTTGATGAAAAGGCGTCTCGAGACTTATGAAAGTGCTGCGACTGCAGCCCCCGAGTGTCAAATATCCTGCATAGTAAACATAGCTGCATTAAGATGAACCTTTAATGTAAGCCGGACAAATGTACGGCCTGAGCCGATAGTTTTTGAACAAACACTTTGGGGTTGTAAATTTTACGTGGCCCGCCTTAATATTTATCTGGCCTATATGCTTAGCTTTTTGTATGTTGGCGGAACCGCAGCGCAGTTACTTTAGCTGAGTCAACCAGGGCTAGTACCAGATAGTTTAGACTCAGAGACCGAAGCCGGCATGTTGGTGCCAAAAACATACTACTAGGCAATCCACACATAAACAATCAGAATAAGGATATTAGGCGGTGCAAAATGATTACTTAATTTGGCCCGGAGGCGGCAAGTATCAAAAAGTTTGAACCACTTAGCACACAGAGCAGATTTTGGGTAACTTTGATACTAAGAATATATGATCATATGAAAAGACAAAAGACGGCATGATCTCAGAACATAATGAGCAAACCATAGACTTTTATTTTATGACCATATGATTAATTAAATGTTATAAAGTACTTAGCTTTTGATGTTTGCTGACGTCAATGTCGAGGAGGAAGGGGAGGCAGAAGACGGCAGCCCCAGGCTGAAGAAGGCAGCCCCGGGATGTAGGCGGCAGCCCCAGTATGTCGGCGGCAGCCCCCAGTATCATTCCAGCAAGGCAGCGTCCTCCTATTTCTCTTCTTTATGCTGCATGCCACAGCTTGCCGGTCACGTTGTACTTGACGAGTAGGTGACGATAAGTAGGCCGAGACGGCAATTTAAGCCGGCGCGCAGCGATAACGGTGAGTATGCTGAAAAGCGTTTTGCCACGTTTAGCGAACGTGACGATAAATATGCCGGACAGACGCCATGCCACGTCGGAACGTGACGATAAATATGCCGGACTGGCGACGTACCACGTTAGCAATTAAGCTAAAACGCGGAGCTAGATTGTTTTTATACCGATCGATGTCCTCCCAAACTGGCCAGGTTTAGGCGATCGCGAACAACAGCTAGCAATCTGATGACGAATATGTCTAAACCAGACGTCGGAGCCGAACCCAACGTGGTATAAGTGACAAATGTATTCGTCTAATCCAGACGTCGGACGGCGCCGACCATAAAATTAGTTGACGATGAATTCGCCAAAGCCGGCCGGAAGCAATAATGACGGCGTCCCGCCTTGCATCGCTAACACAGCCAGAGTTAGGCGGCATGAATAGCCGGCCATGCACGTGATGTGGTGTAGCTGAATCACGGTCGTACATGTAGATTAGCAATTAATCTTGCCGGAAAATCCATGCACTAATTATTTTGTTTGACTGGCCTCACGTGTAGTAGCACAAGCAATTAGCTTGTAACCATGACGTGGCAGCCTGGACGTTGCTTTCCTTGAGATTTGATGACGCCGAAGATGGCTAATTGCTGATTTAGGCGACATCTGCTTGCGTCTGCTGCCCGGCGGCCGGGACTCGCGGATGCTGAATCCTTGCGATCCTTGCTGCTCATACGGGACAAAGTTGGCAGAGCAAATTCAATCCAGGTGCTACCCGGATCGGCAAGCAAGGCAAACCAGCCAGATTTGGTTTCCGCACGCTGCACAGCGTTTAGTCGGATCAGACGTAACCCTGGAGGCCGCCGCCATACTGCGCGTGCCCTGCGACCCGGATTGCGAGACTAACTCGGCCAAACATCTGACAAAGCAGGAGACGTCGGATTTTCTATCGATCTTGCCAGATCTGATCTCGTGTGCATGACAAAGCAGATGAGCCGGCCGGATCGACCTGGCAGATGATGCGCGACGCTGATCGTGCTGGTCTGCCGGAGCAGAATAGCTGGCCAGATGTGATCTGGTAGCGTAGACGAAGATGAGCCGGCCGAATCGATCTGCACGAGGATACAGGATCCCGTGCAGGCCGGCAAGATGGATTAGCCGGCTAGATCGATCCGCCGATGATGTCGATGCTGACCGTGCCTGAGGAGATGACTCCGGCCAGATCTTGTCGATGAAGATGGTCCCGCCTGGAACGTGACGCCTGACGCCTTCAGCCCCACGGTGGGCGCCAACTGTCGTCGTATCGGCATCTTGGATAGGAGACGGGGTTCTGCTAGCCGAGGGTGAACGTAGGGCAAGAAGGTGGACGTCGTCGAGGTCGGGATTGTACACGGCAGTTTACCCAGCTTCAGGCACCACGGCGGTGGCGGTGCCCTACGTGCTGCTATAACTCACTATAAGGCAATATCGCCGTGAACATGTTACAATGAGTTGGTTGTAGATTGATTCGATTTGATTCCGCCCTAAAGGCGTCCCTGGTCCGGCTTTATATAGGCGGCCGGACCTAGAGTTACAAGGTGTTTACGTGTCCGGCAAGTCTACAGAGTCCTATGCTTAGCCAGCAAGTTACCGCCCTCTTGGACTTGGTGGCTTCGTGGGCTTTAGTCTTGGGCCTCCTTCTTGCCGGCTGCCTTGTTTGTCATCCTGCCGGCTGCCTTGTTTGCCATCCGCCTTCTGCCTAGTTGTCATCCGCCTTCTGCCTAGTTGTCATCCGCCTTCTTTATCATCCGCCTTGTTTGGCATCCGCCTTGGCCGGATTGACCCATGTTAGAAATACCCCTACTTGGTATATCCCCAACAGTATCGAAAGTTAAGCCCTACCAGAATGGGACAATGTGGGGTTCGTTGTGTTGTAATTTGCGTGTCGTTATGTAATTTTGATCAGAACCGCCGCCGCATCTTAAGAAAAGGGAATTTTTACTGTACCTTTCACTACCCACCAGAGGTGAGTAGTATGATTTCAAATCTAACCATTGGTTTAAAGGGGGCAATGTAGACTTTTTTAGGTAGAAAATCATTTATAGAATAACTAATCCCACTAAATATTCCATTAGTTAAGCCTAAATCTTTGCAACCAGATCCCGATTCCTATTCCCATGTTCTTTGAATTATGCCCTTCCGAATTTGTCCAACTCCCTATGGATTATTCCTACAACTTAAGAACCACCTCGCCGGAGTTCATGGTACATGGCGGCCGGCTGGCCGGCCAACACGATAGCAAAACTTCTGCCCGCGAAATTAGCGTGCACTCTTCTCAAACAATAGCAAATGTAAAATCGTGTATTCTGTTTTTTTCTAGGGATTAGTTCTAGTTCTTAGGACGGCAAGACCTGATGTCTCGAGCTTCTATTTAAATCACCACCGCGCCATGAAGTAGCCAGGACGGCAAGATCGGACTACTCTACCAGTTTCTAGCGGCTATGCATGCAGTTGTTGCATGCAGTCGTTATGAGGCCTTCCTTTTTTTACGGGATTTGTTGATTTGCCGAGATATACACTTTTCGATTTTGCCTCCATGCATTACCGCTGCTCCGGTTTTAGGCACTAGTATGATTTATACTACTAACGTTTTGGGCACTAGTATGATTTAATATAAACCATTAGATTAACAAAAATAAACGGCCTATATTTAATTGGGGGTACCGTAAAAGTCCTCGAAAAGGTGGAGTGCCTTAAAAATGTTTTTGTTAAAAAATAAACAAACATTGACAAATACTGCCTCCGTTCCAAAATAACTGTCTCAAGTTTGCCCAAAACTAGATGTATATAGATAAAACATGTTTACATACATCTACTTATGGGCAAACTTGAGACTAGGACAGATCCAGCGGGAAGATGAAACGATGACGAAACCTGAATTCGTAGCTCCCAGTCATGGATGCACCACCAGCAGCAGCAGCAGAAAGGCAGCACGGTGTATGATCCCTGTCCACGCCAAAGGAATGTTTTGTTTTGAGATCGATCGCGGCTACTGAACAAAGCAGCGGCTATTCATCATTTATCCGTCTGCCCCAAGAGTCCAAGACCCACGAGCTCATGGGGTCGGGCCGGCCGGCTCCCGATCGCTGTGCGCGCACGGGGTGCTACGCTGGCCGCATGTGGGGGAGATGCGATTCGATGTACTCCAGCATCACGCCCGCCCACCGGTATCCAAGTACCCCGATCTGCTCCGGTGAAGGTTGCTGCGGCCGCGAAGCAGCGCCATTTACGACGACGTACAAAATCAGATGAGCAGATGACGGCCTGGGTGAGGGTCCCAGGTTTCGTGGGGAAGGTGGCGTGGACGGACGGACGCACCCGGGGAAGGCCTCACCTCCAGCCAGACACAGGTCCCACCACCTCGCTGAGTACTACTTCTCCTCCGGCTCCCATAAAAACGCACCTTGCCGCTGACATGCGGGGCACCAATTAGGCGGGACCCGACCTCCGTGTGCGAGCTGCTGCTGTAGCGTGTCGGCAAGCGCGCACGCGGTGGGGCCGTCAGTGCACGGAAAGCGTGCGTCTCGCCGCGTCGCGAGCCAGAACATTTTGCACGCACTCACACTCGTATCGCCGACGTCGCCGTCATGTTATTACCGCCGTGGGGCCGGGTTGTTGGCTGGCTTGCTTGCCCATGTGCGAAGGGACTGCTGGTAATTTACTCACTGAGCCGCTGAATCAACGGTCACGGTGCCTCCCGTTTGGCTCACCGGATCTGTACAAACCGTGGCCGGTACGTTTTCCTAGCCAGATCATTGTCCGGTGGACTCGCGCCGCCGCACGTTCCGGTGACTACTCCGCAGCCAGCTGCAGTGGAACTGGAACACTTCCACTTGCCACACTTGCCCCGCCGTACATCCCCTTCGATCTGGCGCCATGCTCTCATACTACACAACACGCGACCACACATTTGCACGTACGTACGTGCATCTCAAGTGAAAAGTATACACGGGTTATTCCTTAAGATCACCCTGCGTCCATCTTCTAGCGATGAGTCACTGGCCAAAATGCCGAGGGATCAATATGGCATTTTGGCCGCCAACATTCTCAAGATACACAAAAATTCAGAAGATGCCATATTCTCAAGATACCGGTTACATCAGTGATTATATCATGGATCAAAACGAGGATCAATGACATTCCTCAATTATCCACCACCGAAGATATTCTCACCGGGGAATTGTCAAGACACCTATGCTGGATGGTTTCTAAGTAGAATTTAACTAGGTATTCTGCAAGATCTTTGAGGATGATATGATTGCTACATTTCATGATTTCATTGTGACCTATTGACTCTCTTTCCATAAAAAAAATATTGTCCGCCCATTGGTTGTATTGTATCCCCATTGATGAGCAACAATGGAGCTATCCCAATTGATGAGAACTTACCTCCGCAGGTGGCGTGATTAGCGAGCAACAATGGAGGCACGCTGTGGCGCGGCGGCAGAGAGGAGGGAGAGGTGGGAATCGCAGGGTCGAGAAGTGGCCGGTCTTGCCGATTTACGGGTTAGGGGCGAACAAGAGCTGGACATGGGTCGACATTGACGATGTTCGTCCTGCCGTAAATTCGGCCCAAATTTGGTAAAAAAATGGGTCAAAACGGACGTGTCCGCCCACTTTGATACGTTTGTGGTGTCGCGTTGGGCCGTAGTTTCTGTCCTTGCACATAGCAACGGACGCCGCGAACCAAATGGCGGGCCCCATTGGAGGTTGCTTAATGCCCGACTTCATGACATGTTTGTTAGAGATAGAGATCTTGTTAGTTAATGTAAACGATATGCTGGTGTACAAAGCATATCGTATCCCCTATCTTGCGGATCAAGTTGATCACGCATACCCCTGTAAAACCGATGTAACAAACCCTAAGCCCTTTGGCTATATAACACGTAACCGAAGCCGAGACAAAGGCTATCGCTTCCTACCAGTTTCTATATGGTATCAGAGCCGATCTCTTCCGTGACATCAAAACTCTAGAACACCCAATCAACCGATCTACCAAGAACACCAAGAACCAATCCAATCACCATGGCCTCCTCCTCCTCTCCTGATCAGCCCCTCGGTGCTCCTCCTTCGGAGAAGCTGACACGAGCAAATCATCTGCTTTGGAAGGCTGTTGTTCTGGCAGCCCTGCGCGGTGCGCGGGCGATGGATCTGGTAGAGGGCAAGGATAAGGCGCCGCCAGAAACCATCACCGTCGACACAGACGGCAAGAAAACCAGGGTCTCCAATCCGGCCTACGAGAGCCGGATCGTGAAGGACCAACAGGTTTTGAGCTACCTGCTCAGATCCTTGTCGAAGGACATACTAGCCCAGACCGTTGGGCTGAACCACGCAGCAGAGGTATGGGCACTGATTACCTCTATCTTCTCATCGCGATCCAAGTCGAACTTGGCGCACCTGCATGGAGAACTAGCAAACACCAAGAAGGAGAACATGACCGCCGACGAGTACATCGGCAAGATGAGAGGCTTCGCCACCAAGCTGGTGGCCGCATGCCGCACCATTGAAGAAGATGAGCTGGTGGAATTCATCCTCAACGGCCTCGACGACGACTACACCTCTCTCGTGTCTGCCGTCAATGTCATGGAGACTTGCTCGGTAAGCGAACTCCATGCCATGCTTTCTGCTCATGATGTTCGTCAGACTAGACTGTCAGGTGGCCGTAATGGGTATGAATCCTCGGCAAACGCCGCGCATCGTGGCTGTGGTGGTGGCGGCTACAACAACTACAAAAACAAGAACCAGCGCGGTGGCTACAACAACTACAACCGCGAGGACAACCGTGGTCAGTACTATGATCGTGGTGATGATGGTGGTCGCCGCGGTGGACGTGGCAGCGGACGCGGCCGTGGCGGGCGTGCTCCCGTTCCCTTCAGCGACGTCACCTGTCAGATCTGCAAGAAGTACGGGCATGTTGCAGGCGCATGCTGGTGGCGCTATGAAGACAGCAACGACACCTATGAAGAGAAGGGCGACTACAACAAGGGCGCCAACGCCGCCTATGCCTATGGGGTCGATACCAACTGGTATCCTGACTCCGGAGCAACGGACCACATCACCGGCAACTTGGAGCAACTCATGATCCGCGACAAGTATCATGGCAAGGACAAGATCCACACTGCCAATGGTGAAGGTATGCACATTAGAAACATTGGTCATTCATTTATTCAAACCCCCCATCGTGACCTTCACCTCAAGAACATTCTTCATGCACCTAGTGCGACTAAAAACTTAGTCTCTGTCCATAAACTTGTTGTTGACAATAATGCTTTCATTGAATTTCATCCTTGGTATTTTTTGATTAAGGACCAAGCAACGAGGAAAATTCTTCTTAGAGGACGTTGTGAAGGTGGCCTCTACCCCATCATATCATCATCCCGGTCCAAGTCAAGCATCAAGCAAGTCTGTGTCGTTGTCAAGCCCACCTCTTCAAGGTGGCATAGTCGCCTAGGTTATCCGTCCCATAGAATTGTTCAACATGTTCTGAATAAATTTTGTCTTCCTTACTCCAAGGATTCTAGTAGTGAAACTATTTGTGATTCATGTCAAAAGGCCAAAAGTCATCAACTTGCTTATCCAATTTCGACAAGTGTATCCACTGTCCCTTTGCAACAAGTTTTCTCCGATGTTTGGGGTCCTGCATCCACTTCCGTAGGGCGTCACAATTATTATGTGAGTTTTATTGATGACTTTAGCAAATTTACATGGATCTACTTGCTTAAAAAAATCAGATGTCTTTGATGTCTTCCAAAATTTCATGAATCTCGTTGAACGAAAATTTGAGAGAAAAATCGTCACCATGCAAACCGATTGGGGAGGAGAATATGAGAAGTTAAATCCTTTTTTTCCAAAAACTTGGCATCTCACACCATGTTTCTGTCCTCATGCCCATCAGCAAAATGGGTCAGCAGAAAGAAAACACTGTCATATAGTAGAAGTTGGACTTGCCCTGCTCGATAATGCCTCCATGCCTTCAAGTTTTGGGATGAGGCTTTTCTTACCGCCACATATCTTATTAATCTCATACCAAGTCGTGTCATTGATAAACTAAGTCCTGTAGAAAAAATCCTCGACACTACACCAGATTACAAATCCCTTCGTGTGTTTGGTTGTGCATGTTGGCCAAACTTGCGCCCCTACAACAATCGAAAATTATCCTATCGTTCCAAACAATGCGTGTTCCTAGGCTATAGCCCACGGCACAGTGTCAAGTGTCTTGACATCTCCACAGGCCGAGTTTATATCTCCAGAGATGTAGTTTTTGATGAAGAAGTGTTTCCTTTTGCCTCTCTTCACCCCAATGCCGGTGCCTCCTTCGGAAGGAAATTCTTCTCCTTCCCAAACACCTTCTTCCACACACTAGGGGTGCGAATAATGATGAACCTTTGACTGATGACAACTCACCATTACCTTCTCTTAGTACTGTGCAGCCCACCGCAGAAAATTTGGAGCAAAATGATGAAGATTTGAAGCCAAAACGGAGTTAAAAATGGGCATGATTCCATGTCAGAAAATGACAGCACGGGGCTCGAGGATGATAGCGAATCCGGCACTGATTCCGGTTCTGATGGCGACGCCGATCCCGAGGACGATCCTGTCCCCTCTGCCGGTGCGTCAGTCGATGTAGAAAACGCGTCGCCCTCTTCCTCCGCGACGGGCGCATCCCGTGCCTCCACGCGGCACGACCCTACCGACGGTCATCAGCCCGGCCCCTCTACGACCGCAACCAGCCAAACCAGTGGGCCTCATGCTGCCACACAGCAGCTGCCTGCTCGCCGTGGCCGTCCTCGCCGACAGCCGACACCCCAGGCGCCAGGATCGTCTGCGGCGTCTGCTCCTGTAGCTCCTCCTGCAGCGAGAACTCGCCTTCAAAAAGGTATAACCCAACCAAAGAAATGGACTGATGGTACTGTTCGGTACAATTTTTTGTGTACCACAGGTGAACCCAGTACTCTGCGTGAAGCCCTTGATAACCCTAACTGGCGCATGGCAATGGATGAAGAGTTTGCTGCTCTTCAGAAAAACAAAACTTGGCATTTGGTTCCCTCTCACCACGGTAACAAAAATATTATTGACTGTAAATGGGTTTACAGAATCAAGAAGAATGCTGATGGCTCTATTGATCGTTATAAAGCTCGGTTAGTAGCAAAGGGGTTTAAACAAAGATATGGTATTGACTATGAGGACACCTCTAGCCCTGTTGTTAAAGCTGCTACTATTCGTCTTGTCCTGGCTATATCTGTTTCCAGGGGTTGGAGCCTTCGGCAACTTGATGTCAAGAATGCGTTCTTACATGGCGTTCTGGAAGAGGAAGTTTACATGAGACAACCTCCTGGGTATGAAGATCTCAATGCTCCACACCACGTTTGCAAGCTTGACAAGGCCTTGTATGGTCTCAAACAGGCGCCGAGAGCATGGTATTCACGTTTGAGCACCAAACTTCAGCACTTAGGATTTACACCATCTCAGGGAGATACCTCTCTTTTTTTGACCAGCAGATACCTCTCTTTTCATCTACAACAAGTCAGGTATCATGATCTTTGTTCTTGTTTATGTGGATGATATTATAGTTGCTAGCTCCTCAAGTCAAGCTATCTCAACACTAGTTGATGATCTGAACAAACACTTTGCCATCAAAGACCTTGGTGATCTTCATTTCTTTTTGGGCATAGAAGTAAGGAAAATAAATGAAGGACCAGTTCTTACACAAGAAAAATATGCCACTGAGTTGCTAGCTAAGTCTGGAATGAAAAACTGTAAACCGTTTGTTACTCCATTGTCTGCTACAGAAAAATTGTCAGCTCATGAAGGAGACCCACTTGGACCGGATGACAGTACTCATATAGAAGTATTGTTGGTGCCTTGCAGTATTTGACATTGACAAGACCAGATATTTCCTTCTCTGTGAACAAGGTTTGCCAATACCTTCATGCTCCCACAACTGTACACTGGACTGCCGTTAAAAGGATATTGCGCTATGTGCAAAATACTCTCACCGTTGGTCTCACATTCAGGAAATCCACATCCACTCTTATTAGTGCTTTTTCGGATGCTGATTGGGCCGGCTGTATTGATGACCGCAGATCCACTGGTGGGTTTGCAGTATTCTTTGGTCCTAATCTCATATCATGGAGTGCAAGAAAGCAAGCAACAGTATGTCGGTCAAGCACGGAGGATGAGTACAAATCTTTAGCCAATGCTACAGCTGAAGTTATATGGGTAGAAACTCTTCTGAAAGAACTCGGCATTCAACTCCATGAAACACCTTGTCTATGGTGCGATAATATGGGAGCAACATATTTGTCTGCTAATCCGGTGTTCCATGCTAGAACCAAACACATAGAAATTGATTTCCACTTTGTTCGAGAGAGGGTGGCTCAAAAGATGCTTGACATACGGTTTATCTCACGAAAGACCAAGTTGCTGATGGTTTTACTAAACCCTTATCACCTAGAGGTTTAGAGGATTTTAAACATAATCTAAACTTGTACAAGTTTTGATTAAGGGGGATGTTAGAGATAGAGATCTTGTTAGTTAATGTAAACGATATGCTGGTGTATAAAGCATACGTATCCCCTATCTTGCGGATCAAGTTGATCACGCGTACCCCTGTAAAACTGATGTAACAAACCCTAAGCCCTTTGGCTATATAACACGTAACCGAAGCCGAGACAAAGGCTATCGCTTCCTACCAGTTTCTATAATGTTGATTTTATCTTTTATTTTCTTATAAGGCTTGTCCCTTTGTATGTGCGTCTTCGGATCCATAGGCCTTGAAAATACATTTCCGCTGTTTTAAAACTTAACAAAATATGCTGTAGTAACTGATATATTTTTGTATGCGCACAGCTCGAGGACAACATACCTCTTTTATCTAACAAATTGAGGAATAAAGGAGTAGCCTCTTTTGTAGGTCCCCCAAAATCTGTAAGATTCATCACCATCCAAAAGAGGCGAAAGAGACAAGAAAAAGTAAGAAGCAAATAATTATCAGTTCCTGGCTAGAAACCGTTCATTTTGTGGCCAGGACCACAAAATCGGTTTCATTAGCGGGGGCTTGAAACCGACAAATGATTCTTTGACGTGCATTGGCATTGTAAGCTAGTCCAGATGCTATGATTAGATGATGATATATATACCTGTCTTGAAGTAACCCATGACTCAAGTTCAGCCAAGTTTTATCGCAGGCTACTTGTAAGCAATGGCATTATGGTAACCACAAATCCTGATCCAGCTCATAACTAGTGATAGGCATGTAGGCGCACCGATAAACGCTGCCAACCATATGACGAAGACATATCGTTCAATGCAGTGGGTTGGCAACGCACTGCACCGCGCCTACGTAAGATTTCAAGTTTTTTTTGATACTTTGAACAAAACCTCTCTCAAGTAAAAAAAAAAAACCCTCTTGAAACAGTTGTCTTTCTCGCGTCAGCGTTTCGGAGCACTTCAAGCCTTGTGTCTTGTGTATTTTTTGTTTGCTTGCTACTCTTTTACTTGTAAGCTAATTTAATCAGCACCTCTACTGTAATTGCCGTTGTAAACTCTGAGATTTGTTAATTCTAGACCGGGCATTATTGACTTTTATATAAAAAATAGTTGTCTTTCTCACGCTTGAAGTCAAATAGTGTTATCCGATGGACAACTGTTCTGTTGTCTCCCCGACTCGGTGCGCCTTGATGTGTTTCTTCAAAATCTGAATCGTCGAGAGTACTAACGTTCAGAGGTTATCCTAAGAAAAGTCTGTTCATTCTTTATTCTACAAGATAATTGAGAAAGTCAAGCGGACATGTCAAAAAAGACAACGTCAAGTAGAGCCGCGTGACCTTTTTGCTTTAAAACGTACTCCGTACTTCACGTAAGGCTTTAACATGGACTGAAGCAAGATGGTTAAATTGTGTACGAAACGTGTCATCTTGTTTGTCCTCGTGTATTGGTGATAAATTTGGAAAACGAAGCACTAATGCTAATCCTAACTCCCAAGACTTACTTTGTAAGTCAAAAGTAACCTCTTGTAAATTTAACCAATTTTATAAAAATATATAATCATCTACTCAATACATTACAAAATATTTTCTATGACGGATCCATTAAGATCAAATTGATATGGTTGATGTTCATATATTTGCTTATAAAATCGGTAAAACTTGTAAGCCAATGATTTTGATTAAAAATATATGCCTAATTTCTTTTAGCGGAGTGAGTGGTTGATTACTTACAAAGATCACCTTAATTAGAAAGTACTTGGTATGCTGGATTTCTGCATTCACTCCATCTCTCGACTCCACACCAGCAATTAACCTACATTATACGACATTACATACCTAATGACATCGAAACATATAGAACCAATAATTGATTTTTTCGGTCTTTTTCATGGTATCTAGATCCGTTTACCAACCGACTTATACAACACAGATCCCTTATGACTATGAACGAAGATTTAACCCTAAACATGACAATTTATAATGCGACGAAACAAAAATGCCACCCATGCTAGCCACCTAGGCGTGACAATTTACAAGGTCAATAAGGTAAAATGTTAAGATTTTGTTATCTATGGAGGGAATCTTTTAATGCGTTTATTCTATCATCTCTCATCTTTGCATATTAGCTATTGTTGTTTCTATGTTGTAGCATAAACAACAAACTGATGTCACGTCTTTGTAGATGTTCTTGTGCAAGTTTTGTTGACACTAGCAGCGGTGGAGTGCCTTGAACGATATCTCTACTGTTGGCGTCTATTTCTTCCGTTTTCTTCGAACACCCCCATCTTCTTGTGTCATGCTTGTTAGTTGCAAAAATTCCGAGCGAGATGTTCTCAATGGGAGACGACGTTCCGTCATTAGTGACATATCTGTGTTGACTCTGTCCATCTTTAAACTCCGTGACTTCAATCTTGGATGTACACTATTTGAATGTGTGCAAATGGTGGTATGTGGTCGATTGGTCACCAGATATTTCTTATGTACTCCACCACATGTGTGCCACTCACTCTCCTAACACAAAGTACACCCCGTTACCCATACCAAATTATTGTGATATGACAATGTTCTTAAGTCTCACTCTTAGCGAAGAGGCGATTCAATTATTTGTTCTCCACATCATCAATTAACTTACATAACAAAACAAATAGTGAGTATCACTGTTAGGTATTTCTCGGACATTGACAAAGTAAGAGTCGGTGGTAGATGTTTCAAGCTTCTAATATCATCTAGAGTCCTCAACCAACATTACTCGTAGGTGGAGGAGGATCAGAACCTAGCTCTACGCGAAGAGTTAACATCTTCAAACCCCGTTTTGAAAGAACATGTTATTTTACTCTCTGACTCGTTTCTTCTTTAGATCAACAAATTACGGTTGTAGGATGCGAGACGAAATACCAGTTGATGTACATGACTTCACGCGGTTGCAGATGCATATGCAATTTTGGTTACACTTGCGGTGATGACGTACCTAGAAGGTTCACGATGCCATTTAAAGCTTTTTTCGTCTGTTGTCTTGCATGATGAATTTCCATGGAGTTATGATCCATGACTCATTTTTGGTAAGAAGTTAGCGCCGTTGTAAACTTCCGGGGAAAGACGTTGGCGACTAATAACATGATGTTACCGTCTTATAAAAAAAAATATTCATAAGCTTCAGTTGACTTATTACAAATACTATTACCGCAAAATTTCGATATGACAAGACGATGTACTTGTTACTTTTAATTTTTTTTGTTGCTCATGACTCTTTCAGTTTCGGTCTTTTTTTTTCATTACAAAAATGTAGGACATCAAATTAGCGGGCGTTCACCAGAGCGGACCAATCAAATGTTGTCACATGCCAATATTACAGCCTACCAATTGCCATCCATCGTCTGGCAACTCGTTCGCTCCAGGTTTTAAAATCCGAACTTTCGCTCCTTATAATTTCACAAAATGTAAAAGCGCCAGGTTCTCGTCTGTAAACCAAAATTCAGTCGTGCGAGGATTTTCAACGAGTGTATACACCTGAAACAAAAACCCGCCGAAAGTTAGCAACCGGTCACCAGCGGTTTCCACCGGCGACCGGTTTGTAAAACGGGAAGAAGCCGGTAAAATCGAAATGGCGTGCGAGAGTTCACCGCCGCGAATTAAAGTACTCCGCCGCACGCAGAGGTGCGCCGCCCACCCGCCCGAGGACCCCACGCAAAAATACAAAGCGCACAGCCCCCCCTTTTATAGCCCCGCTTCCTCCTCCACCACCTCCTCGCCCCGTCTCTAGAGTCCACCTCTCTCGCGCGCAGGCAGTGCGTGGCTCTTCCTGCCTGACGACGGAAGCGCGCAACCGCCCCACCCACCCGGCCGCGCGTCGGAGTTCTCCGCGGAATTCGCAGCCATGCTCTCCGCGCGTGCCGCCACCGCGTCCCACGCCGCCACCCTGGTACGCACGGAGGCCGGCACTGTTCCCCGCTCTCTGTTCGCTGATCCCGCCCGCCTACGGTGTCTCGCCGCGCCGCTCGCTTCGAGTCGTGTGATTGCACTGTGGTATACGAGGAAGTAAGCGTTGCTTGTTTTGTCTGACACTGCAGTGGAAGCGCGGAGGTGGCGAGGTGGGCAGCGGCAGCGGATGCACGAGCTGTATGGAGGTGCGGAGGAGGGCCGCGTCGGTGACGGTCCGCGCGGCGCCGCCGAAGCGGGTCGAGGCGGTGGCGATGGAGTCGGCTGCCGAGACCGCGCCGTCCGAGAAGCAGGTGGCGACGGCGGCGGCCGGCGGCGGGGCCGAGGACAAGTACGGCGAGGACAGGGCCCCGGAGGAGGAGCTGCCCGTCACGCCCTGGGCCTTCTCTGTCGCGAGGTGAGCCGGGCGGATCGGATCCGATCACCATCGCCGCGTGCTGGATCTGGGTGTGGGGTGGGGGCGGACGTTTCGATGAGTCGATCTGGGTGGGGATTTCGGTTTTAATTTCATGCCGTTTCAGTCTAGGGATCCATTTCGTGGGTTAGCTGTACGGTTTCCCCCGTGTGTTGCCTTTGCTTAAGCTACTAGTAATATTTTAGTCCATTTTTAGAGCTTTGACGTGCCTGAACTCTGGAAGCCAGGATGCGTGTCCCGTTGCTTGCGTCGCCCGAAACAAATCCAATCGCGTAATGGTTTTGTGCGTGCATATCCGGTAGATTTACGCGTACTGGGTGCGTTCAGCAAAGCGGAAGACGACTGTCGCTTTCTCCTGGCGAACCCAGGTCAGCCGAGGTTTGTTGTTTTCTCGCACCCGGTATGGGCTGGTTCCCGGTATTGTTGGAGTCGCCCAGCTGGTCGCATTCAAGTTTCTAGCGTAGTATATTATTTTTACATTTTCAATTTCAGTCCACTGTTTTGTTTTGGAGAATTTGAAAGAGGATCCGGTTACCGCTGGGCGGATTTGAGTAGGTCGTGAGTAGTTGAGCAGAACAACGAATTGGTTGTTTTGTTTTGGTTTATTCTGTTTTCTTGCATTCTTGTGGGCGCGAGTATATTCTAATCTGGCCCACATCAGTATCTGCGCGTCTTGTTTTCTCCACTGCCACTGACAGCGAAATTTGAGTGCATATTGATACTGAATTGACAACCTTATGGTGAATGGTAGTAGCAATTAAGTTTGCCAGTTCCTTCTATCCCCTCCCCGTGTCCCTTGCTACAGTGCAGAGCAGGCGACTCGGAGGCGACTCGAAGTTTCGATCTCTCGCCGGCGATTCCGCCACTCCCCTCCGCCTCCGGTCGCCGTTCTGGCACCGTGAGGTGGGGGGGGGGGGGGGGGGGGGGGGGGGGGAGCTCCGGCAACCGTCCGTGCGTGTAGATAGGTTTCTTATCTAGGTGTGTGTGCCTCCCGGCGACATCGAAGACGGCGGCGATGGCGTCGGAGTGCGGGTTGTGGTCCTTCCCCTCCTTTCCCGTTCCGGCTTCGTCTTCGTTGCCGGGGAGGTCGTGAAGGTTCTGCGTCGGGTGCGCTTCTCCGCCTTTGCTTCTCCGGCCGGCCGTGGCGGCGAGGGGAGGAGGTGGTGGAGTTCCGTGATCCGCTTTTGTTGGTGGGGGTGCTGGTGTTCTTCTTCTTCGGCTGTTCTGCTCCGGCCGGCCGTGGTGGCGAGGGGAGCGGCGGCTGGAGGTGGCTGGTGGCTGGTGCTGGTGGTCCTGGGTGGTGCGGAGGCGGCTGGAAGTTGGGTGGAGGCGGGGAGCGGCTGCTGTGGCCGTGCTCGTTCATCGAGACTAGTTTTCGTCGCTCGGCGGCGGACGGCTTCTGCGGCCATCTACAACGTGTGGCGGCGGCTTCTTCCCGGCGGCTGGCGGTTCGGCGTCTCCGGCATCGCCTAGGAGCTCTTGGGGCGCGGCGTGGATCTGATTGCGGTTTCTTCAGGCAACTCAGGGTGCTCGGTGCAAATTTCTGGGTCTTTCTGTTTTTTTCTTTTCTTTTGGACCTGTTTGTAATTTGTGCTGAGTTTCTTGAATATATGGGTCGGATCCTTCCTCAAAAAAAAAAAAAAAGTTTGCCAGTTAACTGAAGGCAAGCAGAGAACGGTAATTTCAGCAAGGAAAGTCAAGTACCCAATTGATCACAAGAATTTTAAGAATTTCTCTGCCGTGGAATTTTGATAAGGTCGCAAGATTTCTTCATGTCAACAAACGACCATAATTCGATCAATGGGCACATAAGTTCAGCGGTAATGGTTTTGTGCGTCCATGTCCGGTAGATTTCCGCATAGTGGGTGCGTTCAGCAAGGCGGAAGATAACTGTCCCTTTCTCCTTCTGGTGAAACCCAGGTCAGCGGAGTTTTGTTGTTTTCTCACACACGGTATGGGCTAGTTACCTGGTATTGTTGGAGTCGCGCAGCTGGTCGTATTTTAGTTTCTAGTATAGGATACTATTATTTTTACATTTTCAATTTCAGTTTATTTAGAGAATATTATTGCACTGTTTTATTTTGGAGAATTTGGAAGCGAACTGGGTTACTGCTGGGCGGTTTTGAGCAGGTCGTGAGTAGTTGAGCAGAGCAACGAATTGGTTGTTTTGTTGTGCTTTCTTGCATTCTTGTGGTTGCGAGTATATTCTAATATGGCCCACATCAGTATCTGCGTGTCTTGTTTTCTCCACTATCACTGACAGCGAAATTTGACTGCATATTGATACTGAATTGACAACCGTATGGTGAATGATAACAATTAATTTCGTCAGTTAACTGAAAGCAAGCAGAGAAGGGTAACTTTAGCAAGAACAGTCAATTACCCAATTGACTACGAGAATTTCCAGAACTTCCCATAGAATTTTGATTTGGATGTAGTATTGCTTCATGCCGGTGAACGACCATAGTTGGTGCAATGGACCGAATTAGTTCTGCACGCTTTGTTAAATCAAATGCTGATGGAACTTTTGTGGCACAGTGGTTACACCCTTCTGAGAGATCCGCATCACAACAAGGGACTTGCCTTTACCGAGAGAGAGCGGGATGCACACTACTTGCGTGGCCTTCTTCCTCCATCAGTTGTTTCCCAGGACCTCCAAGTAAGTGCAACCATCACTAGCCAAGTTAAGCTGTAATTCATTCTGGTTTTCGTTTTCCCAAGGTACTCTCAATGTGAATGCAGGTAAAGAAGATCATGCATGACCTTCGCCAGTATAACGTGCCGCTGCAGCGCTATGTGGCCATGATGGACCTTCAGGTAGCCTGATTAGTCATGTTGAATGAACTATGGATTTGTTCATGAAAGATATAAGCAGGGAATTCTTTGTTGGAGAACTGATAAAATCCAACCAACCTTTGTCACAGTTAAAATGATCTATTGATTGCAACACTGTTCGCAATGCTTTGTGATTTCAGGAGAGGAACGAGAGGCTCTTCTACAAGCTTCTAATTGATAACGTGGAGGAGCTGCTCCCTGTGGTTTATACACCAACTGTTGGCGAGGCCTGCCAGAAATATGGGAGCATATTTAGGCGCCCACAGGGTCTGTATGTCAGCTTGAGAGACAAGTACGTTTTCCCAGCTTTGATCAAACTTACAAGAATTACGCATTTAGTTTTTTGTTGGGACTGATTAGAGGCGATTGTAGGGGGAAGGTCCTTGAAGTGCTAAGGAACTGGCCAGAGAGGAACATTCAAGTTATCGTTGTTACTGATGGTGAGCGCATTTTGGGGCTTGGAGATTTGGGTTGTCAGGTATGTTTGTCTAATTAGCTGCTTAATTCGGGAACTTTCCTTATATTTTGTTTGAAACATATCCTATAGGGCATGGGAATTCCTGTTGGCAAACTTTCTCTGTACACTGCCCTTGGAGGAGTTCGCCCGTCAGCTGTAAGCATTCACATATGTTGTTGTCTCTTTTAATGATCCCAGAATATTTGCTACCAACTCAAAAATTACAAAATAATTTAAGTTTCTTTAATGTTTATTTTGCAGTGCTTGCCTATTACAATTGATGTCGGTACTAACAATGAGAAATTGCTTAACGACGAGTTCTACATTGGGATTCGGCAAAGACGTGCCACGGGGAAGGTATGGAGATCTACAAACTTTGTTTGGAGGAATTAAGTTGTTCTCAATATAACCAACACTTAAGATCTGATATGTACTTGTCCTTGATGGCAGGAATATCATGAGCTCATGGACGAGTTCATGGATGCTGTTAAGCACCTATATGGTGAAAAAGTTCTCATCCAGGTCAGTTCAGACACCCAGTTATATTTCTGTTATATGGTGATCATTTTGACTTGTTATCAAAAAAGGTGAGACTGGATCTTCCTTGTGCCAGTTTGAAGACTTCGCCAATCACAATGCGTTTGATTTGCTTGCCAAATATAGCAAGAGCCATCTTGTTTTCAACGATGATATCCAGGTGTGTAACCATTTCTTTTGTTCATGCCATGATGTTTTCAGTTTTATGAGATGCTGTCCTTATGTTATTCAGTATCGCTTTCGGTTTGTTGTCTTCTGTGTTCATATGCAATGTGTTGATTGCAGGGAACAGCATCTGTAGTCCTTGCTGGTCTGCTATCTTCGCTGAAGGTCGTTGGTGGAACCCTAGCAGAGCACACTTATTTGTTCCTTGGTGCTGGAGAGGTCAGTCAAAATTTCTCATGGTGTAACTTTTGGTGAATTCGAAAAAGTGATGTGTTCTCTTGAACACATATGATGATTCATTCTCTGGAACAATATGTTGATGCATTTTACTGCAGGCTGGAACTGGTATCGCGGAACTCATTGCTCTTGAGATTTCAAAGCAGGTAACTAACGTTAATGTTTCAAAATGTCAGTATGGTGTATACAGTTTTAATGTTGATGCTACTGCTAATAACATGCTGATATTGATCAATTCATAGACAAATGCTCCAATTGAAGAGTGCCGCAAGAAGGTTTGGCTGGTGGATTCAAAGGTATGGAGCCAAAGAGAAGTTTATAGCACTAGATTTTAAATGCTGGAGCTGACGGCCTGACACAATATTACTCTGTTACATATTTAGGGTTTGATCGTTAACTCCCGAAAAGACTCCCTTCAACCATTCAAAAAACCTTGGGCACATGAGCATGAACCTTTGACAACCTTGTTAGACGCTGTCGAGGTACAAGTAGTTACACACATTCAAGAATTCAGTTCAATTAGCGACTGATATTTTTCTGGAAATTGTTCTGTTAACGTTGTATTTTATTGTATGTTACTAAAGTTCCTGTATTTCTCTAGTCCATCAAACCTACAGTGCTGATCGGAACTTCTGGAGTTGGCAGGACCTTCACAAAAGAAGTTGTTCAGGCTATGGCTTCTTTCAATGAGGTAATTGGATTTGGAACATTCTTGTTGTTGTTTAACTTCCTGGAATCAGTGAGGTGGTTGAATAACTTCTGATATTTAAATTTTGAAATGCAGAGGCCTATCATTTTCTCATTGTCAAATCCGACATCGCACTCTGAATGTACTGCTGAAGAAGCATACAACTGGTCCGAGGTGAGTTTCCCAACATTCACACGCTGCGAATTTGTTGAAGTCAAACATCTGATGTTATTAAATCACTGTGATAGCTTATACCATTTAAAATGCAAAAATATTAATAAAATATGTTTTTCTGTCTTTCCTTTCATCTTATACAATTTTTTAAAAATAAATTTCGTCTAATACTCGTGTATCGCCATTGCTGATGTTGCATAATTTGCACAAAAATGGGTTCACCAAAACATGCAAATGCATCTCCATGTTTGCAGGGTCGCGCAGTGTTTGCCAGCGGCAGTCCGTTTGATCCTGTGGAGTACAATGGAAAGGTTCATGTGCCTGGCCAGGTATTATTTTAATCTCTTCCAATGGAAAGCAATCTTGCTGGTTTAAAAGCTTGCTTAGTCAAAACAGAAGTTCTTCATCTCTAATTGTTTTGTCTACCCACAACAGTCAAACAATGCTTACATTTTCCCTGGATTTGGCCTTGGTGTTGTCATCTCTGGAGCAACCCGTGTACATGAGGACATGCTTCTTGCCGCCTGTAAGTAGCTTCAAAGGGAACTGCTGAATATGTTATCCATCAAGGCTTTACCATTGGCAGTGTATTTACCCCCTAAACGTTATTAGCATTATGGGAAGTTTATGAATTGTCATCATTTCTTTAAACAGCGGAAACACTAGCTGAACAGGCCACTCAAGAGAACTTCGACAAGGGATCCATCTTCCCACCTTTCACCAACATCAGAAAGATATCTGCTCTCATCGCGGCTAGCGTGGCTGCAAAAGCCTATGAACTTGGTATGTTCTTCTGACACCTCTTAAACCTTTCAGGTCCCACGGAAAACTTGTGTTTGACAAATCGACATTGCCTTACTATTTTCTGCAGGCTTGGCGACTCGCCTGCCACGCCCAAGAGATTTGGAGAAATATGCTGAGAGTTGCATGTACACCCCCATCTACCGCAGCTACCGGTAGTGCAGCGGAGATCAATTTTGCAGTAATAAAATGTAATATCGCAGGACGCTGCGACGCTGTTGTTGTTTGTTGCTGTTGTTCCCGCTGCTGCTGCTGGACGTTGTATCTATCTATACATATGTCATGTTGACTGTTGTAACGCTATGGAAGGAAGTCGAGCGAACTGTCTTGTGTGCCAACTTTTGTTATTCTTGTCACTTAGTGTAACGAGAGTAGTAAACACAAGAATTGCTCTCAGGGGTCATGGCGCACCTATCTCTTCCTACCTGCGTGCTGATACGGTTTGACGTGAAGGGCAAGTGGGATGTGGGATACTTCGACCCATATGCTCGTAAAATGGTGTTATATGGTCACAGCGTCCGCGCTACATCTCGAGTTGAGTGACGAAACTACTCTGTCGGATCCGTTCCAGATTGGATAACTTCTATTCAGATGACTTCTATTCTAAGTATAGATACATATGTATACGAATAGAAGTCATCTAATTTAGAACGGAGGGAGTAGTACTAAGAGCATCTGCACTCGCCCCCAAGCGCCCTCTCAGGACCCTTTTTTTGCGCTGGCGGCCGAAATAGCGCCGGTTTTCTCCCACTCGCCCCCAAGAGCCCAAATAGCGCTGGTTTGGGCCGAAATTTCATCTGGCGCACCTAGCTGGGGGGGGGGGGGGGGGGGGGGGGGGGGGGCGATTGGGGGCGCCGGCGGAAGAGAGAACACGCATGGGCCAGCTCTCTCGGCGAGGCATCCATTTTACCCACCTAGGTTCGCCATCCCTCACCACCTTTCCCCTCACAACCATGCTAACGCCGACACCACCCCTTGCCGCTCCGCGACAAACTAGCCGCTAGGAACCAGCGCCAACACTCGCCACACGGCCGCCGACACCACCCCTCTCACCTCCGCTGCATACTTGCCACATCCAATCTCCTCAGGCAGCTTTGCGCCGACCCCGCCCGAGAGGTGTTCGGCATTTTGCATGGCCGTCCAATGGACTCCGACGACGAGGAGATGCTCGCCTCTCTGCTGGAAGACGAAGCCGACGCCGATGCCGAAGACGAAGAGCACATGATGGCCCTCGTCTGTCTGGCCGGCCTGGTCACAAGGAGGCGAAGCCTCGGCGCGGTGCTCGGCGCCAGGACGCTGCAAGAGCAGGCCGAGGCAGCGACTGGAAGGCTATTGCCTCTTGTACTCCGACTACTTCGTCGATGATCCCTTGCCTCTTGTACTGGAAGATGAACCGGAAGCTCTTCATCAAGATTGTGCAGGACGCTGCGACGCTGTTGTTGTTTGTTGCTGTTGTTCCCGCTGCTGTTGCTGGAGCTGGACGTTGTATCTGTTTATACATATGTCATGTTGACAGTTGTAACGCTATGGAAGGAAGTCAACCGAACCGTCTTGTGTTCCAACTTTTGTTATTCTTGTCACTTAGCGTAACGAGAGTAGTGAACACAGGAAATGCTCTCAGCAATCAGCGTGCACCTCTCTTCCTACCTGCGTGCTGGAGAACGTATCCTGTGCGCCAAGACAATTGGTGCACCCGGTGCATCCAAATTCGGTTGATCACATAAAATGTTTACAAAAAATTCGAGAAAGTTCAGACATGGATAATACTCATATCTAGCATGTCACAAAATTTCAAATTGATATTCAAAACACAGATCAAGAAAAAACAAAAAGACAAATTTGACAATGAATAGTACGAATTTAAGTTGGCCTTTGAATTTGGCACATTGTCATTATGGATAACAAATTTGTTATTTTCTCTATTAATGTTGTGCTTTAATTTAGACTTTAATTTTTGTGACGATGTAAAATTATGTTGTGCCAATGTCCAAACTTCTATTCAGATTTTTTGAAAACTTCTTAGAGCATCTCCAACAGAGGCCCTATATAAGCTGCGCGCACAAAAAACCGTCAGTTTAGCGCGCGCGGGGCTAAAAACGGTGCTTCAACAGAGGCCGTATAATCCAGCGTGGTGCAAAAACCGTCAAACGTGGTGCAAAAACCGTCCAGCGCGCTGGACGAAGCTGGACATTTTGCACCACATTTGGGGCGTCCAGTCCAGCGCGCTCGGCAAACTGGAGAAGACGCGCGAAGACCAACTACCACAGAAACTTCAGCTGGCCGGAGCTCGCGCGTCCGGGGCGAGGCCGCCGCCGCCCCAGCTCTCTCCTTCGCCGCAGGCCGAGCTCGCCGCCGCCACCCTGCAGGTCGCCGCCGCCGGCCGTCCGTCACCGCCGGAGTTAGGCCACCTGCCGCCGGATTTTGGCCACGACCGCGGCTGATGGCGACCAAGCGCCGGCCAAGCTCGAGCCGCTGACCTGCGGCAGCGCGAAGGTCGCGAAGCTCAAGAAATAGCGTCGCTGGCTGCTCCAATCCCCGCCACCGCCGCTGGCTGCTCCAATCCCCGCCGCCCACGCGCCTGCAGGTCGCCGCCGCCGGCCGGTCGGCCGCTGTCCGAGCCGTGCACCCGCCCGACCTGGTACCTGCCGCCGTGGCCGGCCTCGCTCGCCGGCCGGCCGCTGTATTAGCCGTGCGCCCGCCGTGGATTTGCTGCTGCTCGTGGGGAAGAAGATGAGAGCTAGCTAGCTCCAATGATTGGGGGTATTATTGCAATTTTTTATTTTTGGCCAGGGACCTATTTGTATAAGTTAAGGGACTGTTTGTCGTACTGTTGCTGGATGCGCGCTGCATTTTAGTGCTCCTGCTGGAGCGTTGCGCGACACGCTAAATTATAGCGCGTCTGCTGAAGCAAAACAGGCGTCCAACGCGCTAAAACGCTATTTTGACGCTGTAAAAAAGTTTTAACGCGCCGGCGCGTTGGACGTCTGTTGGAGATGCTCTTAGACATTCAAATGGAGGTGGGTGCACGAATTGACTGGTTGCATACTTGCACAGGATACACCTTCAGGCATGCTGATACGGTTTGACCTTGAAGAGCAAGTCGGAGCCCGCTGGCCACGGGTGGCGGTAGCAAAGTGCCAAGTGGTTAGGGCAGCTGTAATGCGTAGAAAAGCTCACCTAAAATCCTAAGTGGCACATACTAAGGTGAACCTTATACATTGTGGAGAAAACAAGTGTATACTTAAACTTAAGGTGCACCACAAACTTATAGTTTGCCATAAGGAATATAAAAATGAATTCTCCTCTCTCCGCTCTCTCTTCATGTAGCAACGTGACATGATATATGGGTCCACGTTATAGCTAAAGCACACCTTATACATTATACATTGTAGGTCTAAACCATAAGGCATATGGGGTTCACTTATGAAAAAAGCACACCTTATATATTACGGTTGTTGTTGACACACGAACACGTCACGTGTACCCGAGGCGCCAAGGGAGATGCTCCGCAACTCACTCCGCGGGAGGCTCGCCGGAAGCGCGATACCCAAGACAATCCGGCGGTCACTTTTGTAGACCCGAAACCCCGCTCGCCCGGGAGGGACCCGTCAGGGCTTGCGGCAGCTATGGGTTGCCCTAGGTCGGCCTGACCGCCCTTAGAGCCTCGTGGATTCGCAGCCTCCAATCCTGAAGAACGGCGAAGAACGAGTAGAAAGATACAAGGGGAGAAGGGATAAAAGTAGATGAACACGAAAAAATAGTAGATGTGTTTGTTCGATTGGTGTTGGTTCAATCGGCCGTCACCCCTCATGTATATAAGAGGCGGTTGGACTTCCCGTGCAAGGAAAGGCTTGGATTCACGTCCAAAACCCTAAACTGGGTCGAATTCGGATGGTCTGACCCGAACCTTCCAAAACTGTTCCTTCTACACCTTGTGGGTCATTTTTGAGGCAGTTACCGACCTCGGATCAAAATCTCGTAGAAGACAAAGTTATTCGTCTCAAAAAAACGAAGAACTTTCATTTTATGTGTTTTTTCATCCGACTTCATCTTGACCACTCATCTGTACTCGTAAACAAAACTGTTCGGATTGGACCTGATTCTTCCAAGTTGTGACCTTTTACAGAACGCGACTAGTACATGTACTAGTTGACGTCTGTTTTAGATTTCTATTTTTGGCTGAAATTCCGAACCTTACTAGTACATGTACTAGTTAGGCTCTGTTTCGTCCTAATTTGGCCGAAATTCTGAACTTGACTAGTACATGTACTAGTTGCGGTCTGTTTCGTCATATGATTTCTTCTAAGCCAAAATTGGTCGTCAACACATGCCCCCCTGTTATTTGGCAGAGCTTGTGTGCCAAAAAATAATTTGCATTCCCAGGACGATGTCAACACTCCATCGACCATGCTTGTATAATCTCTTAGAACGATAAAAAGTTATCGGCCACATATATTTTCCTCAAGGGTATGCATAAGTCATCCACCAAAGTATGTATAGCCGAAACAAGTAAATGAAATGATAAATCTGATTGTGAACTCCAGGAATTTCGGCTCTTAGATTAGCAATACTGCAACTGGTGGTGAACTCCCTGACAAAGGCATTGATAGCATGTTTGAATAATTTGAACGATGTGCCAACCGAAGATTTTGACGCGGCGATACAAACCTTCGGCTCAATCGCTTGATGGTTTCATTCTGCTCTTTCTATATTCATATAGACTTTCTTGCGACAGAAACTTGCACAGCATTCTTGTCCTTTCGGCTTTTCTTAAGAGTCCATGCCATGTTCTTCTTTTTAACTCTTCAGCGCTAAGCCTTTGTAGTTTTCTCTCTTGCCAACTTGATAATAATGTTACAAGCGCCTCCATATATGTGCCCCGTGATGCAGCCCGCCTGAACCTTTGACTCAGATCCTGCAGATAAGAAAAACATATTTTTTCCAGCCGTCCATCCGGCTTGCACTAGATCCTTTGTTAGTGGCCGACTTAATAATCAAGGCGTCCTTATTAGTATTGGCAAAACTAAACATCGGCTTTCAGGGTTGAAATAAAACCGTGAAGAATATCATTAGCCAGATGCCGGCTTTGCCAACACAATGCATGCTCAGGGCGATATGTAAATATCGGCCATGCGTCCTCATCTTAAAGGACCTGGAGAACCCGCCCACCAAGTGTGAATCGCCGAAATAGATCAGATGTTTCGGCTGGGGATAAATTCCAAGGGGCCGGCTTTGATGGTATAGTTGAAGAACATGGACGACGCGCCGACTGAGGTCTCCTATAGTGAGATGAAGATTGCCGGCTTTGCCTGCCGACTTCTTGCTTGTCCTCCTTTACTCCTGCCGGCTTTGCAACAGAAGCTGGTGCACCGTTTTTTATTTGAGGGCTTCTTTTAGGAACCCATGCCATGTTCAACTTCTCCAATTCTTCGGCCCTGAGCCGCTTGAGCTGCCACTCTTGCCAATGTGAAAAGCCGAGTGGGTATCCCGGCTGTGATTTTACTTTATGCACTGGTAGTTCTTTCTTGGCTTTGGGCACTTCCGGCTTGACCTGTCCAGACTCGATGACTGGGTCCTTGAAAGTTACTCGGTTCACTTCCTTGCCCTTTGTAGCCAACATCATTTTAGTTGGCTTTTGGTTACTTGGAATCAGGTCCGGAAAAGCATCCTTGCGACCATCTCTTTTCACTATGTATACTTGCTTCACCACCTCCTTCTTCCTCCACGAGCTCCTGGCCAGCTCTTGATTAAGCTAGTCTTTGACATGTGGTTGCCGGGTTGATTCTCTTGGAGCTGCATAAACTTGGCGAGGTGATTTAGCATAAGACTGATGGTATGTCCGCGAATCATACCTGTCCTGTGAATGATATGAATAGAAGCTGGTATGGGAAGGCATGGATGACTTCGGAATTGGCGGCCCAAAAGAAGTTCATGGAGTCGTCACGTTGGGCTTCTTCTTTTGCCAGTCCTGGTCTTTAGATTTACATCTTGGGGGTGACTTCGATGCCTTTGCTTCAGCTGGCCGATAAGCAGTTTTTGCTTCGCTCTCCTTCTGATATTTTTCCAATAATTGAGCGAAGGTAACTTTAGTTTTCCTCCTTTGGTGCTTATCGATTCCTTTATCTTTTTTGGGTTGGCATGCATCGATCTTTGGATTTTGGTGTTGCCCCCTAGTTCTAGGCGTCCTCTTTGTATCTTCGATGGAACGTCCGTCCTCAAGATTGTTGGCTTGAATAATCTCCTTGCTCGACGAACCGGTCCCATCATCGTCAGTGTGTACCCGTTTGTCTTGGGATGAGCCGGCTTGAGGCAGCCGAGTCAACACTCGATCGCCGTCAAGATTAATGTCACCCGGATGGCTATCAACTTGTGCTTCAACAAATTCCAATCGTCCTTCGAAGGCCGATTGTGCTTCATAAAACTCTTCACAGTCTTTGATATCCTGCTCGAATGAATCGGGCATTCGCTCTTGTTTTGACGGCTCGTCATGGTGATCTTCTATGATAATTGGGTTAGCCGGCGACGCACCGACAATATGATGGTACATTGTTCATCCCATAGCCGATATTGGGATACCGGCTTTGGAATTAAGAAACCGAGTGGCACCGGCTTGTTGTCATCCAACTCGGCTATGCATCATCTTAAGCCCTCTTTTTCCGAATTTTCTGAATCGGCTATCTTGAAGGACTTTGAACCCGGCTTTGTGTTTCTGCAACAAAAATAGCTACAGAATATATGTCTCACTTGAGACCAAATATTAGCCAGGCATGAAACAAGAAAAGTTGCCCACGTGAATATAAAGTTTAGCCGGCATGACGAGAACAACTTTGATTGCGATAAATTGCCACTATCGGCCTCTACAAATGATACGATATGTTGACCGATATGATTAGTGACAAGATTACTCCTAACAAACAAACTACTCATCTCGACTGGTCTTTTAAAGCTAACAAGAATTTTATCATTGGATGCATCAACATTATTATTTTGACCGAATCGAAAGATAAGTAAATTGTTGGCTGGGCGTACCTCTTCAAAGACGTTGAGAGACTGCGATACTGGCACATCACGAACAATATTGCTTTGCTCCATCTCTGGATAACTCTTCAACGCCTTGTCCTCCTCTTCTGGATCCCGTGCCGCGTCATCCGGATGCTCCTCATCAACCGAATATTGTTCGACTTCTTTCTCTGGTTCTTGATGTTCACCATTAACCGAACTTTGTTCGGTCGTGTCTTCTTGTTCATGATGCTCATCGTCTTTGGCACATAATTCGTTGGGTAGTATGCAAACTTTCTTATTAAAGACGTCGGTGGAGCATGATGGTTCCATGTCCTGAACAATGTCTTGTTCGGCCTCTAGAGGATTCTCCAACGCCTTGTCTTCTTCCTTTTCTGGATCTCGTGCCCCACTACTATGATGTTCAATGTCAACCGAACTTTGTTCGGATATACTGTCTACTTGATGTTCATCAATTCCTTTGGCACGAAATTCATAGGGTAGCATGTAAACTCCTTTACACCCAGAAAAGTCAATCACGGCTGTTTTGCTAGCCATACCATGCTCATGATCAACGAAGCTTGCTTCTCTTGAGTTAGTAGATTCGACACATTTACTACTTGATTCGGCTTCAAGAACCGAACTAATCATACATTCTGAATCATTCTTCCTTTCCTCATGGATATTATCAATTTGCAAAGCTTCTTCTTGCCTTGGTTTAACATGGGGCTTGACTTGATTGCAGGACATAAGAGATGATTTAATTTCTCCCACTAGCGTAATATTTTCTTGAGGGTCCTTCTTGAGCTTTGCATGGAAAATGTGCAGACCTTCCTCTTCAAGATTTCTCTTGTATGCTTCATGTTCCTCCTTGATTTTCTTCTCAAGCGCCTCAAATTCCTCAGCACGCTTTTTCTTGAGCGCTTCATAAGCTTGTCGATACTCGGTCGGTAATTCCTCAAGAGTCGGCGTAGAGAATTCATCGGTACTATCCTCTGTAAGATGGGATTGCCCCCTGATACTTTTGGTTTCTTTCGGCAGTGTGTTGCCGAAACTTTGTAATTGTGAGGGATAAAACTTGATCTTGAATTGTTTATGCTCCTCTTCACGCCTCTTCTGATATGCCTCATAAGCTTGTATTGCAGCGGGATCATGCGGATTTTCTTTTAATGCCAGGTAAACAACACCGACCCTTTTGAGTTCCGCTGCAAATTTTTCCTTCCAACCATCTAATCCATATGCGTCGATAGAAGATGAAGGCACATGTGCTCCTGTTAAATTTTCACATGTTCGGCTGATGACCCACAAGTATAGGGGGTGTATCGTACTACTTTCGATAAATAAGAGTGTCGAACCCAACGAGGAGCAGAAGGTGTTGACAAGTAGTTTCAGTCAAGGTTTCACTGTAAACACTAGCAGACAAGTTTTTAGGGGTTTTTGATATAGCAAATAAATAAAATACAAGTAAATAAAATAGAGTAATAATAGTTGCAGCGAATGGCCCAATCCTTTTTAGAGCAAAGGACAAGCCGATTGGTTTACTTATGATGACCAAATGTTCTTGAGGACACACGGGAATTGCGTCAAGTGCTTTCGCTTCATACAGTTGATTAATCTTTATTGTTTTGATAAGTGTTGTGTGGGTGAACCTATGCTAATGCACTGCCCTTACTTGGACTAATACATACTTGTGATTATACCCCTTGTAAGCATCTGCAATTACAAGAAAGTAATTAAGATAAATCTAACCACAGCCTTAAACTCTGAGATCCTACACTCCCTCGTGCACCGGTTTACTAACGGGGGTTTAGGTTTCTGTCACTCTGGCAACCCCACAATTAGCGACCAACTACACAATGCATTCCCCTAGGCCCATAAAGGTGAAGTGTCATGTAGTCGACGTTCACATGACACCACTAGAAGAATAACACCACAACTTAAATATCAAACCATTAAATATTACTCAACATAATTCCACTACTAGCGACAAGACTTTCCCATGTCCTCAAGAACTAAACGAACTACTCACAAGACATCATATGGATCATGATCAGAGGTGTTATAATGATGAATAACAATCTGGACACAAACCTTAATTCACTGATAAAACTCAATAGCATCAACCACAAAGAGTAATTAAGACTGGGAGAGTTCCCCCTATGAACTAGACAAAGTACAGCCCTAGATGTTACAGCGGAACGAAATGGAGCGGTGGAGATGATGATGATAATGATCCCGATGAAGTCCAGCGTGATGGCGATGACGCTGGCGATGATTTCCCCCCTCCGGGAGGGAATTTCCCCGGCAGATTTCTCCCTGCCGGAGAGCTTTTTCTCTCTCTGAGGTTTCCGTCCCGTGGAGGCGGCGGAATATTTTTTCGATCCCCCTCCGTGAAGATTAGGGTTGAGTGGAAGATGTACGCGAAGGGGGGTCGCCATAGGTGGGCCAGGGGCGCCACGCTAGGCCTCGGCGCTGCCAAGGTGGGCCCCGCGCCCAAGGGTGGCGTGGGCCCCTCGTGGCCCATCTCGGCCTCCCCTTTTGTCAGCCTCTATCTTCTTGTAAAATAGGAGCTTTTGTATATTTGTCGTGATTTTTGGAACTCCAGAAATATAGTGTCTTGACGGTGCTTTTTCCAGCTGAATTCTGACTCCGGTAGTCAATCTCCCAATAATCATCAAACATGCAAAATAAGATGAAATAACATAAGTATCATATCTAAATATGAAATATATCAATGAATAACAGTAAATTATGATATAAAATAGTGATGCAAAATGGACGTATCAACTCCCTCCAAGCTTAGACCTCGCTTGTCCCCAAGCGAAAACTGAGCTCAGTAAACAAGACCACAGGTTTATGGAGTGAAGTGTCGATAATAAAGAATACGGACAAGAAGCATCATCATTTACTAAACAACACAAGTCATTTTAAACAGCAACTACTCTTCATAAAGCTTAACTTGAAATGAGTAATGAATCTAACCACAATAAAGGTGCATGAAGAAAATCATAATTTAGTATGGCAAGCTTCATTCTTAGTCATAGAACAATCAGCAATTCAAACTTATCTTTCGAAAGGAGTCTTTATACCAGAGCTATATTGCAGAACTTACATGCTCAATCATCACAATTTCCTTACAGTCATTGATAACTTTCAAAGTTATATTCTCATAGGTAAAGGTCTTTGTGCTAGACAAGGAAGGATAAAAGACATGATTGAAAATATTAATACTATAAATGGTTGAATCACAACAACTCAAATGCTTGCTCAAGGAGGAAGGAAATAGGTGTACTGACTCAACATGAAAAGTAAAAGAAAGGCCCTTCGCAGAGGGAAGCAGAGATTAAGTCATGTGCTAGAGCTTTTTAGTTTTTGAAATCATAAAGAGAGTAAAAATTAGTTTTGAGAGGTGTGTGTTAATTGTTAACGAATGACAACAGATGAAAACACTATTCCCCTTGTCAACTAGACTTTTTAAGAGCGGCTCCCATGAAGGACGTTATTTCTACCAGCAAGGCAGATCATCCCTCTTTATCTTTGTTTACACATGCAGATGTTTCACTGAGTATTTAGTTGACAAAATGTGAAGAGATTAAGCGGTTAAAGTTATAATTAATTGGGACTGGGCACCCCGTTGCCAGCTCTTTTTGCAAAATTAATAGATAAGCGGATGTATATGCCGCTAGTCTGGAGGTAAAGTCTGTTTGACAAGTGAAATAAAGAATAACCCACTACTTCCTCATGAGCTAGTAAACATTGACACAAAAAAGAGTAATAACATTTTGAATAGTTTAAAGGTAGCACATGACAAATTTACTTGGAGTGGCGGTTAAATACCACGCATAGGAAGTTATGTGGACACTCAGGAGGGTAATTGGCTCAAGGTTTTGGATGCACGAGAAGCATTTCCTCTCAGTACAGGGTTTTAGGCTAGCAAGGTTGGTGGCAAGCATAAGAGTCGAGGGATACAAACAAATATACATGTAATAAGAGAAATCATGCAATCTTCCTTGTAAGCACAAATATTTTAACTCGAGAATACTAAGCTCATTGGCCAACAAGAAAGAAAGATAATGGGATAATATTTTTGCATGTAATTCCCTCCTTCTACTTAAGTTTTCAAAGTATTGTTGCTACTGACCAATGCTAAGTTGCCATAACCAATCTAATTTACTTGATGTACCCAAAGTGATGTCAATACTAATGACAATATAGCATATAAAGAGGATTTGCAGGTTAAAATGAAGTGTACTGAAAGTAAAGGTGAAACTTCTCATTAATATTCTAAACAAAGACACACTCACACAACGGATACATAGATAACCAACTAAAGGAGCGACACTCCACATTGCAAACCATCTTATAAATAACTTCCCTACTCATGATATGACCACTAAAATTGTAAAAATAGAAAATAAAAGATAATGATACTGGGCACTCCCCCAAGCTTGAAACAAGCCAAGGGAGTGCCATTACCCTTGACGATTCAAACTTGATCCTTTGGCGGTGCGCGAGACTCTTCATCATCAGATTTCCAAGGTAGAGGCTCCCCATCAAAGAAGGATGATTTGGTTTCAACAAACCTGAAACTGCAGCAGAGCTTATGCGTTTGAACCTAGCTTCATACTCACAGTTTTGGTTTTGAAGATCATAGATTTGCGCTTGCAATTTGGATGTGGTTTCACTGAGCGTGAATATATCATCCCATAGCTTGTTAGTCTCCTTCTTGTGTTCAACAATAAGCTCATCAATAATCTTGTGGTTGATCTCCACTCCGCGCTCTATCATCTTCTGTACCGGAAGACTTCATGCTCCACTTCTTCTAGCCTGGCCTTCATGTCTCCCTCAATCTAGGGTCCTTTGACATCTTCTTGGAAAGGGCTCCATCCACAAGTCGCATCTCTTGTGGGTGCTGCTTCAGCTCATTGATGTACGGGTCGACGACGTTCTTGAAGAAACTATCCTTCGGGGCCTCGGACGAAGACATTGTAGATCTAGTTTTGAGCTAAACTGCAGAAAAGCTCGAAAACAAAACATGACGAAAACACGATATACGACCTCGGGGATCCGGGGATTATATAGCAAAAAGTTTAACAACAAAAGGAAGGTACAGGTCGAAACGGGTCGGAGACGGGCTCCGAGGCGCCCACGCCATGCCTCGGCGCGGCCAAGGTGGGGCCCGCCCAGGGGTGGCGTGGTGCCCTCGGGCACCGTTTCCTACCCTTTTTCGACTTGCAATTTTCTATATTATATAAAAACAACAAATATTAAAGTTGGAAAGTCAAACGCGAACTTTTTCTTACCGAAACTGGTACCTATTCCAAATCAGCCTCTGCAGTTACCTGATTTTGGTTTTTTATAAAATCTTCCGGAGTTACCACTTGAATTATCAACATCTTCGTTATAAGAATCTCCAGAAATATAATGCTTGAGTCTTTGCCCATTAACCACTTGTGGTCTGTCACCATCAAGCGAATTAATTTTTATTGCACCTGAGCGATAACTTCCTCAACAACGTAAGGTCCTTCCCATTTTGAAAGTAATTTTCCTGCAAAAAATCTGAGACGAGACCTATACAATAAAACTTTTTCACCTACATTAAATTCTCTCTTTAGAATTCTCCTATCATGCCATTGCTTAACTTTCTCTTTAAAAGCCTAGCATTTTCATAAGCTTCGCTTCTCCATTCATCTAAAGAGTCAAATCAAGTAACCTCTTTTTACCAGCAAGTTTAAAATCTCTATTAAGTTCCTTTACTGCCCAATAAGCTTTATGTTCTAATTCTAGAGGTAAATGACAAGCTTTTCCGTAAACCATTTTGTAAGGAGACATACCCATAGGATTTTTATAAGCAGTTCTATAAGCCCACAAAGCATCATTAAGCTTCCTAGCCCAATTTTTCTAGATTTATTAACAGTCTTTTGCAAAATAGATTTAATCTCTCTATTTGATAATTCTACTTGACCACTTGTTTGGGATGATAAGGTGAGGAAATTCTATGGTTAACATCATACTTAGCAAGAGTCTTTCTAAAAGCACCATGATAAAATGAGAACCACCATCAGTCATGAGATATCTAGGCACACCAAACCTTGGAAAATAATATCTTTAAGCATTTTTAATGATGTCTCACCATCAGCACTAGATGTTGGTATAGCTTCTACCCATTTAGTAACATAATCAACAGCAACAAGTATATGAGTATAACCATCTGAAGGAGGAAAAGGACCCATAAAATCAAATCCCCAACAGTCAAAAGGTTCAATAACAAGAGAATAATTCATAGGCATTTCATTACGTCTACTTATATTACCAACCCTTTGACATTCATCACATGATAAAATAAATTTTCTTGCATCTTTAAAAAGAGTAGGCCAATAAAAACCTGATTGTAGAACCTTTTGTGCAGTTCTATCTCCAGCATGATGTCCTCCATAAGCACTATATGGCATTTGCTCAATATTTCTTTTTTCATACTCAGGAACACATCTTCGCATTATACCATCTACTCCTTCTTTATATAAATGTGGGTCATCCCAAAAATAATGCCTCAAGTCATAGAAGAACTTTCTTCTTTGCTGAGCTGTAAAGGTTGGAGGCAAATACTTGGCAACAATAAAGTTAGCATAGTCAGCATACCATGGACTTTCGCGTGAGCTTACCTTTATCGAAGCCAATTGTTCATTTGGAAAACTATCATTAACAGGTATAGGATCATATGAAATATTTTCCAATCTAGACAAGTTATCAGCAACAGGATTTTCAGCACCTTTCCTATCTACAATATGTAAATCAAACTCTTGGTAAAAGTACCCATCTTATAGCCTAGGCTTAGCATCTTTCTTTTCCATAAGGTATCTAATAGCAGCATGATCAGTGTGGATAGTAACTTTTGAATCAACAATATAAGGTCTAAATTTATCACAAGCGAAAACAACTGCTAAAAATTCCTTTTCAGTAGTAGCATAATTCTTTTGAGCGCATCAAGTGTCTTACTAGCATAATGAATAACATTTAATTTTTGTCTACGCTGTCCAAGAACAGCTCCTACAGCAAAATCACTAGCATCACACATTATTTCAAAAGGTAAAGTCCAATCAGGGGTTGAACAACAGGAGCTGTGATTAAAGCCTTTTTTAGAATTTCGAAAACTTCTTTACAATCATCATAAAAACAAAAGGTACATCTTTTTGAAGAAGATTAGTGAGGGGTTTTGAAATTTTAGAGAAATCTTTAATAAATCTCCTATAGAAACCGGCATGACCAAGAATACTACGAATACCTTTAACATCCCTAGGACAGGGCATTTTCTCAATTGCTTCAACTTTAGCTCTGTCCACTTCAATACCTCTTTCAGAAATTTATGTCCAAGAACAATTCCTTCATTAACCATAAAATGACATTTCTCCCAATTAAGAACAAGATTAGTTCCTCACATCTCTGCAAAACTTTATCAAGATTGTGCAAGCAGTTATCAAAGAAGTTCCATAGACGGAAAAATCGTCCATGAATACTTCCACAATTTCTTCACAAAAACCATGAAAAATAGCAGACATGCATCTTTGAAACGTAGCAGGAGCATTACACAAACCAAAAGGCATACGTCTATAAGCATAAGTTCCATAAGGACAAGTAAAAGTAGTTTTCTCTTGATCTTGATGTTAACAGCAATTTGTGAAAAACCAGAATAACCATCAAGAAAGCAAAAATGAGTTTTCTTAGACAACCTTTCTAACATTTGATCAATAAAAGGTAAAGGATAGTGATCTTTCTTAGTAACTTTATTAACCTTTCGAAAATCAATGCACATCCTATATCCAACTACTACTCTTTGAGGAATAAGTTCATTATTTTCATTTGGCACAACAGTAACTCCTCCTTTCTTAGGACACAATGCACAGACTTACCCATCTACTATCAGCAATAGGATAAATTATACCAGCATCAAGAGTTTTAATACCTCATTTCTTACCACTTCTTTCATCTTAGGGATTAAACGACGTTGATGCTCAACAACTGGTTTTGCATCAGGTTCCATATTGATGGCATGTTGACATATAGTAGGAGAAATCCCCTTTAAATCATCCAGAGTATATCCTATAGCTCCTCGATGTTTCTTCAATACTTCTAACAACCTTGCTTCTTCATTACCTGAAAGTTTAGAACTAATAATAATAGGATATGTTTTTTTTCATCAAGATGAGCATATTTAAGTTATCAGGCAAAGGTTTTAAATCAAAAACGGATCTTCCTTAGGAGGTGCGGAGTACCCAAATCCTCCACAAATTATGTTTAAGTATTGGTGGTTGACGAAGAAAGATATCGTCAATCTCATTTTTTCTTCCATAAATACCTCACTTTCGTGTTCCTCCATGTATTGCTGCAAAGCACTGTTAGGAGCAATAGCAATAGCAGCAAGTTGTTCAATTTTTGAATCCTCATTAGGTAATTCGGTTTCATAAAGTTTTTACCAAACTTAGAAAAATAAACTCATAAGATTCTCCATCAAATTTAGTATAAATTTTCTCTTTCTTACAGTCTATAATGGCACCACATGTATTCAAGAAAGGTCTACCAAAAATAATAGGACAAGTTTTACTAGCAGCAGAACCAAGTACTAGAAAATCAGCAGGATATTTAGTCTTACCGCATAAAACTTCAACATCTCTTACAATACCAATGGAGAGATAGTTTTCTATTAGCAAGCTGAATAACCACATCAATATCCTCAAGTTCACAAGGACTAATTTCATGCATGATTTCTTTATAAAGATCAAAGGAATAGCACTGAACTCGCACCAATATCACATAAACCATAATAGCAATGTTCTCCTATCTTAACTGAAAGCACAGGAACTTGTTTTCCTAGCTCTACTAGGATGTGTAACAATATTAGAAGCATCTTCACAAAAGATAATATGTCCTCCTTCTACATTTTCGGTTACCAAATCCTTTACTATTGCTATTGCAGGTTCAACATTATTTGTTCATCAGGTTCTATAGCTTTCTTTTCACTTTTATTAACCACACTAGCTATTATAGAATGTTCTTAACTTTAACAGGAAAAGGCATTTTCTCAATATAAGGTTCTGGCAGAATGCGATCAACAGTATGAACTTCAATGTTTTTAACAGGGGCAGAATTAGCATTATCTTTATAAGGTGCATGGTATTTATTCCACTCTTTTTTAGGAATATCAAGATAAGAGGCAAAAGCCTTATAACAGTTTGCAATAACTTGAGAATCAAGACCATACATATCATAAAGATTACGAAAATTATCAGTATCCATGAAGTTTTAATGCATTCATAATCATACTTTATACCTGACTCTACCTTTGTCGTTCTCCATCCTTCAGTATTTTCCTGAATCCGATCAAGAAGGTCCCATTTAACTTCTTCTTCATTACGTGTAAATGATCCAGAACAAGAGGCATCCAATAAATTTTATCATGAAGAGAAAGCCTCGCATAAAAGTTATCAATAACGATATTACCGGAGCTCATGAATGGGGCATTTGAGCATTAATGACTTCAACTCCCCCATGCTTGGGCAATACTTCTCTCCATCATGAGGCCAAAAATTATATATATGATTCCGATCTTGATGAATTTCACTAGGAGGATAAAATTTAGAGTAAAAGAGAGGTACAATCTCATCCCAGCCAATAGAACGGCCATTCTTCAGCATCTTATACCATTCCGCAGCTCTGCCATTCAGTGATATAGAGAATAATTTCCTCTTGACTTTTCCATTGAAATACCTGCACACTTGAACAACTCGCATAATTCATGTATAAAAAGCAAATGATCACCAGGATGGACAGTTCCATCCCCTTCATAGCGGTTATCCATAACACGTTCAACAATTTCATAGGTATTTTAAATGGAATACTTGATCAGGTGGCGGCTTGTCTACTACCGTAGCAGTGGTAGTAGCATTCCCGAATAGGGATTCAAATGGAGATCTCTCCATGATAAAATAAAGTAGCAAGCAGAAATAAAAACATCACTTACAGTAAAAGTTTCCCTTACCAATTCCACTTACCAATAGCACTTCACTCCCCGGCAACGGCGCCAGAAAATAGTCTTGATGACCCACAAGTATAGGGGGTGTATCGTAGTACTTTCGATAAATAAGAGTGTCGAACCCAACGAGGAGCAGAAGGTGTTGACAAGTAGTTTCGTCAAGGTTTCACTGTAAACACTAGCAGACAAGTTTTTAGGGTTTTTGATATAGCAATAAATAAAATACAAGTAAATAAAAGAGAGCAATAATAATTGCAGCGAGTGGCCCAATCCTTTTTAGAGCAAAGGACAAGCCGATTGGTTTACTTATGATGACAAATGTTCTTGAGGACACACGGGAATTGTCAAGTGCTTTCGCTTCATACAGTTGATTAATCTTTATTGTTTTGATAAGTGTTGTGTGGGTGAACCTATGCTAATGCACCGCCCTTACTTGGACTAATACATACTTGTGATTATACCCCTTGTAAGCATCCGCAATTACAAGAAAGTAATTAAGATAAATCTAACCACAGCCTTAAACTCTGAGATCCTACACTCCCTCGTGCACCGGTTTACTAACGGGGGTTTAGGTTTCTGTCACTCCGGCAACCCCACAATTAGCGACCAACTACACAATGCATTCCCCTAGGCCCATAAAGGTGAAGTGTCATGTAGTCGACGTTCACATGACACCACTAGAAGAATAACACCACAACTTAAATATCAAACCATTAAATATTACTCAACATAATTCCACTACTAGCGACAAGACTTTCCCATGTCCTCAAGAACTAAACGAACTACTCACAAGACATCATATGGATCATGATCAGAGGTGATATAATGATGAATAACAATCTGGACATAAACCTTAATTCACCGATAAAACTCAATAGCATCAACCACAAGAGTAATTAACACCGGGAGAGTTCCCCCTATGAACTAGACAAAGTACAGCCCTAGATGTTACAGCGGAATGAAATGGAGCGGTGGAGATGATGGTGATGGCGGTGGAGATGATGATGATGATCCCGATGAAGTCCAGCGTGATGGCGATGACGATGGCGATGATTTCCCCTCCGGGAGGGAATTTCCCCGGTAGATTTCTCCCTGCCGGAGAGCTTTTTCTCTCTCTGTGGTTTCCATCCCGTGGAGGCGGCGGAATATTTCTTCGATCCCCCTCCGTGAAGATTAGGATTGAGTGGAAGATGTACGCGAAGGGGGGTCGCCAGAGGTGGGCCAGGGGCGCCACGCCAGGCCTCGGTGCGGCGAAGGTGGGCCCGCGCCCAAGGGTGGCGTGGGCCCCTCGTGGCCCATCTCGGCCTCCCCTTTTGGCAGCCTTCGTCTTCTTGTAAAATAGGAGCTTCTGTATATTTGTCGTGATTTTTGGAACTCCAGAAATATAGTGTCTTGACGGTGTTTTTTCCAGGTGAATTCCGACTCCGGTAGTCAATCTCCCAATAATCATCAAACATGCAAAATAAGATGAAATAACATAAGTATCATATCTAAATATGAAATATATCAATGAATAACAGTAAATTATGATATAAAATAGTGATGCAAAATGGACGTATCATCGGCCGTGAACACCGTGAAAGTGTGAAGCCGAATTATGTGTCTCACTAGTTCCAAATGAAGCTAAAACGTTAGTAACATAAGGTGCCGATTGAGTAATCATATAAGGCGCAATATATGTCGGTTGGGAGTAACCGGCCAAGTCGCTGGTACCAGCATAGCCGATTCCCCCGTCCATCGGCCTGTTTGGGGACGACCCCGCATATTGCGAGTCGGCAGCCGATGGATAAAACCGTGAGACATCCTCTTACCCGTGAGGTGTCTCATACTGATATGTCGAATAACCCACGTTACTCATCGGCCTAAGATATGGGGCAGCCGATGCATGAGAATTCGAATATATATGTTGCACGTTGCTAATATTATAAGGATTTGAAGCATAGAGATTATTTTGCATCGGCTTTTGCGCATAGTGTAAACTAGGGTTAGCCGATACAACACTCATATCAAAAGATTTAGTAACGTCAACATAAGAGTAATTTGCATCTACATAAGAAGATTGCGAATTCATGTTACCGATGTAGATTGCAATCTCTTGATGCGCTCCTCGTAGCAAGAACGGGCTGGAGACCGTTCGCTTCGTCCCCAGCGGAGTCGCCAAATAGTGTGTTGACACATGAACACGTCACGTGTACCCGCGGCGCCGAGGGAGATGCTCTGCAACTCACTCCGCGGGAAGCTCGCCGAAAGCGCGATACACAAGACAATCCGGCGGGCACTTTTGTAGACCCGAAACCCCGCTCACCCGGGAGGGACCCCGTCAGGGCTTGCGGCGGCTATGGGCTGCCCTAGGTCGGCCTGACCGCCCCTAGAGCCTCGTGGATTCGCAGCCTCCAATCCTGAAGAACGGCGAAGAACGAGAAGAAAGATACAAGGGGAGAAGGGATAAAAGTAGATGAACACGAAAAAGTAGTAGATGTGTTTGTTCGATTGGTGTTGGTTCAATCGGCCGTCACCCCTCATGTATATAAGAGGTGGCTAGACTTCCCGTGCAAGGAAAGGCTTGGATTCACGTCCAAAACCCTAAACTGGGTCGAATTCGGATGGTCTGACCCGAACCTTCCAAAACTGTTCGGTTTGCACCTTGCGGGTCGTTTTTGAGCCAGTTACCGACCTCGGATCAAAATATCGTAGAAGACAAAGTTGTTCGTCTAAAAAAAAAACGAATAACTTGCATTTTATGTGTTTTTTCATCCGACTTCATCTTGACCACTCATCTGTACTCGTAAACAAAACTGTTCGGATTGGACCTGATTCTTCCAAGTTGTGACCTTTTACAGAACGCGACAAGTACATGTACTAGTTGACGTCTGTTTTAGATTTCTAGTTTTGGCTGAAATTCCGAACCTTACTAGTACATGTACTAGTTAGGCTCTGTTTCGTCCTAATTTGGCCGAAATTCTGAACTTGACTAGTACATGTACTAGTTGCGGTCTGTTTCGTCATATGATTTCTTCTAAGCCAAAATTGGTCGTCAACAGTTGCCATTAGGCCGGTGTTTGGGAAATACAGGGGTCTGTGGAGCCGCCCGTGGCACGGACGCAAAGGCAATTGGGGAATGGGTAGGCGAAATTTTTTCATCGTCGAGAAAGGACTGCGCTTGGCTTGTGCCGTAGTCAATGTGACTTACAACCTTCCCTCTAGTTCTCACAAACCAATGCACCTCAACATTTATCTGAACATAGAGCTTAACCATATTTGAAATCGAACTTACGACTTTAAGGATGGTCTACACATCAGGTATTCTGAGCAATAATTGGGTAACACACAAACCAGAATTGTCTTGATCTTTTAAACAATAATATTGGTACACAAGACATCTTGGAGAGTATGTGTATGAGCATCTTTATCGGAAAAATTGTGTATGAGCGTGCTTTGTATCTATAACATTTTGAATGTTGGAGCGAGAATTCAAACCTAGGGAATAGACATCGCCGACAATTCCATCGGTGCTTCACACCTTAATTTGTAACTTAATATCAATCTATGCCAACAAAATATAACAATGGGCGGGCCATTGTTAGATCAAGTAGGCTTTTCATATGTTTATTTGAGTTTAGAAAAGTCCCAAGATAAATATTTTTTGAAATGCAAGCGCACAGTCATGCTTATAAACCGCATGTTCGCCCTCGAAACTATTGAGGTGGGACTAACATCTCAACCCGGCGGTGTGACTCAATTACTGGGCACACTATCCCCACCTGTTAGCATCTTAAGCAGTCCCGCTTGTCAAAACACAGCCAAATAACGGTCAAATGAGGTTGACCCGATGGAAATGCTCCGCTTGGCCATCCGCGAGTCTCGCATGTAGCAAGTGGGCCAAAAATGAGGAAAGGTAAGGCAGTGGGGCAAAACTGAGAAGAACTAAGCGAAATTGGGCACGAAACTAAAAAACCCTTTTATTTTGTGCGAAAGAGATCCAAAGCTTAATCACTTTCAAGGAGGAGCATGGTAATCTTCAAGGTGTGAAGGTATGTCGGTCGGCTCCCTCTTATTCTCTGACGACTCCTTGATACTGATGAAGGCCAATAGTGCATCTAAATACCTCGGTCTACCTACTATTCTTGGAGTAGACATACCAAATGCTTCCAACACTTAATTGATAGAGCCTGTAAATTATTAAGTGGTTGGAAAGAGAACATGCTCTTGTTTGGAGGGAAAGAAATATTATCAAGGCTGCCATTCAATCTATTCCGGTGTATGCGATGTCGGTATTCAAACTGGCCAAATATATATTTGTAAAGGGATAGTCTCAGCAATGTCCCAATTCTGGTGGGGAGATGATGATCAACACACTGGTTTGATTGGTGGAAGCTTTGTGCTCCTAAGAAGATGGGAGGTATAAGTTTTAAAGATATTGAGAGTTTCAATATGGAAATGTTATCTAAGCAATGTTGGCGATCACTATCAGAACGGGAGTCTCTTTGTTTTGTGCTCAAGTTCTCTGTGCTAAATACTATCCTTCAGGTGATCTTTTGAATTGTGAGCTGAAGAAGGGTAGTTCCTATACTTGGCAGAGTATATGGTCTGGCATCCAAACATTTAAAAGAGGACACACACAAAGAGTAGGAGATGGGGATAATATAAATATTTGGGATCACTGCTGCATCCCAATCAGTTCTAATAGGAAAATTATAACAATAAGAGGTAATATTGTCTTAACAATCAAAGATGTTTTCTGGCGGGCCGGCCGGAAAGGATCTTGAAAATACCCCTAGTCATTGGTATGATGGATGATTTTGTTGTTTGACATCATAATAAACATAGTTTTTATTCAGTAAATTCGTCTTACCACCTGGAGTGGGACTACCAGCATGGACACAAATTGAGGAGGGCAGGGGGCCATGCTTCTTCGGCTGCTTGTCCTCTTTGGCGAAAAGCGTCTGGTAAGTGAAGGCTCCAGCTAAAGAGCATCTCACAAGCTCTTTTCAAATGTCTAAGAGCCAGTGAAGTTTGTGTTGGCCTTGGAATGCAACAGGTGATTCATAATGCTGAGGTTCTGGAGTTATGATGGCGGGCGATGTTGGTAACCCTCTTGATGGATACGGCAGGGGCATTGATATCACCAGAGATCAAGATTTGTGACCTATCAGCCGTGACAGTGTGGTACCTATGTCGAAAGGAGGAAGGCGACACATGGCAAACTTTTACAAGCTCCTATGAGATCTGTTCAGTCGATCATGCATGGCTCTTGCAGTTAATTACAAGAGGATCAAGAAGGTAGGTCATGGACCCATTGTGAGGCATGGGTCGTGCAAACCACCTGAAGATTATGTGAAGCTCAACGTCGACACATCTTAGGATTCTGAATTTGGGTTCAAGAGGTTCAGGGGCCATCCTTCGTGACCATTTGTGGAGCCTTCATCCCTGGTGGAAGGAATAACGTGGCCAATGTAGAAGATGCAACCACTGCCGAGGCAAGCGCAATGCGGGATGGTTTAATCCTTGCAGGTGAAGTGGGCTGCAATAAAGTGGTGTTCGAATCAGATTGCATGGTGTTGAGATCAGGATGGAGGTAATACACTAGGCACCGCGGCGGCAATTTATGAAGAATGTGCATTCCTTTGTCGTGGTTTCGCACTTGTCACTTTCTCTCATTGTTTTAGGGAAGCAAATATGTCAGCTCAAGAACTAGCTAAATTTTATGAAGTAGACCATGGTGTTTGGCATGGGGAACCTCCGGTTTGTATGAGAGCTGTAATTGCAAACAATGTATCTTTGTTATCTAATCAATAAAGCATGCCATGATGGCTTTCCTAAACAAAAGATTAGGGGACAGCAATATATGGCGGATTCTTTGGTTGACGAGTATAAAATCAAAATCACCCCCGACACTCTACATCCTCACTCCTCCCCAAGAGTGATGGTATACCAGTGATCCATGTACAGGGTCTCCCTGCAAAGGTGGATGGTAAAGCGTCCATCACCTTGCAAATGCCTTGTACCATTAGCACTCCCGGTCCTCGTGGCATGGTTACACATCGCGTCACGAAGAGTGAGTCTGGGAGGGCTTGTAGATGAACCGTACGACTGCAGCTTGCCATGATTCGACACTAACTCGAGCAGAAAGTTCACATGGACAGGCCTCCTTCCGGAGCAATTGACCATAGCTTCCATCAAACGACGCCAGAACCGGACGTCAAATTTCGACCTGAGCAGCGTGCCCACCATCCTCGCGCCCAAGAACGTCCCGCCCAGCTGCCGGGCCATCTCCTTGCCCATGGCTGCCATCCTCGGGTGGTCGCCGGCGTCCATGCCGCTGAACGCGAACGCCTTGAAGTAGTACCAGTACTCCTCCTGCGGCAGTGGGCTGAGCACCACGGGCTCCACCGTCCCGAGCCACGCGTTGTCGTTGTCGCGGCTCGTGAGCAGGAGCTTGCTCCCGGCTGCCAAGCTGGCGGCGGCGGGCGACGCGGCGAACGCGCTCCACGCAGACGGTTGATGGGCCACGCATCCTCGAAGACTAGGAGCGATCTCTGCGACGCGAACCTCTGCTTTCTGAGGATGCTGCGGATGCCGGCGAGGTACTCGCCGCCGTCGCTAGCCCAGATGGTTTGGTCCGGGTGCCCGCCCTCCCTGACGACATGTTCCAACTGGAAGTACTCGACGAGGGAGAAGTGGCCGCGCACGCGCTCGTCGTCGCAGGCGTGCCTGACGAGCGTGGTCTTTCCCGCCTTGATCCGGCCGATGATGGGGAGGACGCTTAGGTACGGAGGAGCACCGGCCGGCGCCGGCAGCAGCAAGAAGTTAACCACGCGCTCCGTCTCGACGTGCCGCCCGAACACGCGCCGGTCCATGTACAGCGTAGTGGCAACCGGCCGGCGCACCCGCCGGGGGTAACCCTGCACCAGCAGCACGAACTCTCGCATGCAGTCGCGCGTCAGGCTTTCCAGATCCTCGACGGCAGCAGCGAGTTTTTGTCCGTGGTTTTCCCGGCCAAAGGCCAGACTTTCGACGCGAAGACGCTTGGCGCTGTTGAACGGAGACGAGAGCGCGAGGGAGCGTCGACTGTCGACCACGTCGCCGCCGACGACGACGATGTCCATCGCTTCAAGGGCGAAGCGGGCACGGTACATGCTATCGGTGAGCGCCTTGAGGTGTGAGAGGAGGTGATCGTTGGTGATGTGCCGCCCCTCCGCCTCCTCGACCATGCCGCCCATGCTCGCCAGGAGCCGCTCGAGCCTTCGCCGGTGCGCGTCCCTCGTCCCTCGGCGACGCAGTCGAGGGAAGTTGTCGAGCGCGAAGGAGAAGAGCCTGGCGAGAAGCTCGGACAGAGCCGCGGGGAGAACCACCTCCTTGGCCAACTCCATCTTGAATTCTTGATTCTGCGATGCGAGCGAGTCCGAGAGAAAATCTATCGAGTATTGTTGGCTCTGCGCTGCTGCGCACACACGCACTGGTGATCAGTTGTGATTCTGAGATGACTTCAGTCGCATTAGGACAGTGGTTGTTCTGAAAGTTCCGTTGTGGAATGCTTCTCGGTTGTTTCCGACTTACGACCGATGACTTTCAGATAGTAGTAGCACATTTCTTGTATGCGAAAATGAGCAGATTGTTTGTTTCCTCTGCTTATCATTACGCAGACACAAGGAAAGTTTAAAACTTTTCGTTATTCTTTTGCTTGATGATGTTTCGGTCACACTTGTGAAGTTTCAGTCGTTTTCGTAAAGTTTCGTCCACATAAAAAATAAATATCTGGCTTTATATTTAGGTTTATATTCGTTGCAGTCATATGTCGTGGTGCAATTGTATTTCTCTTCTGTGCAATTGCGCATTTTAATGGTGGGGCACAAAAATGATAGAAACTTCAAAAAATTCCAGCCACACCGTGCATTTTCATGGGGTAGCTGGTGTTATAAACGATAGGCAATAAAACGATGAACAAAAACGAGATCAACACAACGGGGACACGAGATTTAACGTGAAAAACTCTTCCAACAAGGAAGAGAAAAACCACGGGCGTCAGCCAACAAATCTTCACTATGATCAGGTTAGGTTACAAACATCGTGGATTTATAACATGCGACTTATCCCAACCGACGGCTTACAAGAGGTATATATAACGGTGAAACCCTAAGTCGGCTGCAGTCCGACTTGGCAACGATCTGTACCGTTCGTGAGAAGTTAGCCTCCGCTCCACTCGAGACTCCGCTCCACTCGGCCCAAGCCTCTGGCGAATTATTCCAACCGGCGGCAGGGCAACATGATGGGCTAACTTCAGACTCCGCTCCACTCGGCCCAAGCCTCCGGCGACGGGTCTCGATCGGCTCGTCAGAAGTTACCCTCTATCTTTATATGAATTTGGATCACAGGAAAATAACAGCCGGTAGGAGAGAATTTTGGTTACAGAATGCACATCGGAAAAAATCAACATGCAGACTATTCACCAAAGAAAAGCTTACACACGCTACAAAGGTTCCGGGAACCCTGTTCATCATAGCTTGGGGGTAGAGAACGATAGAGCGGAAGTTCCAATCAAAATTTGTTGCCCGATGGACACGAAGAAGATACTCTCTTGTCAAAATATGTTGCATATAATTTTTAGTCAAAGTTAAACTTTATGAAATTCGATTAAATATATTGATGAAAGTATCGACATCTAAAGTACCAAATCGATAATATTAGAATCAACATAAAATATATTTTCATATTATATGAACATATTATTGTAAATGTTCATACTTTTATGTGTATACTTAGTCAAACTTTGTAAAGTTTGACTTCCAAGAATAATTATATGCAACATATTTTGGTCAGGGAGCAGTATATATGATATCAACGGTCAAACGAGTCAAAATTCAGGCAAACTCTAAAAGGATTAAGACAAGGAGGTCCTCTATCTCCAATTTTGTTTAATACTTTGGCATATATGCTGGCCGTTCCTATTGCACGGGCAAAGGAATATGGTCAAGCTGGAGGATTAGTTCCCCAACTTGTCGAGGGTGGGATCTCCATCTTACAATATGCATATGATACAATTATGTTCCTTGAGCATGATATTGCTAAAGCGGTGAATATGAAACTTATTTTATCTTTCTTCGAACAACTCTCAGGGCTAAAAGTTAATTTTCAAAAGAGCGAGATATATTGTTTTGGTAAAGTAAACGAAGCTCGGAATGATTACTGTCACATTTTTGGATGTGAGGTGGGATCTCTTCCTTTTAAGTATCTTTGGATCTCAATTCACTATAGAAAACTATTAAACAAAGAATGGAAACCGGTTGAAGATCATTTTGAGAAAAAGTTGGCTTCTTGGGTGGGTAAGATGTATCTTGGGATCTCAATTCACTATAGAAAACTATTAAACAAAGAATGGAAACCGGTTGAAGATCATTTTGAGAAAAAGTTGGCTTCTTGGGTGGGTAAGATGCTTTCATACGGAGATCGTCTTAACTTAATAAATTCGGCACCTACAAGTTTGCCAATGTTTTTGTTGTCTTTCTTTGAAATACCCAAGGGGATGCGGAAGAGATTAGATTACTACCGATCTCACTTCTTTTGGCAACATGATAGTACAAAGAAGAAGTATCGTCTCACAAAATGGAATATTATATGTCGACCAAAAGACCAAGGGGGTTGGGCATTGAGGTCTTGGATATAAAATAAATGTATACTTGCGAAATGGCTATATAAAATACTGTCTAAGGAAGGCGCTTGGCACAAAAAATTGTGCAACAAATACCTATGTGGTAAATCGTTGTCTCAGGTACAATCGAAGCCAACAATTAACCTTTTTGGAAGGGAATTATGGTTGGTAGGGATGTTTTTTCAATAAGGGGTCCTTTACTGTTGGTAACGGCCAACAAACAAGGTTTTGGAAGATTCATGGCTAGGTGAAAATAATTTAGCAACACAATATCCTAATCTTTATAATGTTGCACGCCATAAAAATGTGTTGGTTGCGGATGTGTTATCGTCTTCACCTCCCAACCTTCAGATTCGGAGAGCTCTTCTGGGAGATAAACTTGAGGATTGGATGCACCTCATGGAGCGGCTAATGTATGTTGACCTCTCGGGGGAACTAGACTCTTTCAAATGGAAATTATCAACCAATGGTTTGTTCTCGGTTAAATCATTGTATGATGATTTAAAGAATGGTCACACAAGGTTTTTTGAGTAAATACTTGTGGAAATTAAAGATACCTCTGAAAATAAAGGTTTTCTTATGATTTCTCAATAGAGGAGTTCTTTTAACCAAGGATAATCTGGCAAAAAGAAACTGGACTGGATGTAAAAAAATATGTTTTTTTGCGATACAAAGGAGTCTGTAGAACACCTTTTAGTATCATGTTCCTTTGTTACAAATATTAGCATCTGATTCATTTTACTTTTAATATCCCCCACCCCCCTAGAAACATTGCACATATGTTTGGCAGCTTGATTAATGGTCTAGATAAGAAAATGAAGGCACAAATACGCATCGACGTTTGTGCTTTCTTATGGGCGATGTGGAATTGTCGAAATGATATTGTTTTTAACAAGGTCCAAACTCCCCACTTTTGGCAAGTTACCAACAGGGCTATCTATTGGATCCACGAGTGGTCTATCCTCCTTCCAGCCGACCAACAGAGTTTTATGGACTCTGCATTTACCCAGTTATCGGCGGTCATACGGGCTATCTTCAACCGAGGCAGATGGTGGCACACTAAAAAAATGAAGCTTAGTGTTGTCTTTTTGGTTGGCTGGAACTAGCTTAAGCATTTTGAAAATTCTGAGTTGTAAATGTTGAATATTGATATTTGCTACTATTTCTTCTTTATACAATAAAAGGTTGTGTGCATCTATTTGATGCAGTTTCTTATTAAAAAATCGAGTCAAAATCCTTGGAGATGTGAAGACAGAAAAGGTTCGCCACCCCCCCCCCCCCCCCCTTATCGAGGGCTTCCTTTTCACTGCTATTAAGGGCTTTTTAGTTGAGTCCTGACGCTCATGTGGCACCAAGTATCTGCCCATAAATGAGCCGGGTTGTGGCGCATCATGCACCACATGAGCCGTTTTTTTTTTTTGCGAGGAACTTTCAATCTATTCATCAACTGTCAAGGCAGTACAAAGAAATCTAGAAGCAACAAAAATTACATCCAGATCCGTAGACCACCTAGCGACGACTACAAGCACTAGAGCGAGCCGAAGGCGCGCCGCTTCATCACCCCTCCATCACCAGAGCCGGGCAAACCTTGTTGTAGTAGACAGTCGGGAAGTCGTCGTGCTAAGGTCCCACAGGACCAGCGCACCAGAACAGCAACCCTCGCCGATGAAGAGAAGTATAGATCAGAAGGATCCAATTTATAGACACACGAACAAAGACGATCGAAGATCAGATCCAAACGGATCCACCACACACAACCACCGACCGAATCCCGCAAGATCCGCCGGAGACACACCTCCACACGCCCTCCGACGCTAGAAGCACCGCCAGAACGGAGGCTAGGCGGGGAGGACCTTATTCCATCTTCAAGGAGTAGCCGCCACCTCATCTCCTTAAGTAGGACACAAGCCCTAACAAAACACAAAAGAAGATGTGAGAACGAAGCCCTCCCGCCGGCAATTACCGGGATCCACCGCGCCACCATGGCACTAAGGCCACGGAGACGAGATTGATCCGCGGCGGCACCGGCAGGAGGCGATTTAACCCTCGATCGCCTTTCTGGGAGCTGCAGCGCGCCGTTTTTTTTTCCTGAGATCATGACCTGGTCAATTTAGGCCACGACAAATGTCAGTACTAGCATTCGGATGCAGATGCCAGGATTATCATCATGAATATACATGTGCATTAGCCTTTCTCCTAATCGAAAGCAATTGCCAGAAAACAGAGGGCCTCGACGCCTCGTGGAACTCTGTCGCTCATTCAGAAAGAAGGCCATAGCGAGCCCAAAACTATGCCTCGTGAAAACACTGTAACCTGGAAGTTGACAGAAAATGGCTGTTTTTCGGTTGCTTCTCCATATGCGATTCAACGTCCGACGGCCGGTCAAGACCGATGGGGAGATAGTGGCGGAGTTCTGGGAGAAGGTCGGCTACCCGATGCCGGAATCGCGATTTTGGGAGCAGTCCTCTCTGGCGAGCTCCGATGCCGCCCAAGGTAAGCCGTGTCTTCTGTGCGCAGGTCCCCTGACATGCCGCCGGCGGAGAATTTCGTGGTGGATGAGCCACCTCCCAAGAAGGAAGCGGTGAAATCGCGGAGAGGGTCGCCGCCAGGCCGGCCGCTGCGACGATCTCCGATGCGGTTGGGCTGGCGTGGCCCTCTACCGCGGCCAAGGGTCACGCAGCCACCGTGTCTTGGCGATTTCCTCCCCGAGTTCCCTCATTCTGCGACGGTGCGTGCTTCGTCCTCGCCGCCGGCGGAGAAGGGCGGTTGCAAGCTCGCGGTGATCACGGAGACGATGGCGGAGAAGACGGAGGATCTGAAAATTCAAACTGCTCCGTCACCGACATGTGGGGCCCAGGTGCATGCGATCGTGAACCGTCTGTCTCCGTGGGAGCATCTGGGCCGTTGGTTTGAGGGGTTATGGAGAGGAGACCGGCCTGGCCCTAGGTCATCTCTAATCTCCCGATCGTCTCCACCACACACGCCTCGCCTCCGCCGTCAGCCTGCTCGCCGTCGCTCCCTCAGGCCTCGCTTGTGCAGTGCTCGCGGGTGTTCAGGACCCTCTCGTGGTCGTTCGCCGAGGTTGCTTCGGCAATGCCTCGGATGGCTGCGCCTCCCCCGGGCCACGGCGGACCTCCGACAAGGGCTCCGGCTGCTGCTTCTGGTGCCCAAGCGCGCGGGGGTGGTGCTGCATTCGGAATTCATGCCGGCCCTCCGACGTTCGCTCCGCGGCAACCCGGCGGGGCAGCAAGGTCCGGCCGTCGCGGCTGCCCCTACTCCGCCGGCGGGTTTCGCTTTTGGTGCGGTGCCTGCTCAAGCTCCGAGAAGAAAAAATAAGAAGAACAACAACGGCGCAGCGGGGCAAGTGCTGCAGCAGGGTTTGCTGCCCGTGGTTGGGGCTATTCAACCACAACAGCAGGTGGTTCTTGGGGCTAGAGTCCAACAGCCCGCTAGCCAGCAGCTGCCGCCGGGTGCGGGTCAGCCGATGGTTGTCCCTGTTGTGCCGGCGACAGATTCAGTGGTGCAAGAAGTGGTGGCGGTGGACGCTACCGTGCATGGTCCCAAAAAGGCAAAAGCTTGGTGTTGGAAGTGCGCGGTGAATACACATGCTACCAAAGAATGTCCCGTGAAGCACTACTGTTACATATGCGATAATGCGAAGCATCCGACGCCCATGTGTCCCTCTCTGAAGCTACCGAGGCCCACGGTGATTGTTGCGGGTCAGGGGCATAAGGACACGATGTTCATTCAGTTCCCAGATAATTTGTTCAAGGCTGATCTGATTCCTAAGGATGATCCAGTGGCTCTAGTGAAGGTGCAAGGCACAGCTGCCACCGCAAAACAGGTGGAATCCTAGGTGGCGCGGCTGTGTCCCATTCAGTCTTGGCATTGGGAAGCGATCCCTAATGGGGATGATGCCTACACGGTTAACTTTCCTACCAAGGAGGATCTGATGCGCTTTGACGGCATTGAGCTTGGGGTGCCTTTACAGTCAACCAAGCTTGTGTTCAGCCAATGGAAGCCGGTGGATGTGGAGCTAAGTTGGAGCTTCATCAGACTTGGGTTCACGTCACCGAAGTGCCAAATCCTGAGGCATTTTTGGGTTTGTGGGCAGTTGGTTCTCTCATTGGCACCACGATCGATGTGGATATGCTCGCCCTCCGTCGTCGAGGGTGGTCCGGATCCTAGTGGGTATGATGTGGGGAGAGTGCTTCAAAGAATCTGATGAGGGGGTTGTTCATTAAGACTGATGGGGTGTTGAAGCTAAAGGGGTACGACTTCACCTTCCAGCCAGAGGGTGACGACTTCATCCCGGAGGCTGACTTTGTCCCGTTTGTTTGGCAACGCAAGGGAAAGGATGGTTCCGATGACAATGGGATGGAGGAGGACGACTCTAGTGACCAGCCGGGAGAAGGTGGGGCGTCTGATTCCACGAATACTAGCATGGCTATTGATCCAGCCCGGCTACAGGAGGGAGTCAGCCGCAAAGTGCTCCCAAGTCTCATGTTCTAAGAGGAATCGCTGTCACACCCTTTAACAAAAACCCATAGACACCCAGAGGTAAAGAGTTGGTGCGGTAGTGGAAAGCATCTGCTTCAATCAGTGTTCAGAAGAATTCGCTACCTGCTGTTGGCTTTCCTGGGAGCGGCCCATCTTGCCGGAGCGACGGATTGCTGTCGACCGCCCGTCCGCTGCAGCGCCCTGCGTGTGAAGTTGGGCTGGACCGCATGACCGCACCGCGCATGGCACCAGAGCCCGCTGCGGCTGGGCCGAAAACCAGTGCGGGCGCACTGCTGGATGTGGCCGGCGATGGCTTGTTGCGTGACGCCCATGGGCTGCAGCGAACGGCGGCTGATGGCGGGCCAAAAAGTCTGGTTCAGGAGGAACCGGCCGGGACGTGGTGGCATCCCTGCAGATGGTTTCGCCGGATGTAGTATCGCAGTCCACCGCATGTATGGTGGGTGACGCGGGTGCTGCAGCTGCTGCGGAACTGTCACCCAGGGAGCTGCTGGTGGGTTCTCTCTGCTGTCGATGGGTGGCGTTGGGGGAGGTGACAAGCCAGGCCGTACCATTGTGGTGGAGGACACGACATCAACATCGTCCTCCCCCACGGTGGCGACAGCGGCACCGTACACAGTGGTTGAGAGGGCTGCTACATCGCCCTCGCCCTCTCCTACTATGTCTGCGCCTGTGGTGGCGGCGGCGGCAACGGCGTTCCCGACTCCGTGCATGGTGGTTGAGAGGGCTGCTACATCGTCTTCGCCCCCTCCCACTGTGTCTACTCCTGTGGGGGAACGCCCTGCCTACGGTGACTCCTAGGCGCAGTGGACGTCACCTCATGGCGAAGGATGGCGCTTCCACGACGGACGAGGACTCGATGACCAAGGCGATGCGCCGCAAGGCGACGGCGTTCTCTACCCCTGTTGCTGGTATGTCACATCCCAAGCATTCATTTTTGTCCTTTTCAACGCCTACTTTATCTTCTAAGTTGTCGGCGGTAGGCGTCAGTCTAGGCAGAAATGAAAAGAGGTCGTGCTTTCGGCCAATGTTTTGAAACATGTAGAGTATGACCGTCGTAGGGTTTCTCCTAGTGTTTCGAGTAAACCGGTTGTCTCAACTATAGATGATGATGAGGCGAATGACACAATTGATGGACAACTTCTATCACATCTTGTAGGAGAGATTACTGAAGTGGATTTGGACGAGGCTGAGCTGGGATCTTTTGATGACCTGTATGCCTCAGGCCGGAGATCCAAATCTACTAAAAATAAGAAAAACCAAACATCGCGCAAAAATGCGAAAAAGTCAAATCCCCAACGGTTTCCCGATGAATGGCATATTTGAGAATAGCAGAGGTCTTGGCGACTTGGCTAAACATTTAAATATTGCACATCATGTAAGGGATCATAAGTTGGATTTTTTGGCTATTTCGGAAACAGGTAGACGAGATTTTCCAAGTACCATCCTTGATCGCCTATCAGGTGGAGTGGACTTTACTTGGCATTCATGTCCTCCTCGCGGTAGATCGGGGGCATGCCACTCGGCATTAGAACAGATACCATGGAGTTATTGGATGTTTCGGTCGGAGATTTTCATATCAAGTTCCACATCCGTAACAAATCCGATAACTTTATTTGGAGTTTAGTTGCCGTGTATGGTGCTGCCCAAGAGGAATATAGGCGGCTTTTCTTCGTGAGTTGGTTACCTAGCTAATGATAACCCTTATCCTATTCTCATAGGTGGGGATTTCAATATGCTAAGATACCGACACGAGAAAAGCAGAGGTAGGTTCGATGGTCATTGGCCTCACTTGTTCAATGCTGTCATTGATAGCTTGTCCTTGAGGGAGGTTCATATGACGGGGAGACAGTTCACTTGGGCAAACAGTCTTCCCGAGCCGACATACGAGAAGCTGGACCGCGTGCTGATGGACTCCCGCTGGGAGGATAAGTATCCATTAGTAACGGTACGTGCTTTGGAGCGTATTGAGGCCTTTTTGGACCATGCCCCCATATTTTTGTCTACTGGACATTGATACCTCCTGTGAAGTCACAATTCAAGTTTGAATTAGGATGGCTGTTGCGGGATGGTTTTGATGATTTGGTTAAAAAGATATGGTCGCAACCGGTTGTGGTGTGAGCGCAATCCAAAGGTGGAATATCAAAATGCGCAATTTGCGTAAATTCCTCCGTGGATGGGTGAGGCATACAACTGGGATGTTAAAAAAAGAAAAAGAGCCCTGTGTACCATTATTGATGAGCTTGATAAACTTGCAGAAATACGCCCTCTATCTGCACAAGAGATTGAACTAAAAAGTCAATCAAATGTGTAGGTGGGCCGTATGTTGCGGGAAGAAGAGCTAAAATGGTACCAAAGGTCTAAGGCCCAATTCATTCTGCAAGGGGATTCGAATACGAGGTACTTCCACAATGTCGCTAATGGCAGACATAGGAGGAAACTTATTCATTCTCTTCATCAGGATGAGGGCCTGATCGAGGGTCAGGATAAGCTCAAAGAATATATTACAGACTACTATAAAGGTCTGTTCGAGCTCCGGAGGAAGGAAACTTCACTCTTGACGAATCACGAACGGATGATATTACCCAAGTAACTCCGGAGGAAAACAACCTGCTCATTGCGCCCTTCTCTGAAGAAGAGATAAGCAAGGCGGTTTTCCAAATGGAGCATAATAAGGCGCATGGGCTGATGGATTCCCAGCTGAGTTTTACCAGCATTTTTTGGAAACCATTAAACCCGATTTGTTAGAGTTATTCGGCTGTTTGCATGCTGGACAACTCGAGCTTTTTCGCCTTAATTTTGGGGAAATCGTTTTGTTGCCTAAGGTTCAGGCGGCTGAGAGGATACAAATATCGGCCTATATGCCTCCTGAATGTTAGCTTCAAGATCTTTACAAAAGTAGCGACTATTAGGTTGAACTCCATAGCAGATCATGTGGTTAAACCTACCCAAACTGCTTTTATGCAAGGGAGGAATATACTAGACGGGGTCGTGGTTTTACACGAGACCGTACATGAGATGCATACGAAGAAACTTAATGGGTAATTTTCAAAATCGATTTTGAAAAAGCTTATGACAAAGTCAAGTGGCCATTTTTACTACAAACTCTGAGAATGAAAGGGTTCTCTGACGATTGGTGTGAATGGATACGTAACTTTGTTGTGGGGGGAAGTGTGGCGATAAAAGTCAATGATGATGTTGGTCGCTACTTCCAAACAAAAAAGGGTTTAAGGCAAGGTGATCCTCTATCGCCTATATATTTAATATAGTGGCGGATATGTTGACCATGATTGAACGGGCAAAACGGATGGCCAGATTGAAGGGGTAGTTCCACATCTTGTCGATGGGGGACTTTCTATTCTTCAATATGCGGACGATACAATTCTTTTTATGGAACACGATCTTGATAAGGCGACGAATCTGAAATTGATATTATCAGCATTCGAGCAATTATCTGGACTAAAAATCAATTTCCATAAGAGTGAATTATTTTGCTTCGGCGATGCACAGGACGCAGCTGCTCAGTACGCCGAAATATTCGGTTGTGAGCAGGGTCAGTTTTCCTATTATGTACTTGGGCATTCCAATACATTATCGAAAAACTAACTAATGCGGAATGGAGACACGTTGAGGAGCGTCTACAAGCAAGGCTGTCTAGTTGGAAAGGCAAATTACTGTCCCTTGGTGGAAGATGGTTCTCATTAATTCGGTACTTACAAACATGGTACTATATATGATATCCTTTTTGCAGTTACCAAAAGGTGTCTTGAATTAAATTGGATTACTTCGATCAAGATTCTTTTGGCAAGGGGATGGTGAGAAAAAGAAGTATCGACTGGCTAAATGGGATGTTGTTTGTCGACCAAAAAGATCAAGGAGGGCTGGATATTCATGATCATTGTATCAAGAACTCAGCTCTCCTGGGGAAGTGGCTGAATAAGCTGCTAACCGAAGATGGGATTTGGCAAAACACTCCTTAAAAGAAAATACATCGCACAAGGCGTTATCACAGGTGTCGTGGAAACCGGTGACTCCCACTTTTGGGCCGGCCTATGGCGACTAAGAAGCATTTCTTTCGCTTGGCGTCTTTAATATTAAGGATGGCACGGAGATTAGATTCTAGGAGGATAAATGGTTAGGAAAACACCACCCTCGGGAGCAATATCCTGCCCTATACAATATTGTTCGTCACAAAGGGGGACACTATAGCTACTGTTATGCAGTGCTCACCACCCAATGTGACGTTCAGACGAGATTTATTTGGGCCAAGGTTAACATCTTGGAATGCCTTGCTGGCACGGTTGGAATCAATCCAACTTACACAGGGTCCCGATGAATTTCGGTTGGAATTTTATGCGGGAAATGGAAATTCTCAGTAGATTCTATGTATAGGGCGCTCGTTGCACTCTGATAATACCAGTCGATGACAATAAAAAAATATGGCAAATGAAGATTCCACTTAAAATAAAAGTATTTTCGTGGTATCTTCGTAGGGTGTCATTTTAACCAAGGATAACCTTGTCAAACGGAATTGGCATGGAAGTACTAAGTGTATGTTTTGTCCACACCAAGAGACAATAAAATACTTATTCTTCGACTGTGTTTCGCACGTTCTATATGGGTCATCTATCCAAATAACGTCTAACTATATCCACCCAAGTCGGTTGTAAATGTTTTTGGCAACTGGCTACATGGGATAGATAAGAAGCTTAGAACGGTTATTAGGGTGGGAGCGATTGCGTTATATGGTCGCTTGGCTTAGTAGAAATGACAAGGTTTTCAATGATAAAGATGTTTCTCATATGCAGGTATTCTACCGTTGCACATATTATCCGTACGTGGTCCACCTTACAACGGATGGGACATCGAGACCTCTTTACGGAGGGGTGTGCACGACTGGAGAGGTGGCGAGGGACATTTTTTCACAACATGGGTGGCCGCTTGATCGCCG